>CAJQZJ010033660.1:3187467-3221056 GCA_907164525.1 Lophiomys imhausi | reverse complement strand
TGCTCCTCCCGTCTCTGCTGAATTTAAAGGCATGGGTTAACACCACAATTCTCATGTATTTTACCTTAGCTCTACATTTTTTCGACACTTGGAGGTTTATAAAACCAGGTTGAATGGCTGTATCCTTTATTTTATTTACAGTGTTTTAGCATTGTTACCTGCTTTTTTTAATTAATAAATTTATTTGTTTGTTGCTTCAGGTTACATCCTTACCATATTGTCCTCTTTTCCCGCTTCCCAGTCCCACCCTCCCTTGCTCTACCCCCTGACCCTTCTGTCTTGTTCCTCTGGGGTGGAGTGTCCCTGCATAACAGTCTCTCACCACAAATCAGGAGTCATATGAGGGCCAAGAGCCTCTTCATTCACTGAGGGCCTACGACGCAGTACTTCCAGTGAAAGGTGTCTCCTTGCTACTGGGGGAATACTAAAAAAAGACCAACAAACACACAAACCCACAAAAACAAAGAATAACAACAAAAAAGAGAGGAAAAAGAAAAGGGAAAAGGAAAAAGAATAGGAAAAGAAGGAAAAGGAAAAAGAAAAAGAAAAAAAGAAAAAAAAAGTTTATGTCCATGTTCCTTTTGGTTTGCTGGTTGTAGTACAGGTATCCTGTACGATATAGCTAAAATCCTACTATAAGTGAATAAATGCCATGTGCATCCTTCTGAGTCTGGGTTAGCTCACTCAGGATGAGCTTCTCTAAATCCATCCATTTGGTTGCAAATTGCATGATTTGAAATTGTGATTTCACAATTTCATCTTGTTTATATAGACTTTTGTATGTTGAACCATCCCTGCATTCTTGGGATGAAGCCTTGATCATGGTGTATGATACTTTTGATGTGTTCTTGAATTCGGTTTGCTAGTATTTTATTAAGCATTTTTGCGTCTATGTTCATGAGGGAGATTGGTCTGAAGTTCTCTTTCTTTGCTGGTTCTTTGTGTGGTTTAGGAATCAGGGTGACAGTGGCCTCATAGAATGTGTTTGGCAGTGTTCTTTCTGATTCTATTTGTTGGAAGAATTTGAAGAGTATTGGTGTTAGCTCCTCTTTGAAGGTCTGGTAGAATTCTGTGCTAAAGCCATCTGGCCCTGGGCTTTTTTGGTTGGGAGATTTTTAATGACTGTTTTCTATTTCCTTAGGGGTTATAAGGCTGTTTAATCTGTTAATCTGATCTTGATTTAGCTTCGGTAGGTCGAATGTATCAAACTCAAAGTATTTAAAGGGGAGAAACACTTCTTGGAAAAGATCTTCTGGTGAGTGAGTGAGCAGAGCAAGAACTAGTGTGTTTAGAATGTTACTGGGGAAAGAATACATCCAGAGAGGTGGCCGCATGCTCCCGGGAGCCTTGGTGGGGATGAGAAAAATAGAAACCACAGCTGAGGGAGACGACAGAGGCCAAGCATGGGTGCATGGACCTCAGCCACACCTCTGGAATCAGCGGGAAGTGCAGCATGGTCCCTGATGTGTCTGCAGACATCACCTGCTGTATATTTAGTTATCTGTGATGTAATAGTCTGGTGCCATCAAAGGTCAACTTCCTCATAGACACTGGGATCTCATGTGGCATGAGGGACAGGGTATGCCCCAAGCACCCCACTTGGATGCATTCTTTAAGAATCTTTCCATTTACCTGGTGTGATCTTTGCTAGCAATCTTTCAATATCACCTTCTATTTTTCCTGGGTAGCTCATAGTCCTCTGTGTCCATAGCAACATTAGAATGAGCAGAACACCAAAATCTGGCTTTTGATTTTAATTGACTTTTCAGGTTCCCTAGTGTCATACATTACAGACCATCTTACAGTGTCTCCTCCTGTAAACACAGAGACAAGTGTATCTCATGGCCTTAGTTTTGTGACGCTGAGACCCATTGTGTGCCCCACCTGCCACATTTTTTACAGCCTCTAGATCATCACAGGTACAAAAATGAGCTCTAGGTATCCCTCTGCTCTTGAGTTCCTTGTCTTCACTAATATGGCTCCACTCTGAAGAGGAACATCAATCAATTTTTCAATTTACTGAAATCTGGTCATTTCAATCAATTAAATCAGAATTTTCTTCTAGGCATAACTTGTTTTTGGGGAAAAAACACTGCAGGTAAGTTTCTGTATAACCACTAAATGTTGTATAAAACTAGTTATCTTAGAACATATTTGATCATTTTACAATCACTCAAAACTGATCTTAATATCAGAGGTCTGGGTATAATATAGAATATATTAATATATATTAATGCATAACAGTTATTGCATCACTGAGATAAGTCCATAAAGGTGAAATGATGTTAACTATCAAAAGTCAAATTCGGATGACAATATTCTTTGTATACAGCAAGGAGGGGCTATTGTCTGGTCTGGAAATTACCAAGAATTCTTCATTCTGCCTTGTGGAGGGCTATTTGTGAACTTTGGTTAAGGTCTTGTCCTGTGTCTCCCAGGAGGATGTCAACTTCCTTCCTCAATGAATTAAAATGGAGATATGAGTGAATCCCCCCTGGGACACTATATGCTCTAACAACTGTGTTCTAATAAATTAGCCATGCTCATTGGCAATACCAGGGAAGAAGGGACTTTACTGCTGTGAGAACATTTCCTTCTTCTTGCAACTGAGACCTATATCTAGGTTCTTACTCATCTATTTTCAGGCATGGGTGTTAGTAGGAGAGACTCACAGCTTCTCCAAGCACTAGCCATCTTCTGGAATCCACATACAGCACCCTGTGACAAGTGACCTCTGACTCTGGCAGCAAGAACAGAGGAGCAGCGATGGGAAATGATAGGAAGTTGCCATTGCTGTCTTGCAAAAGGCCTGATGTAAATAAAGAAAGCTGATGGAAACTTATATCTGAGGAAAACAGAGAGTCACAGCAGCAGTATCATGAGGTGGTCACATTGCACCCTTGGGGTCTTAGTCAGTGTTCTATTGCTGTGGAGAGACACCATGATCATGGCAACTCTTATAAAGGACAACATTTAATTGGGTCTTGCTTACAATGTCAGAGGTTTAGTCCACGGTCACCATGTTGGGAAGCATGGCAGCACACAGCTAACCATGGTGATGGAGAGGCAGCTGAGAGTTCTACATTTAGATCGGCAGGCAGCAGGAAGAAAGGGAGGGAGATTGAGCCTGGCTTGAGCATTTGAAACCTCAAAGCCAACCCCAGTGACATACATACAGCCCACATTTCCTAATCCTTTCAAATAATGCCACTCACTATGAGCCTATAGGAGCTAATATTTTCATTTAAACCATTACACACAGTCAAAGACCAGAAAGGGGTGAATACTTGGGTTCAGCTTCCTTTCTTCTTTTTATACAGTCCAGGATCCCAGCTCAGGGAATGATCCCACCCACAGTGGAAAGACTTCCTACTTCAATTAATGTAATCAAGATGATCCCTCAAAGACATGTCCAGAGTCCATCACCTAAGTGCTTTTATACGTCAAGTTGTTCTTTGAAATTAAGTACCACAATACCAAATTAGACAACTAATTGAGATTAAAGCACAATTTACTTATTTAAATAATTTCTTTAAAGCCAAAAATACTCAGACCACAATGCCTTATGGCTTCCTCAGGGGAAAGCAACCTGGGTGTGTGTCATCTCTTGATCCTGCCCTCCTAGCACTGTTCTCAGGACACAAAAATGAGATCCCCATGGCCTTTCACTACATTGGGACAAACCTTGGTCATCCTCAGACTGCAAATTCAGGGTCTGTTGACAGTCTGGAAATTTTTGAGCCAACCTAGGACTTGAGTTGGTTCTCTTACTAACCAGAGCTTTGTGACTCCCCATATGGCTGCAGCAGATCTGAATTTGAATCCCCTTTCCTGGCATTCCCACTTATATCTCCCATCCGAAGCATGCTTAGGGATTTCAGGGATACCTGTGCGAGCTGATAGGAACATCATTGGGCAGCAGGAGTCTGCTGCCTCTCCCAAAAAATGTTTGCCTAAGTTTGCACAATCTCAAATGGAGGGGCATGGAAATTGTTTCTGTGGAGAAACAGACTGTAAATCTCCTAGCAGTTTTCACATGCAAAGTGTACTACAAATAAACACACTGCCCTTGTGAAAATGTATGCAGATATTATCAGTATACATTTGAACATGAACATGTACATCTCTGTATGCCCAATGAATGTAATTTATATAGAGTAATACATGTACACTACTGAGCACATATTTATGCACATTGAATTATAACAATACTGCCATTATTGCTTCATAAACATACAGATCTCAATTACTGATTATAAGAACTAAGTCATAACCACCAATGGCTGCTGTGTGCTGTAAAGATTCTTTCATTTTTCTTCCTTGTTTTATTCCTTCTTCGTAACCCAACATTTCCAATGCAGATACTCCTTTAAGCCTGATAAAGCCACCTTTGAGTAGGTCTCCTTGTCATTTCCGTGTCAGGTTTCTGGGTTCAGCACCAGCTTTCAAACACTAGGTACCTCACACTCAGCCATAGGGAGGGGCAGTGAGAGAAGGAATTCTCCTAAAGGCTCTGTGCTCTGTGAGGCTGAACCAGCAGGGTAGCAGGAGTCCCAAACCAAAGACGCCTCCAGCCTTGCCAGCTCAGCAAGGGCTATTTGCTTTAATATTTCCTCATCAGCTGTGTGAATCTTTCTTGAAAGAAAAGCTGATGTGTGGTGGATAGATGGATGCCTGTGAGTGTCAGCAGTTCAGCTTTGTTATCATTGGTGTTTTTAGTCCCTGCTCATTTCAGTGCCTGCAGTCCCGGGGTGGTGTGCTGACATCTGCCCTTAGAGCATGCTCAGACTCTGCAATGAGCAGCAAGGTGACCCACACTCCACACTTACATATGCTATGTGCATTCACACATAGACAGGAAGGCCAATTTGTCTCTACTCTGAAGAAAGTTCAAACACCTGAGAAAATGGTCTCAGCAAAAATCCCTATTCCCTTAGCAATAGATAAAACCACTTGAGTGTTTGAAAAAAGCCAGCCACAAGAAAGGAAATCTGAAAGGTGTCAGCAAAAGCAGGGAGGGTGGTGGATGACCATGCCCCACACTGAGAAGCCTCTCACTCTCCACTATGAGAACTGGGTGAACTTGTGAGCAGTCACTTTGTTCAACTCATTGGCTTTTAATTCAAGCTGAAGATAGAGGACACACCAGACATGGTGCACACAGCTCGAATGACTGAAACTAGTATCAGTATAGAGTTTATTCGAATACAAGATAAATTATCACTTGGCCTGAATTCCCAGAACTGCCGGTGGGAATGTATGTGTGGCACCAGCAGCAGCCTGTCCCGCACCTCTGTGTGCTACATAGAAGGTCCATTAAAGCACAACACGTGATCTCTGCCCTTGCAGACCTTGAAGCTAATTGAAAAAAATAACCAATGTGAGTAGTGAATGCCAAGTGCAGCAAGGGCTTACAGAATCAAAGCTGGCAAGGATCTAAGTCTGTAAAAAAGAAAATTCATCATTTTCCCTGGAGCTTGCTCTTCCCAAATTCCAAACAGTGACAAAAATGGGAAGTGTTTCCAGAGCTCAGACATAGATATGTATTCTCTTTCCTCCAGGAGGCATCATTTAAGAAGCATATATTCCTTGTCCTAGAGGGATCTCTTGTGGGTAGGATCCTACCCTGAGCCTGGTTGCATTCACAACACTGTATAACACTCATACCTGAGCCCTCCCTTTACCACACTTGTAGTGGGCAAAACTGACAGCTTCCTCCTCCTTCAGCCATGCATGCAAGATGCTACCGAGAAATTCCCACCTGGTCCCGCAGTTCAGCAATAGAACCACATCTGCATGGGAAGGATGCATGAATGACTGGCTCCTTCTTCAAAACACAACCTAGGTAGTCAGCAGTGTTTCAGGAGAGTCTTGTTTCCAGGCATAACATGATGTTGTCTACATAAACGTCCTTGGCTTCCTCTGCTGGGCTTCAACCGCTGTTACCATCCATCCCACCCCACCCCCATCCCCCACTTCCCCCCTCCCGGTTTTCCACTTCCCCCACCTTCACCCCTGCTCTTCTCACAACTCTCCTGGGAAAACTAATCGTTATTAAAAATACAACTATTGAAATATTTTAACAAAGTCATAATCCTAGCATCACATTTCTGTTCATTTTAAAGTCAAGTGGGCCTTGTCACTAGAAATCCCATATTGTGTATTACTCCATGAGCCTCATCAGTCCCAGCAAGTGACTTTTGGAAGGGTTAAATCCAACATAAAATTGCCAGGATAGTGAGCAAATGCTTGAAAATAGGTTTTCAAACCTTTAACTTTGTTAGTAATTATGGCCAGATTTAAAATAAAAACATCTCAAATATTTTAATATAATATACAATAACAATATAATATGTCTAAAATAGAAAAGCTAACTAGAAAACTAGTTAACTAGAAAAGTTCATCCTGAGTGAGCTAACCCAGACCCAGAAAGTTTTACATGGCATGTGTTCACTTATAGCTGTATTTTAGCCATATAGTACAGGATAACTATCCTGCAACCAACAGACTGAAAGAAACAGGAACATGGACCTTGTTACCTGTTAGTGGGACACTTTGCCCTAGTGGAGCTACTATGTAGGCGCTCAGTGCAAGAGGAAGCTCTTAGCCCTCATATGGCTACTGAACTGAGGGGGGCTGAGATGTGGGGGCACCCCACACCAGAGGAGTAAGATAGGTGGAAGAAGGGATAGAGAATGGGAGGGTGGGAAAGAGAAGAATGGAGAGGGCTGTGATGGAGATATAACTTAAAGTAATAGACTTTAAGTTTTTAATAAATAAAAAATGAAATAAAATAATAAAATAAACACATCTAAAATATATTTTAATATAATGTACAATAACAATATGATATGCTTAAAATAGGAATGTTAAAGTGAAAATTTTAATATTTTGTATAATACAATAATATATTTAAAAGTAGAAACACTTATTTAAAATAAAAACCATTTAACAGCCAAGTTTCAAAAGTACTTTTTGCAACTTAAAAGGACAACAAAACATGATAGTTGGGATCTGGGTTAAACCTGCTGTCTTCCAGGTGAGGCTCACTGCCCACGTTTCAAGCAGGAGTTATAAGTCTGGTGTGAACCACGTGGCTTTTGCAAAGCCTGCTCAGAGAAATCAAGTATCGAGATTCAGGCAAATGCACCAAAAACGCATGTGCAATGCTGCACCAGCCTGCACAGCTGCATAATCTAACACAGCATTCACAGCAGGTGGGTGCTAAGACTTAAAGGGGATGACAAGGGTAAAATTATATTCAGTAAATTAATATTGTTCTAAATCCGAGAGCCAGCCTGTGGTGTATCTATCATTGTGGTGGAATCTTCACCCTCATGTGGACATGGGATGCGTAACTCCCCTGAAAACAGGTTCTTTTTACTGGTGGCAAAGTTACTCAAACAGGTGCCTGATGCTGAACTACAAAAAACAAAGGCTAATATGTTTTGCAGAACTCAAAGCTCTTTTGGGTATTGTTAAATATTCCAGGACATCTGTTTTTCCAACTAGTTTGAGTTCAACAAATTTCTAGAGAAAAGAGTGGAGAAAAAAAAAAAGAGTTAAAAATTCTCCCAGGAATCAATTCAAATGTTATTTCCATTTAGTTTTTTTTTTAATGTTTATTTATTACTTCAAGTTACATCTCTATCACAGTTTCCTCTTTCCACCCTTAAGCTGGAGTTTAAATTGTAAAGATAATTTTAAAGAAAAATTTTTGCAATTTCCATGTCAAAATATTGAGTTCTAGCTGATTTATGCTACTATATGCACAGTATCAATTACAGAGGTTTTACAGCCATTTTGCTATCAACATTATTGTACTTGTTAGGAATAAATTAATATTTAGGCACACACACCATTACCACAAGCAACCAAAAAACACTAATAGTCACACATAAACTTTCCATGTTGAACATTTACAAATTTTATATATGCTACTAAATTTAAATGGAAAATGTTTTATTCTCTCATTCTATCTTAGCATTTTCAAGTTGAAATGTTTTAATTTTATGTGCTACAACAGAAACTTTTTAAAGTTTAAAACACAAACATATTTCCATTGCATGGTTTTAAATTATGAAACACTGACCTCAGCTTGAGCTGTGAGATGAGTTATTTTCAAGATAATTAGGAATCCTGGAGTGAGGATAGCATACTGTTACTGGACATATTACCAAGGAAACAGCAAGCATCTTTTTCAAATACAGTTCACTGGCTTAGCTGCATAGGGCCATCTCTTCTGTCTTTGGAGTTAATTAATTTATCCATTCATTCAAATAATAATTGCTAAAAAATTATAGTGTATAAAATACTAAACAAAATGTTTGGGGAAAGTGGAGAAATCTTAAAAAGGAACACTGAGTTCAAAGGTCTCACACCGGCTGAGGAAAATCCTTTCTGTTTTATAATAACATGTGAAATGTAAAGAATTGCATTGTGCTCAATATGTAAACAATTACAGATATGGTTGGAATGCTTCCACCAACCCCGGAGGCTTTGATCCCACCTGAGTGACCCCTGACCCCAGCCCACCCATTGCACCTGTTCACCAGTTTCCCACAATTCCCAGCGGGAGGATCTTCATGTCCTACCCACTTTGTCCCTCTGTAGTTTGCTCATTGTTCCTGCTCTTCTCTCCTTAGTCATCATGGATTTCTTTCTCAATTCTCTTGGGAAAACATGGCTCCTCATACCATTCAAAGAAGGGCCAGCTGCTGCAGCCTTGGCTGCTTTTGTAATTGGATTTCTCAACCACGGGAAGAATTTCTGCTTGATGGGGGCAGCCTCCTCTTACTTGTATTGCTTAAGATCCTTTTCTCACATTTTGAACATGGAACCACAGACAAGATCCTTCAACTTAAATAGACTGGCTACTTCATGAGAAAAGATCCTCCTAAAGACCAAATCTAAGCAGCTGAAGAATGTTCTTATGTCAGATTGTGATGAGGTGGATCATATTTTATGTCTCCACAGAGGATGACAGGAAAGGGGATGGTCCCTGTTGGCCCAAATTCAAAAGATCTAGACAGAATCCTGCCTTCAGGATGTTGTAGCTTTGCATGAACTACAGGAAAATTCTGGGATTACAAGGCAGCCATGGGCCTCATGCTACATCTTAGTGATACTTTGCAGAATTGCTCTCTTAGGAAAGAAAAAAAATCTATGTATTACTGGTAACGAAATACATAAAAATACTCTTTTCCAGTTCCCAAAGAAATTGGAAAACCTTGCAATATTTAGACATTAACCATAGTCCCTCTGCTTCTG
The DNA here is from genome assembly GCA_907164525.1 of Lophiomys imhausi. Classification (NCBI taxonomy): domain Eukaryota; kingdom Metazoa; phylum Chordata; class Mammalia; order Rodentia; family Muridae; genus Lophiomys; species Lophiomys imhausi. The sequence goes on along the minus strand of CAJQZJ010033660.1, from coordinate 3,211,786 downwards.
ACAACAGAGTTTTTATTTGATATTTCCAGAGAGCTTTAAAAACTCAGACTCCAGTGTTGATGCCCATGAAGTGTAGCACAGGGGACCATGCTTCACGTAGTCATGAGTGAGTGTTCCTGAAAATGTCACTACTGCCTCTTATGAAATCCCTTGTGTTTGTTGACCAGATAGTAGATAATTTTCACAGACAGAGTTCATGTTGCAAGCAGTACCCAAGTGAATCAGAAAAAAGTAGATTATTGACATCTGTGAAGTTATTTCCTTAGCATATGTCTCCTCAAATCCTCCCAAACAAAGTCAGACAGCTGGTATACCTGTATTTCCCACCATGCTTTGTGTACTGGTCTTATCTTAGGCAATAAGTCTCATTTACACATATCCTGGTATTTATATATTTAGTTTTTAGGGCTCAGGTAAAGCTTTTATTTATCTAAGTTGGTAGAATCCAGCAATGAGGGGAACTCTCAAGTTTGCTATTGCCATAAACATAAATGTTTAAGTTTCCTACTCCCCTATGGCCATTCAGTGAGTTGATTCATTGAGCTCCACTGAGCAGGTAGCACTAGGCCATTCCTTCATGCTCTTAGGATGTGCAAGGCCATGGAGGAGACCTATGGTGTCTCAGGGGTGTGTATACATGCTCAGTCCCCAAAGCTTCACCAGGGTATCAGTTGCAGAATTTTAACTTAAACATCTCCTATAAACACAGAACTATTTCTCACAAATTTATGATACATCGAGTGTTGTTTCCAAATAATTATGCTGCTCAGAAGCTAATCTCCCTTAATAAAGGAAGCTCAACCTGAGGATTAAATGAATTATGTTCTTGCTGTAATTGTCATCAAAAGAAGACTTTGAGTAACTAATTCAGTCTTTATTGTGAAAGTTAGAAAGTCCAGAATTTATTAAGAGGTTTTTAAAAGATAAATGACCTGAAAATTAATGTTTTTCAAGAACTATATTTGGCATAGTATTTGAGTATTGTTAAGTCTCTTACACATGAAGTTATAAAATGTATTGTTTGTTAGTAATGAGGAAAGTGATGAAATATTGAAAATAATAATTACATTTTGAGGGAAATATTTTATCAAGTCTCCAAAAATGTACCATTGAGTGGTAAGCATGGAATCACTTCTCCATCTACATTGAAGAAAAAACTATCATGTTCCTGCTGGGCCACAGTACAGTGATACCTCAATATTTCATCAAGTGTCACCTGTGTGAAGACACAACTGAGGTTCCTCTTGCCCAGAACAGTGACAGTAAGAGCTAGAGGTCTGCAGAGATGAAGGTATGCGTGACACTGATACCCAAACATTCTCTGAGGCCACATAATGAAAGGGACAGGCAGGGCTCCTTGTATTTATAGGATGACGTTACACAGTGCAGAGCCTTAGCAAGCATTTTACTAAGTAAACTATCACTCCAAACCCAGAATATTTTCAATGGTAACATTTAAAGCAGTGGTTCTCAACATGTGGGTCACCACCACCATAGGGAGAGCATACTAGATACCCTGCATATCAGATATTTACATTAAGATCATAACAGTAGCAAAATTACAGTTATGAAGTAGCAACAAAATAATTTTATGGTTAGGGGTCACCACAACATGAGGTACTGTATTAGAGGGTCACAGCATTAGGAAGGTTGAGAACCACTGGTTTAACAAATTCAAATGTAAAACGAACAGGATTCAATTTAACAAAGTATATATGAGAATTTATGTGGAAATGATGAAACAGGTCAGAAATTGTGAAAACTCAAAGATAAAAGTAAAGAAATATACCAAGCTGTGAGTGAGATAACTCACTGTCCCTCATATGTAAATGTACACATTTGTCCATGGTCTACAGAATCAACACAATTTAAGAGCCCAGTGAGCTTTATTTATTTAAGATCTGAAGACTGACATTCATTGTAATGTCAAAATTTATAATAAATTGCAGACATCCTGTATGTCCCAAAAATTTTCAAAAGAATAAACTTAAGTCCTTGTTTTGCATGATTTGAACACTGTTAAGGCAGTGAAGTTGTTGTGGGATTGCTCCAGGAAACAGGGGAGACTGACTTAAGATAAGCCCATGCATATCTGGTAAAATTACTTTTTTGACAAAAAAGAAAGAGAGAATTCAATAACAAAAAGTCCCTTTCAGTCTCTGCCTTGACAGGTTGAGCTTGTTCATTGCATTCTCTCATTCAGTAACATAATGAGATGAAGATTCACTTGATAGCTCCACACCTCCTAACTGGAAGCAATTCAGAAAAGTCCTTGGCTTCTCAGATTTATTCTCTACAGTGATCTTACTCCAGACAAAATGGGGTCAGCTAAGGTGGGACTCATGTGAGCAGTGACCGGGCCAGCAATAGCACCCTGTACAGGTGATGAGGATGGCTTTTGATAGTGATGAAATTTAAGTAGAAATGGTACCAAGAGCACAGGAACCCTTGCTTTCCAAAGAGGTGGTCTGTTGTGTTCTGCAGAATGCCTGGAGCAGAGGTTTTTTATTCTGTTAAAAACACTTGGTATTTATGGCCACCTGTTCTAGTCTGCTTTCTATGACTGGAATAAAACACTGACTGGAACCAACTAGAGGTTGGAAAGGGTTATCTGCCTTAAATGTTATAGTCCATCGTGAAGGAAAGTCAAGGCAGGAACTTGAGTCAGGAACTAACACCAAAGACGAGGAGGCTTGCTGCTTGTTGGATTGCTCAGCCTGATTTGCTCAGGCACCTTTCTCATTCAGGGCAGGCACACCTGCTGTGCCCTCCTACAATTAGCAGTCTGATGGGGTCATGTCTTCAATTGAGCTTCCTTCTTCCTAGAAGGAAGTGTCAAGTGGACAAAACTAACTATGAGACTGTCACATTCCTAGTAGAAGCAATTGACTGAGTGAGTGATACTCAAACTCTTCCCATGACCAAAAACATCTCTGTAAGAGTTATTGACTATAATCAATATTTACCTCTTAGATTGCTTCATATATTCACTGACCAGTGAAGTTTAAAATTGCTTCTCATCTAATTTCCTATATATGTTCCATCCCATTTCTTGTTTTTTCATCCCTTAGTACCCCAAGGAAGGAAAATTAGCTTTAAATACTGATGAGCAATACGGACTGCAGTCATTTCACCTAAGTAACATAATATATCAAGGCTACTTAATACCATGGATTAACCAGTACATTAGTTTGGCTAATGGTGATATTAATTTTAAATTATTTAAATAGACCTTTAAAAACTTGCCTTGTCTTTCAAAGTTCTCTGAATCCATGGTTTTGGCTACTTTCATTTTTTTAATGAGATATAATGTATAGTGAAATAATTATGGAAATAATTGATAGGTTCCTTTTATTGATATCATTCAAAATATTTCATTTCTGGAAAACAAAAACAGAAACTCCTAATCTATCTGTCTGGGTTTCTTATCTTGATAAGCATTTTGTGAGTCTCATTACACCAATTTGTACTTTTAAATAGCTACTGTTCTGTCATTTTCAGCTGGTGATTATCTCAAGTTGCCTACATGATACATGGTTTATTGCTCAGATTATTTTCCTATATTGTTCATTTAGAAAGACAATTTTTCTAAGATGAGGTGTTAGCTTCTGGTCTTTTGTCAAATTGGAATTACTGAAGATCATTCTTCCATTGGATATGACTTATAAAGACTTCATTTTCACCACGGCTTGGAATCAAGGTTGTCATAATTCCTAGGCCCAGAATTAGACAATTAGACACTGAGAAAATGGACTGTATAAGTTCCCAGAAAACTTCTGGGGCTCTCCAATTTGGAATTGAACAGAACCAGATCAGGAAGGACCTTACTTGCTATTGGGATCTAGAGGAATACACATGTGAGAAACAGGTTTGAAAGCTTATATTGTAAACAAACAGAAAACCCCAGTTAGAAATTAAACAGTGTGATAAATATTAAAAGTCATTTTTATCACTTACTTTTTTTTATTATGGAAAAAAAACAGACACAAGTGACTTAAAGAAGTAAGGGTTTTCTCTTAGAAGTCAAGGGTGTGGTCCTCAAGGCAAGAAGTCATGGAGGCAAGATGGTGAGGTAGCAGGGCCCTTGGTGTACACAGTCAGGAAGCAGAGAGCCCTGGATGCTAGTACTCAGCTTCCTGTCTCCTTATTCATTCCAGCCCCAGCCTATGGCATGATACCACCCACCACCAGTGTGCCTCTTCTCGCCTCAGTTAATTTAATCTAAAAACTCCCCTGTAGAAAGTAGACATCATACCCAAGACTTGTATCCTAGATGACTCCAGATCCTATCAAATTGGCAATCAATGTTAACCATCACAAGTAGTTATGTTTTGTGAGTTTATGAAAAAAAGAAACCAAAATTGATTGGTTGTGTGGGAATTAGTGAGGAGATAGTTGGGACTATGCTGTAGAAGACGGAATTATTCAGACGTGTTTCAAGAGATGCATTTACTTGAACATCTCCAACTTAGGTCTTTGCCTGTTTGCTTTTAGTAAGACTTATTTATTTTCATTTTATGTGTCTGAGTGTTTGGACTACAGTAGGTCTGCACCTTGTACATGTCTGGTACATGTGCATGCCAGAAGTGGACACTGAATCTTGGGAACTGGAGTTACAGAAGGATATGCACCATGATGTGGATTCTAGAAGGTAATCCTGGGCTCTCTAGGAGACAACCACATGCTCTGAAATACTGAGCCACCCACCTCTAGTCCTAGACTTTTCTGTTTTTTAACTCTCTCAAATTTGACAGGAAAAATGTGTTAGTGATTTTTTTTACATACATGGGAATTCACATTTTAGAAAAAAAAAAACAAAATGAGCAAATCACCAGAAAAGACCTTGACCACCAACAGGATATGAAATGTGTTCACACACACACCATTCTCTAGTCAACAGTTCCCTCTTGGCAGGAATGAATCCAGTGTTGTTAGAAAACAATGTTCTAATGAATAAGACAATAAGTATACATTAATTGTTTGAAGACACGGAGTGACAGATACAATTTTTTGCCTCTGCCCTCTCCATGGAAAGGAGAAATAGTTTTTAAAAATTGGTAGGAGAGTTAGTTTTTCAGTTTCGAATCATTTCACACTTTTGGAAGTATCTGACACTACACTCAGTTTTTGGCACCTTCACTAAGATATATTGTATGGAATTTTTATCACAATTAATTTATTGTTTTTCCTTGTATTGATATTCTGAAACATTCTAGAATTAAAACAAGACCACTCCTTTTTATGACCTCATTGTGATTATGAAAGATGTCAACTGATTGTTATTGTGGTCTGATTTATAGAACTAATAGTATATACCCAACACCTCACAGGTGCCCCTGACCTATCATCCAGGTCAGTATCTCACACTGGAGGCAGATGTTGGATTCCTTTCTTTCACTTGATTTACTGAGACATTTATTTTCTAACATACCATTTCAAACACTTCTGATGAGACCTGGCCAGTTATCATAGAAGCTGCCTTCAGCTTTGTATTTGCCTGATGGTTTCTGGTAATTACATTTCCTTTCTGACAAAAACCTGAACTTGTCATTGTCTACTTCATGGTCCTTCCAGCAGGAACCCCATGTTGACTTGCTCCCGAAGTTTACTCTCTGAGTTTAATGGCATCTACCAGGTACTTCCTCATGTGAGTAAGGAGAGCTTTATTGAGAGGTTCCTTAGCCTTTGTAAAAGCCACTTTCTCTTTACAGTCCAGTGAAAATGTTTTTCAGTGACAGTTACCGAGGACCATTCCTCAAACCCACTTCTGAGATGTACTCAGATGTTAGTTCAGAATCTGCCTTCTTCCCACACAGTAAAGTTACTACTAGCCACCCAGCATACCTCATAGCCTTCCTACAGCCAGAAAAGAGAGATGGCTTCCATATACTCAATCAATATAGCAATTAAGAGATGGAATTATCTAGTGTTTTCAATACAAGATCCAACCTGAATTGTTTTTAGATAGTTTAAAAATCTATAGTTCTTTAAGTGTTTACCACCAACTGCCAAGTTTGCATTATTTTACATAAAATTAAAAAAGAATCATGTTGGTGAGCAATGGTTTGGGAGGCAACAGGAGACTAGAGAGAGGCCTTTGTCTAGGCACAACAAATTGAAGCATTTTGGGGAGAAAACAAAACATACCACAGAGTTCCTAGTAGTCAATTTTGAAACTATATAGCTGGAGAGCAAAGAGTAAGGGTAAAACTGGATTTTTAGGTTTTAGAATAGTCCAGCAGATCAGTCATTGTCCACAGAATCCCTGATGTGCCACTTATATTGGGCACCACAACTGTGAGTCTCTGAGGCAAGGACACAGTTCCCTTCAGGCAGACGTCCCATGCTTGTATTTCTCTGCATACTGCACTGATCTGACCAGCATCCCTCTTACTGATTAGATGCGACTTGCAGCCTCCTCCTGCTTGAATCACTCTTTTATTATCATGACCTTAATAAATAGCATGTTGCCTATGCTGGTCCACATGTGACACCTTGTGGTATTTTGTCCTTCCGGTCCTAAATGGAATGGAAGCAACATTTACACCATCTGTGACAATAGGATGGGAGTCCATTGTAGTCATTTCCACACACTGATGTCACAGACTAATAAAAACAGAGACATCATGTGACTACATTTCTCTGCTTCAATTTAAAGGTGACACTGGCATTGAAACAAGAAATTCAACAAAGTGTGGTGGTTTTTACCACTGCTTTACTAAGGGTTGCGTAAGTTACTGGGTTTTATGTTGGTATACAGCAAGCTAAAGCTTCGAGAAGGAAGACGGATATAATAACACATTTCCATCACTTCAAATGCCAATGCTTTAACTTCGGACTTTATGTGTCATGTTAAACAGATGGTGGGCTGAGGACAATAACACAGAGCTGTGCCCATGGCTTCCTGCCGTGACTGCTGCTGCATTTTCTCTGTAGGTCTTTTATGAGATTGGCCAGAATTTGAACTTTTTCTTACTTTGATAGAATGAGGAAGCATTTGAATCAGAGAACTGTGTGTGAATTTAGCTGTGTCATTAAAAATATCATCAATAGGCCTGGGCAAAATAGCTCACTATATTTCAATCCAAATCTTCATGCATTTATAGTGGAAGGTGAGTTTCCTCTTAAGTCTTTTTTTTTTTTTTTTTTTTTTTTGGTTTTTCGAGACAGGGTTTCTCTGTGTAGCCCTGGCTGTCCTGGACTTGCTTTGTAGACCAGGCTGGCCTCGAACTCACAGAGATCCGCCTGCCTCTGCCTCCCAAGTGCTGGGATTAAAGACGTGCACCACCACGCCCGGCTTCCTCTTAAGTCTTATCGTCATAAATTATCTAGTGCTTCACAGTAGTTACAGTGTGTAGGTAGTCAAATATCCAGGGAGACACACTGCTGGAAGATGAAGCAAGTTAAGGTCAAGTTCATTTAAATAAAGGGTCTTTTAATTAGATACCTCAAGTTTGCCTTTCAGAGGAACACAGTGATTTAGGAACCAGACACATTTTACATTTTGAAGGACAAAAATATTTAGAAACTCAAACCTTTAGAGAAATCAAAAGTTATTTGGAAATAATTTCTACTAATCACACTATATGAAATAAGAATTACAGTTCTGTAGTAACTGATTAAAATACTTGTTTTTAGAATTGTTGATTCAGTGAGTCAGGTTCAAGGCCATTTTCTAACTGTAACATGCTGTTTATAAAATGATTAACATGGCATTATTATTTTATAAATAGGATGATTGGCATTAAAGCAGCTTACATAGTTTTCTAGAAATACATAAGTAGTTCATAAAAAAATTCTCTTTTACAAGTAAGCACACACAAAAATATCAGCACAAAGGAAAAGTTTCCTTGAACACAGTAAATACTTGGCTTACAGTCCCTCTTGGTCACATGCAGATTGCAAATACTTACTTGTTTCAATCTATTTTTTTCAAGATTAGTTTTAAAGACACTATTTTTAAACATATTTTTCTCACATCATTGCTATCATGGTAAAGTAAGGCCCCTTGAGTCACCTGATCATTCCCTATTGCTACATGCTTTTCTTCTCCAAAAGCAAATTTTGGGAGAATACATTTATTTTGAAAACTTTGATATGTATATTTTCCTGGAAGTTGGGAGACATTGAATATGTACACATTAACCCCAGAATAAAGTTTATAAACAGGGGCTTTTGAGAAACTGGAGTGGAAAAGCCATTATTTCTAAAAGAGAGGAAGGGGGAAGCTCAGTGTCTTACTGTCTTACCTTCAGTTAACAGCAATGAACAGAGAACAGTTTCCCTTAACCCTCAGTGCACTTCACGAACACTTGGAACCCTGTGTCCCTATCCCAGTGTATTTGAGGGACAACTGAGAGATGTGTTCTTATCAACTCTTATAGTTATGCGTCTCCAAGTTATAAATTTTGGGGTTGGGATCATGTGACTTTGCAAGTCATGCTGGGACTGAGATCTGCTGAAGCTGTGCGACACTTAAGTCATCAAGTACCCCATGTAGCCGGGAAGTCAAGTACATTCTGCAGGATGTCCCCATGGTCAAGAGTAAACCACACGCCTAAGACAGTAATACCTTGCACTATGTTACAAATTACAATGAAGACAAGGATGCTTATAGTTATCAGTGGGTGTGAAGATGTGTAAAATGAGATAACACCGAGGAGCTGGCTGATGCGTGTTTTCTTTGGTCGCAGACTCCTGCGCTGTAGCCCAAGCTACTGTCGTCACAAAGGCAGAAAGATAGAGAATGAGATTCTTTTTGGAGCTCAAGCCCGGACTCCTGCATGTCAAATTGTGTGTGTGGTGGGTTTTCCTGGGTGTGATGCCCACCCCCACCCCCCGCCGTCCCCATTCTCCTTATTACAAGTCTTCTTGGTAAGGTCACATGGAGTTGCTGATTATTCAGTCGTGAGCAGGGAATATGGAATGTGACCATGTCCACAGTATTTGAATAAGTGCCATAAATATTAATTTCTGGCTTCAATATTTTCCCTTTGGATTCTGAAAATATTGGAGAGGTTTTGTTTTGTTTTATAGAAATCTTAAATAGTCATTTCTGATTTTAATGACAAAAAAAGGACACTCAATGCCCTGTATACCTTTCCTGTCTTCAGTCACACCTTAACTCATGGAAGTTATCGCATAAGAGCAGGGGTTTGGTGAAGGTTGACTCGGTGATAAAGGATGTTTGGTCCTTCTGAGCAGACTCACCCATCTGCCATCTGCTCTCTACTGACAGACATAAGTGTATGGAGTCAAGATCCTGGTAAAATGGATATTCTACTTAATTGTCTCTGTAAGGAAAAAATTCCCGATTGCACACTTTGTGATTTATTTTGAAATTGGACATTTAGTTTAAAAAATACTTACGAAACAGACCATGAAGACACACACCATTTCAGACTATCTAAACTTAGGTTTTCTGGTTCCTGTAGGTCCAGACTGAACTGACTGCAGCTTTCCAAGCCAGGTACTCACGGGAGGAGGCTGGTTGCAGGACCCCACGAATGTGAAAACTGATGATGTCTGAGTTGTCATTCACCTATACCCTCATGACACAGTAGATGCCAATGACTCATACACATCTTCTGAATGCATTAACTCATCTTCAGGTTATTAGACTATCAAAGCTCCAGTATGCTGTGCAAATTCTCAGTGAATCATACTGCTTAAGAAATGAAGACAAGAAAAGCTGTCTGTACAGAATTAGCATGGACCCATATTTGTTTGTGAGTGTGTTTGTTCTACCACCCATGGGCACAGCAGCTGAGGGCATGAATGGGCCTGCCCCACCCTTTCCTATTGGAATCAGGGTGCTCAGGCCTCTTGAACCATGTCCCATTCTCTTCATACTTCACCTATGCTTACCAGGTGGCCTAACAAGGAACATGCACTAGAATCTGCCAAAAGAAATCTACTGGTGCAGAGTCAATGGGAGGTCCATCCCATCATGCACTAAGACCTACATTTACAAAGAAAAATGAAATAAGAAAGCATGTAAGAACCGGATGAACCTTGCATTATGTCTCGGCAGGACCTTTCAGTATTGCCACTGCCTGTAAAAGAAGCACAAAGTAAATGCCCAACACTGGAAATAATGAGTTTGTATAAACCTCTTAGATTTAGGAAATAGCAGTGCTGTCCCATGGTATATTTTCTTGCAAGTTCTGGATGTTTTATATTTTCCCAGATTATTGCATTTTGTGCCATAGCCCATGTACTGTCTTCTCAAAGTCCAGGAAAATTTTTACCTTGAAAAAAGGCAGCGACTGGTAGGATTGTGGAAGGTGAAGGTGCCGATGGACAAATGCTGTTCTTTTTTCTGTCTGTCTCTCTATCTCTCTGTCTTTCCTCTCTCTGCCTCACTGTGTGTCTCTCTGTCTCCATGTATCTCTGTCTCTCTTTCTTTACACAAACACACACACACACACACACACACACACACACGACTTAGACACACACACACCAGAATGACTGTTCTCCCATGCTGTTTTCAAAAGAACCATGCTGGCATGCCTGCTAAGCAGTGTAACTAGCTCATGAGATTTAATAACGTCTTCCATGAGTGTTTGCATAATCAACCTTAAAAGCAAGTAAAGCAAAAACATTTTCACTCCTTAGACATACATTCTCATCTTGCCTGTGAAAAACAAGCGTCTTCACTTCATAAGAAGAGCCCCGAAGACTCAGAGTAACAAAGAAGAGAAAGTGAATTTTGCAAATTTGCAAGGTACGATACCAACCTAAAATGGCAGGTAGATACACTAGCTGAGTCCAAAGGACTGTTTATAAAGCCTCAAGTGCAGCCTTTTCTCCCATTATAATAACCAGAAGGGAGCAAGATCAACAGCCATTGAGATCTTATCTTTCCCTCTGTTTTTTGAATTTGTCTTTTTCTCAACAAAACCATCCATGAGTTCATCTCTACATTTTACACCCTGTTTTTAAAAGGAAAAAAAAAAAAACTTAAGATGGTCATGACCTTGTAGACAAGCATTATTGTTAGTAAATTTCTGTTCTAATCTTCCAGTTTGGGTGTGTTTGGGGGATACTTAGCAGAATTTGGGTATGAAAGCCACATTGGCAGGCTCTACTGTTTTCTGTTCATGTATGGCTGTACATAAGCTGACTTAAGGCAACTTGATTTTATTTCTTGCATTGCTGCATCTTATTTTCTGTGCAACAAGATATTTTGAAGAAAGTGAAATTAAGAAAGTTTCATCATGAAAGTATATTTTGATAAATTTACTATTGCACAAATCCTCAATATATAAATAAGATATACAAGAAAAGAAATAATGCAGTTTTATTTTTATTTTAATTGACACATTTTTTACTTTTCATTCTTTAAGATTTATTTATCTTTATTTTACATTTATCATTGGTTTGCCTGCATGTGTTTACGTCCACAATTTGCATACTGTCTCTGCTCAGGCCAGAACAGGGAGTCCTATCCCCTGGTACTAGAGATACAAATGGTCCTGGGCCACCATGTGGGTGCTGAGAACTGAATCCAGGTCCTCTGGAAGGGCAGTAAATGCTTTTAAATATGAGCCATCATTCTAGTCCCTAACTTTGTCACATTTTAAATGCAATATGTTTCATATTCTTGGCAGGCCAAACACTTAGGAAATTTTATCACTTTAGGAAGCATATAGGGAAAAGTCTCATATCTGCTTAAAGATGTAAATAGATATTGGATCGTGTTGAAATAACATTTGTAAAAAATTAAGCTATGTAAAAAGGTGAATTCAAGTAATAGTAGCATTGTTTCCAAAGGTAGTTGAGTGACCTTGTGTCAGCACTTGAAATGGAATTCTACCATGCTTAGCTTTTGCCTTTAAGTGATGATTATTTAGTATAATTATACTCATATGTGTATTATATATTATAACTAAAACTTATATATTTGTACTCCAAAGTGGGTACTGGTGGCTTAATTTGTTGGAAAGACCCTGTGAGAATGCCTGAACCACATCCAAAATGTCAACATGGATGTTTGGCGGAAAACCGTGCTGTGTGTAGATTTGTAACAAGCCAGAGTCCTAATTAAACGGCAATGCTTGAACTTTAATTGTGCAGTTTGATTGATTTAATAAAGTTAACATCTGCTGCCTTCCCCAGACTTAGCTATAAGATCCTACATATCAAGGTCTTATTACCCAGCTTATGCAGGGTTATGAGAACCACCAAGTGCCATGAGAAATGTCAATGCTGGGAGCTTATGCAGCGAGTGTAGCAGAATACCCAAGTGTCTACTGTTTTTCCTCCTGCCTTAAAAGAAATGGGCAACTGTGTTTCCATAAAGACCTCAGGCACATGTTCAGCTGAGCATTGGAACTTCTGGAGAATCCCCAGTCACCCAGTACTTTGGGAGGTGTTTTCTGCTCACTTTGACTCTTCAGTGTGAGATAAGCTGGGATCAGCTATAGCTAGAATAACACTCACAGTTGGTGCATTTTAATTTCACTCCCTAGCCATCCTCAGTATAAATACAACCATACTTAAGGTTTTAAGTGTTGTGATTCTGAATTTAGGGAAAACAAACAGTCCTGGTTATATTGAATGTTGCCCCCTCATGCCCCTCATGAAAGCAGGAATAAAGTAAGGGAATGCTTACAGCCCCCGTTAAAATGATTAAATCTACAGTTTCAATATTTTAACATAGTTTTTTGATTCCATGGCTCCAGGTGAATTTTCTAGCTTCTGACTCTCTTTTCTCTCCCTATGAGCCACAACAACCAAAACACTCTTCCAACGGGGCTGAAGAGTTGACTCAGAGGTTAAGAGTGCTAGATGCCCTTCCAGAGAACCCTGGTACAATTCCCAACACCCACATGGTGGCTCACAGCTGTCTGTAAGTCCAGTCTCTGGTTCCAGGTGACATGACACCCTGACACAGACATGTATACAAGCAAAACATCAAAAAAAATTAACTGGATAACTAAAAAGGAATTTTTACAAAAAAAGTTCTCATTTTCTACATATATTCCTGAAAGAGGTCCTTGGAAGAAAATCATGTCCTCTGATTGTACTAAATCATCACCTTGTGCATTTAGTATTCTTATTGGGTGCTGGTGATGCCCAGACTTTCTTGACTGCCAACCCCTGGAGCCTCCAGAGAAAGTTTTCTAAGGTAGCACTCTTTCATGGTATAGTTCTTAAAGTTAGATTTTCAAGGTAGATAGATATGGCTATGTACCTTTCCCTAGCTGTTTCTAACCCTTGGGGCAGTGAGTTAAGCAGGGATGCTACAGGCTGATCTTGGCCTTCCTGGGAAAAATGCTGGCAGCATGGGATTCTCAGGGAGAGTAGACTTGAACCCGGGCACCTTTTAGATATGAATGAGGATAAGTTTTCATGACTCTTCATGCTAGAAAATTGTGTGTGGTGGTTTGAATAAGAATGACTTCCAGGCCGGGTGTGGTGGCGCACGCCTTTAATCCCAGCACTTGGAAGGCAGAGGCAGATGGATCACTGTGAGTTCAAGGCCAGCCTGGTCTACAAAGAGAGTCCAGGACAGCCAGAGCTGTTACACAGAGAAACCCTGTCTCGAAAAACCAAAAAAAAAAAAGAATGACTTCCAGGCTGGGCATGGTGGCACATACCTTTAATCCCAGCACTCAGGAGGCAAATGCAGGCAGATCACTGTGAGTTCAAAGCCAGTCTGGACTACAGAGTGAGTTCCAGGATCGCCAGCACTGTTACACATAGAAACCCTGTCTCAAAAACAAACAAACTAACAAAAAACAATGACTCCCATAGGCTCACATATTTGGATGCTTAGTCACCAGGGAGTGGCACTATTTGAAAGGATTAGAAGGATTGGGATTTGAAGTTTCAAAAGCCCATGCCAGGCCTAGTCTCTCTCTTCTCTCTTCTCTATATATATATATCTATCTATCTATCCATCAGTCTTCCTCCCCTTCTATCTTTCTCTCCCTATCTCCTTTCCCCTCTCTCTCTTCCTCTGTCCCTCCCTCTCCCATTCCCTCTCTCTGCTTATAGATCAGGATATAGCTCTCATCTACTACTCCATCACCTGCCTGCAAATAGCCATGTTTCCTGCCGTAATGAAAATGGACTTAACCTCTGAATCTGTAAGCAATTCCCCAATTAAATGCTTTCTTTCATAACTGTTGCCTTGATCATGGTGTCTCTTCATAGCAATAGAACAGTGCCTAAGACATAAGTTGGTACCAGTGACTGGGTATTGTGATTCATGCTGCTTGTTGATGAATGTGAACTTTGAGATTTAGGAGTAGGAAAGCAGTTGAATTCTTTAAGCGGGACCGAATGGGCCATATTAGTAGGATCACAGAAGACAGTGGTGCTTAGAGAAATATAGATTATGACAACCAACCTAGAATGTTTTAGAAGGAGGAATATTAGCAAATGACCTAGAAACCATTCTCATGATATTATAGCAATGAACATGTGCAACCACTATGGAAATCAGTCTGGTGATATCTTAGAAAACTTGGAATAGCTCTACCTCAAGACCCAGCCATACCACTTCTGGGTATACATCCAAATGATTCCTCACCAAACCACAAGGACGTTTCCTCATCTGTGTTCATAGCCACTTTATTGGTAATAGATAGAAACTAGGCACAATCCAGATGTCCTTCAACCAAGGAATGGATAGGTAAACTGTGGTACATTTACACAATGGAATACTACTCAGCTATCAGAAACAAGGAAATCATGCAATTTGCTGGCAAATGGATGGAACTAGAAGAACTCATCCTGAATGAGCTAACACAGACCCAGAAAGATGCACATGGCATCTATTCATTTATAACTGGATTTTAGCCTTATAGTACAGGATAACTATCCTACAACCAACAGACTGAAAGGAACTGGAATATGGAGTTTGTTACCTGGTAGTGGGACACTTTGCCCTAGTGGAGCTGCCATGTAGGTCACCAGAGCAAGAGGAGCTCTTAGCCATCATATGACTGATGAACTGAGGGGAACTGATATGTGGGGGCACCCCACCCCAGAGGAATAGGATAGGTGGAAGAAAGGGTAGATGGTGGAGGGGTTGGACTGAGAAGGATGGAGGGAGGGGGCTGTAATGGAGATGTAACTTGAAGTAATAAATAAACATTAAAAAAATGAATGTGTCTGCCTTCTGCCCTTATTCTAAAATTTTCCAGAGAGTTTAGGATTACCAGTGTTGGCAGAAGAGATTTCAAGACAGCCTAGGACTGACTGTACCATGTTTTTATCAATGGTCACTTTTTGCAAATCTACAATGAGAAGAAGCATGTGGAGCAAGGAGAAATACAAATTGTACAGTTTGAGGAGAAAAGGAGCACCAAGAAATGTAATTAAGCTATATTCAGTGTTTAAGGAGATAAGCAGATGAAAGAAAGGCTTGATAATGAATGGAATAAAGGAAGTGGTGATCTCAGGCTAAGACTCCACCAGGCTAAGCTATGAGAAGAAATTAAAGAAATTCTTAAGCAGTGAAAGAAACCATGGACAATGAAAAGCTGATGTAAATGTAATTGGACACATGGGCAAGTTGTTGTCCCAGTAGAACTTGGCAGCTTCAACCATATGGTTCTGGCTTTAGAGTTGAGCATACAAAAAAGGGGTTGTGTAATCAATCTCCCTCCACAGCTAAAGAAAGCTGATAAAAGCAGGTATATAGCAAGGGTGTCTAGGGAAGAGGCCTAGAGAGACCATTGCATGAAGCTGTTAAGATGAAACTTGGATTGCCTTGGACACAGCAAGCTGTTGGAGATTCCAGAGTATGGGGATGTCTGCCAAGGAAAATTACTGACTAGGTGTGTAACCAGCCCAAGAGAGAGAAATGCTGCAGTCAGCAAAACTGGAAGGAGTTTGAGAACTGAAGATCACCTTGACATCAGAAATGGAGGCGTAGAATTTGGTGTTTGCCCTGCTGGTTTTTGGTCTTGCTTTGGTCCAGTATTCCCTCACTATGCTCCTTTTCCTCCCTTTTGGAATAAGAATGTATATTCTGTGCCACTGTATTTTAGAAATATGTGATCTGCTTTTTGATTTTGACTTTACAGGAGGTTGCATTTAAGAGACTACATTGAGTCTCAGAAAAGACTTTGAACTTTGGCCTTTACTCAGGTTCTAACACTGTTATAGACTATGGGGACGTCTGAAGTTGGACGAGTGCTTTTAGCATTATGATATAGCTAGAATCTTATGGGGACCAGGGAGTAGAATGTGACTTCAACAAGACAATTATTAAGATACCATGGATCTAGATAAATCATTTTCCAGAAAGCTCAGGATGGAAAAAGTAAGCCTGACATTCAAATATAAAAACAGGAATTGGGGTAGGAGTTAGAGGTTCTCTAACATTTATAATCACTACTTCCTTCCTTTATTTCTATATTTAAGAACACCAATTGTTTAAAATACAGTATGTAAAATGCATCCAGAGCCTAAAACAATTTATTATTAAACTTAG
Organism: Lophiomys imhausi; assembly: GCA_907164525.1. NCBI lineage: Eukaryota > Metazoa > Chordata > Mammalia > Rodentia > Muridae > Lophiomys > Lophiomys imhausi. The sequence continues at coordinate 3,195,330 of CAJQZJ010033660.1, read as the reverse complement.
GATTTTCTTAGTGTCTTCTTTAATAAATGCAAGAGTTTGTTTTAATGCAGTGAAGACCCTATATAGTAAACTTACAAAAAAAAAGGGTAGACTTTACAGATAGACTGAGGAAAGATGACACATATTAAAAATACTCCTTGAAAAATCATGCCACGGTTAGGATTTTCCCTGAGGTGATTAGCATGAAACCCAATTAGTATTTTTCAGTAATGTAAGCCCACATGCTTACTTAGACATTTTAGGTATTTAACAATACTAGCATGAATGGGGATGACTTAATTTTTCTTATGACTTATTTTTTATGAAGCAAATCAAGCTTCAAAATAAAATGAAAGTAGGTTAACTCTTAGAATATTCAGTGCTAGTCTGCCTAAAAACCAGTTTGACACCATACACTTTCGTATCACTCTATGACCAGAGGTTCCCAGCAGGATAGTTAGTCAAGCCTCCGTTCTGTCAGGTTCCATGTCTTCAGGACAACCATGTGTGTGCCAGAGCTACCCTCAGACTCTTTCCTTTTTTCACAGTGCAAGAGTAATTTCAGGAGATGGAACCGTTCTAAAAATATAACAGTTTTTACTCTCCATTGTTTAAACTTAATTATCAAGCATCTAAAATTAAAGAGCCACATTTTCACAGGAAATTATAGTGTCCATTCATATGTATGTATAAGTTGAACATCTGTAAGCCTTGGGTTTTACATCTGGTGAGTCAACCAATCTATCTGTTAGTGGAATTTAAAGACAAATCCTCATATCTGGTTGCTCAAGTTCATATATTTTCCTCAATAATATTGAGTAGCTATGACTTCCATGAGATTTTCCTGGGACTGGTCTTTCTAAGTGGCTTGGAGTTAGACTAAGGGTAGAAGGGGAGGTGGGGTAGTTCTCTGTAAGTTCCCTGCTTTAAGGTAGAGATGAGCTAAGTGTGAAAGGGGAGGGGTGAAGGTTCTGTGTAAGTTCCATACTTTAATCTAGAAATTATCTAAGTGTAAAGAGCAGGAGTGAGTGTTCAGGGCAAGCTGCAGGCTGTAGTGCAGAGATGAGTTAAGTGTGATGGGGAAGGGTAAACGTTCTATCCAAGCTCCTTCCACTGCAGATGCGGCTGTGGATTTTGGTACCCACTGGGTCTTGGAACTTATTCAGAAGGATGATGGCATTGTCACAGCACACATTTTTTCCCTGTGAAACATAATCCGTCCACTTCCATCTTATCATATGAATGGCTCCATCCAAACAGAGGTGTGGCTGACTGCCTGCCAATGTACATGAATTTGATGTCCAATGCTTACGTGATTGTATGTATCCCAGGCAAGTGCTGATCACTGCTGTATTGGTTTGTCTCCTGGACTCACATGGACAAGCTGAAAATGTTTTAGCATAATGGCGACTTTACAATTTTTCTAAACAACATTCATTGTCAAATAGGATGGCTACACCTTGCATGCAGAAGATTATTTTCTAAATCTTATTTAGATATGTGAGTGTTTTTTTTGGTTGTGTATCTGTAAACTACTTGTATATCTGGTGCCAGGAGAGGACATGCCCCCAAACTGCAGTTATAGATGGCTACAAGCCATCATGTCTGTTCTGGGACTTGAACCCAGGTCCTCTAGGATGTAAGTATGTGGTACCATCAGCAACAACATCTTATTGTCAAGATCTGGAGAATAGCCAAGAACATTGGCCTGAAATATTTGGGGTTCTATGGTACCTGACTGGTCAACAACTCCAGAAGATGTAAGTAATTTGAGTGACAAATACATCTAATGTGAGTGAAACAATGCCCAGTATGTGTATATACTGGCATACTGCATTGTACTCCATAACTACACTTTTATCAAACAGTTCAGTTAAAATTTTTAAATAAAAACAAATTGAAAGGAGAAACAATTAGAGTGTCCCCAGCATACCTTTTCCCACCAATATTCAGGTTATTTCCTTTCTAAATTGTCTATCTCATTGCAACATTGACCCTTATGTAGAATACCAACCTTGAGCAGAACTTCACTTTCTGCAAGTAGGGATGGGCCAGGAAGACACATTGGGGAGCTAGAGTGCAACCCAGCACACATTTTTAAATTTACTAAAAACATTCATAGATCCTTCTTGTAAGTTTTATTTTTAAACTTGGCTGCATATTTCCCCAGTGAGAAATTCGTAGATGATGACATCATAACAGCACCAAGTTGGAGAGGACTTCTAGCTGTCTACTAACTATAAAAGATACCGTTTGAAAACCTGAGTTTTGATTAAGAAGGCTAATTAAGTAAGCTAATAAAGGAGACAATAAGAAGTGTGACATAACTGACTGTTTGCTGTAAGTTTTTGAATTTGGTTTTAAATGCCTTGTAAAATAATACTTATACTTTTGTTGTTTTTTGTTTGTTTGTTTGTTTGTTTTGGTTTTGGTTTGGCTGGTTGGTTTTTCTGTTTCTTTGTTTTCCATGCTACATTCATGATTTAAAAGTGCCCTATTTGCTTTATAGACATGTGGATGAGTTACACAGGCATGAACAAGCTACATGTAGTGTGCTCACTCTAAGGGATAGCTGCTAGCAGTATTTTAAACATTACTTTTGTCTGTATATGGGTTTGTATCAATGTATATATAGCATGTGAAGGCAATCGAAGCAAGAGTCCCATTCTCTCTCTCTCTCTCTCTCTCTCTCTCTCTCTCTCTCTCTCTCTTTCCCTCCCTCCCTCCCTCCTCCCTCTCTTCCTCCCTCCCTCCCTCCGTCTCTGCCTCTGTCTCATTACCTTGGGATAGAGTCTCCCATTGACCCTGGAGCCAGGCTGCTGTGACAACCCCAAGTACTAGGAATTTAGGTCTAAATATACTTGAAATAGAATAAAGCACAGTTTAAAAACTGAATCATGATAGCAACAACTATTAAATTGCTTCTTGTAAAAAAGGCACAACCTAAGAAGTACATTAAGTGATATTAACCAAATTTGACTGACCTTCATTGCATTATGTTTCTTATGTACAATTTCAGGTCAAGTATTTCTTTTTCAACAACTTGTGTTATGTAAATGAAAATGCTGTAGGTTAAAATTAATTAAAACAATTGTTATAATATATATTATTTTATTACATTAGAAAGGGAAACCAATGTTTTTAGTAAACAAAAACACAGAACTTAACTATATGCACATAATCCATATAACACAATTTAATGTTTATTTAGCCACTCAGAAAATATTTTACTAGATAATATCAGAGATGTTGGCAAATAACAAAGAAAATAGAAAACAAAAATGAAATCATGCCCTCACAGAACTCCACTGCATCGAGAAAACTGAAAACAGGTAAAGTCAAATGTATACTATATGAGGTGTAGTAAGTCATGAGAGAATATGATTGAAGTTGTGTCCAGAGGAGACAGGGTTTTCATTATTAAGATTTAAATATGGAGCCAGGTGTGGTGGTGCATGCCTTTAATCCTGTCACTCTGGAGACAGAGGTAGGCAGATTTCTGTGAGTTCCATGAGAGCCTGGTCTACAAAGCCAGTCTAGAATAGCCATGGCTATTATACAGAGAAACCTTGTCTCGAAAAACCAACAAAAAAAATTAAGTATAACAAATTAATCATTGTGTGTAGCTGCTGGAATATCATCTGAAATTACATGTGAATTTATATTGAAACCAAGGAAGGAGACAAAAATACCATTGGGTAACTGTACTCTGCATGGACACAATGCATTGTATGGAAGAGGAAACTGGATAGACAAAGAGAAGAAGGTCTGATTTTCTGAATACAAGAGGAGATTAGGGAAGATGAGGAAAAGAGTAGAAATATGAAATGTTTTACATGACTGAAATCAAGTTGTCATCCATATAAAATCCATTACTTTTAACTATATAGTAATTTTTATAAACTACTTGGTAAACATTTGAAAAAGTCTGTTGAAAATAAAAATAAGGAGAAGGATCCAGGACAAAAGGAATGATCAAATCATGAAAGAAGAAAGAGGAAGCATGAATAAAGGAACCTTATCACAGGAAAAAATAAAGCAATGATAGTAATGAGTCATTCTTGGTTGTAGTCCCCTAAAGAAGCATAAATGGATTAAATTCTCCATTTAAAAGATGGAGGGTGAGGAATAGGCTAAAACAAATTGAAACCAAACCAAGCCAATCAAACAAACAAACCAAAATAAAAAAAAAAAAACAAATAAACATAAAGACGAGATCTGATGCATGTTGCCAACAAGAGACCTACTTTTCCTTTAAAGATACAGAATGGTCTTGAGGTTTAGAAAGAAGTTTCTATATGCTGGTGAGAAAAGGGAGAACAAGGTAGCTACTATTTTATAGAGGAAATGGACAGTAAGTTGGAATTTGTCACAAAAGACAAATAAGGTCATAAAGTGGGTGATCCATCAAGAGTACACAACAATTATCAGCATATATGCACCCAAGCTCGCTGTATATTAAATATTAACAGAATTGTGTAAATCTGCAATCATACATTCCAATGCTCTGCTGTCAATAGTAGATACTTTTTTCTTCCAGACAAATTTTCAAAATATTATGTAAAGATACAAGGGTATTGAAAATGCCTTACCAGTTATGCCATACATACATTAACAGAGCTTCCCTCCAATACCAGCACACACACTCTCTGCAAGCATGCTCAGATCGTTCTCAAGAATGGACCTTATATTATGTTAAAAATAAGTAAGCAAATTTAAGGGCATTGAAATAATATTGAGTCTGTGTTCTGTGCATGTAAAAGTCAGCAAGAAAATAAAAATATACACAAGACCTACACAAAGTTAAGTCAGCCAAAATCCCAGAATGGATGCAGATTGGGAGCATGAGTTTGTGAACTTCCATTCCTTACTCTGAAGAACTCTCAGCAACTGATGGTTGCTGGGGAAGGCAGAGCCAGTTTTCTTCAGAGATGTGACCACTGACAGGCTGTCTGTGCTCCAGGAGACAGCCTCATGCACATCCTGGCAGCAGTAAGTGTACTCCGTGTGCTGAAGACGAAGAGCTCGTAATTCTGAGAAGAAAAAGTGGCTGAGGATCGTGAAGGCATTGAATGAGAGGGAATAAGGTGGATTTGATAAAAATGCATTGCTTATATGTATGAAATTCCTAAAGAATTATACACACACACACGTATACCTACGTACATGCATATGTGTACACACATACACATATATTCATACAAACACACCAACACATGGATACATATGTGGACGTATTCATAAATATGTGGAAATTAAACAGCACATTTCTAAACAACCAGTGGGCCCACAGAAAGCCAAAGGAAAGGTAAAACTGATCTCCAGGCAAATGGAAACAGAAACACAAAGCATTACAGGATGCATATGCAACCAGGGCAGTTAGAAAAGAACAGAGAGTGACTATCAAGTTCTGCGTGAAGAGGTGAGTTAGGTCTCAAATAGGTTACCACACTGCATACCCCAGGCAAGTGTCTTGAGAACAGACTGAACTCAAGGCTGACAGAGGTAGGAAATAGTAAAAGCTTGGAACATTGTCACAGAGATTAGAAAGATGATAGACAAATCAGCTAAGATGAAAGCTGGAATCTTAAGTGCTTAAAATAACTAGGGAAATAGAAGTATAGAGTGAGATTGTAAGTGCCAGAGGAAAAAAAATAATCCATGTCATAGAACCACATAGGGTCACAAAGCTACCATCAAACTTAAGTGTCAGTCAGTTGAATGTCCCACAAGAAATAGACTGAGAGGACAAAGGGAAATTGAGTCAGTAGCCAGGGCTTTCCTGAAGAATAAATGATAACCCCACCAAAAGTGACAAAAGCGGGATGGAATAACTCCACACTCACTTTATAAAACATAGGCTACCTTCATAAAAATTTCTAAATAAGGACTGAAAATAAATAAATAGGAATCCACTAGCATTCAGGACCTTCTATACAGAAAACTTGTAAAAAGAAAAAACCCAAAAAGTGTTTTTTTAAGACTTAGAAGAAATAAATAAAACCAGTTAAGTAGAGGGCTGCTAAATATATAGCATTTTCATTGCTGTTAAGAGTGAACTAGCCTGATAAGAAAATTAGAGAAATTTTTTATAGCAGCAGTATGAAGTATAAAGAATGAAAGGATAAATGTACCCAGAGAAGGATGATCTGTCCCTCGAAACATGAGACCTGGCTGCCCTCTGCAATAAGCCAAGGAGCCTCTTGTACACTGTTGGTGGGAGAATGTATTACCATGTAAAAAAGGCCCAGAGGTTGAGGTACAATGGACATCTGTAATTATCTGTACTTTCAGAATAACTTTTATAAAGAAACCTATACTGTTCAGAGTGGCCAGCAGGTTCCCAGGAAAGACTTACCCTATTATTGGAGAAGATGGATCCCACTGAGTAATGGAACAGTAGATTCCCTTTGGCTTCAGGAAACAATAGGACACAGGAAACCAGTATTAACATAGCCTGTAGTCTGTATAGGAAGTCCTCATACACCACCCAGAGTAGCTGTAAGCCTCCCCCCCCACCATTTCATCTTCTCTAGGTCTAAAACCCAGGTAGTCACTGTCTTCCTCCTAAGCTTACGAAGACTGCAGAAGGATCTATCCCACTGATCAGCTCAGGTAGTATGTACATTTGAGAAACCAGATATTAACCAACTTTCTAGTCATCAGACTATGCTAACAGACACAGTCAACCCTTCAGACACACTTAGATATTCGCCACTTTAATTTAGACAGATATCTATGAGGATATTTAATCCCTGTTAGTATTGAATCTGGTGAAATATGAGTCTTTATAATATCAATAAATACCAAAATTAGCATAAGCATTTGCTTATGGATAGGCAGGATCAACATAATAAAAATGGACATGCTACCAAAAGCTATATACAGATTCAAGGCAATTCCTATCAAAATACCAACACAATTAATTACAAACCTTGAAAGAACAATTCTCAACTTAATATGGAATAACAAAAAACCCAGAATAGCTAAATCAATCCTGTACAGTAAAAAAACATCTGGAGGTATCACCATCCCTGATTTTAAGCTATACTACAGAGCAATAGTAATAAAACCAGCATGGTACTGGTATAGAAACAGACCAGTTGATCAATGGAATCTAATCAAAGACCTAGAAATGAACCCATACACCTAAGGTTACTTAATTTTTGACAAAAAAGCCAAAACCGTACAGTGGAAAAAGGACAGCATCTTCAACAAATGGTGCTGGTCTAACTGGATGTGGACATGTAAAAGAATGCAAATTGACCCATACTTATCACCTTGCACAAACCTTAAGTCCAAGTGGATCAAAGACTTTAACATAAAACTGAACACACTAAATATAATAAAAGAGAAAGTGGGGGAAAGCCTCAAACTCATTGGCACAGGTGACAAACTTCATGAACAGAACACCAACAGCTCAGGCTCTAAGACCAACAGTCAATAAATGAGACCTCATGAAATTGAAAAGCTTCTGTAAGGCAAAGTTAACTGTCATTGGAACAAAACAGCAACCTACAGACTGGGAAAAGAACTTTACCCAGAGGGATAATATCCACAATTTATAAAGAACTCAAGAAATCAAACACCAAGAAACCAAATAATCCAATCAAAAAAATGGGAACAGAGATAAACCGAGAAATCACAAAGGAGGAATCTCTAATGGCTGGGAGACATTTGAAGAAATGCTCAATATCCTTAATCATCAGAGAAATGCAACTCAAGATGACTCTGAGAGCCAATCTCAAACTTATCAAAATGGCTAAGATAAAAAACTCAAAGGACAGCACATGCTGGTGAGGCTGTGGAGAAAGGGGAACACTCCTCCAGTGCTGGTGTGAGTACAAACTTGTACAATCACTATGGGAATCAATCTGGCAATAT
>CAJQZJ010033660.1:3167990-3187067 GCA_907164525.1 Lophiomys imhausi | reverse complement strand
TCTTATATTTAGATAAGCAAATATTGCTTGTCTCTTAGCAACTTGATTTCTGAGTAGCTTAGAGAGTATCTGTGATAGACTGTCATAGTAACTAACAAAATGACATGTTTGCATGACTATTAGTTTGCATTTCTTAATTATCCTAAACAGTTTATGACGGTTGGTAGCAAGAGGCCAAAACTTTACATTTCATTTTTAAGCATTACTAAGAACAATACCTTTAAGAAGAGTTACCCTTAATTTTGTAACATTCTTAATAGCTAAAAAGGAAGGATACATCAACACTTCACAATTCAGCTTGCCTAGACCCCAAATCACCATAGTAACCCCAAATGACCATAGTAACACATGTGTGTTTGCCGATCCTCCACAGCACTGAGTGTCTAGTTGCTAAAATATATTTATCAAATAAAGCTTAAGCTGATTGCAGGGATATTCAGTAGCTAAAGACACTGACAGAGGCAGGAGGATCTCAAGTTTAAGACCAGCCAGTGACACTCTGTTTTAGAAAAAGTCACCAGGACTGGTGAAATGGCTCAGTAGATGAAAGCTTGGAACCAAGCCTCCTGACAGCCTGAGTTAGCACCACCAAGACCCCATGGTACAAAAAGTGAACAGACTCCTGCAAACTGTCTCTCACCTCCACAAATTCATTGTGGCACATGCCAATCCCTACCACACACACACACACACACACACACACACACACACACACACACACACTCACTCACTCACTCACACTGTCTCTCACAGTACAAACTAATAAAAGTTCTTAATGATATAGAAATGGAAAATAAATGCATTCATAAAGTCTCTCATATCACTCTAAATCTTGTTACTTCTTTCTACCTTGGACCATCCTCCTCCACATCCAGGCCAATCTCTCACCTGGATGAGCACCACTACTTATCATCACCTTCTGTACCACACGACCGATCCCATCACATTTGGACAATTTAAGAAACAACTCAGGCATCTTCTGTCCTACATAGTATGCATTGCCTCTCAGGTGGCAGTTGGCCTGTAAAAGATGACCTCAGTCTCCTTTTCCAGCCTCACCAGGGACTTCTCATCCCATATCCTCACTGTCCAATATTAAAATACATTTTGTCATCTTCCCTAAAAATATCTATTTATGTCTGTACACTTACTTCCCATCCTTTCCATTCTGATTAAATGTTTCAATGTTTCCCTACCCATTATTAAACACATCCCCTCTAAGGTAACTTTTGGAGGGAAGCCAAGAAGACCAAGCCCTTGATTCATACTTTTGTCATCTCCACTGTGATCCCTGACCCTGAGAACACATACACATGTATATAACCTTGTTTGGATGTATCTTGCCTGGGCAAAACACCATATCCTGTGTGTTACTTCACCACCAGTGACTACAAGATCATTCTGAATGTAGTGAACATAGCCATGTGTTCCTTCACTGGGGATGCCCCTCAGGAATGCAGTGGGTCTTTTCCCCATTCTGAGTACATCACAGAATGTGCTTATGTCCTAGATACAGCCAGAAATGCAGGGAGTCCCTTTTCCCAACCTCAGCATCCCCCTGCAGTAGTGTTTGCCGCTAGAATATTAGGATGGCTAAGGTCAATGAGAGTGTAAGATTTTTCAGTTCCAATAGAGCATATACAGGGATCACGGTCCTCTTCTGTAAACTTCCACTGAATGCAGTGTTCTGTGTGTTGATGCACTCTGTTGAATTTGTATGTTGACTCACTGAGATTCAGTGAGCTATGTCAGATAGGAGTCTCCATCCTATCATGTCTTGTTTTTCATCATAGTGACATTTCCAAGAAGGCTCCTGTGATATCAGAGGTAGAATGGATTGTTGCCAAAGTCATCCTTCATTCATTAGAAATGTCAAGATTATATTTTTCTGATGACTTGGGAGTGCAGATTCATTCTCTGAATTTGGCAACCCATTACCCTCATTGATGTGGCTTTCTAAGAGTTGCAAGCAAGTGTAGCAGGCAGTTAAGTAAAGCATACAAACCTCATGCATGATGATATCTGAGCCTTTGAAACTTTGAGAAGACACAGGTTGGCATGCTGAGAAAGAAGGAAGAGTATGTTTTGAAAGCAGTGATGAGAGAAGGGGATAAGATTCATAAGGCAATGTCTTTTCTCCTGGAAAGTCATGGGTAAAAATCAGTTCTGAAGGAACATGTGTCTGTGACTGTCAAAAGATTATGGGTTAATGGAACAGAAGGTGTCATTTCAGATTATTGATAAAGAAGGCTATTGACACCAGAGGTGAATGATGGGAAAACTTTTAGAATAAAATGAAGGGTTTGTAGGTTTATGTAGGAGTTCTTGGGTGCTTATGGTTCCTCAGACCAGCAGTGAGGTGGATTTCTGGTAATAGATTCCATTGAATCAGATACAGACTGTAAACAAGGAAACCAGTTGGAACTGAATTCCTTTGATGGCATTTACAATGATAGAGACTGCCTTAAACATAAGAAAGGACCTTAAGACAGATGTGATTGGAATGAGTTTTCAAGAGACCGTAACATAGAGGCCCGGGAGATCTCTCTGGAAGCAGACACTGGCATTATGAAATATTCTCAGAGCCCTCAGAGACCACTGATTGGCATCTTGTCCTGTAAATGACAGTTGCCAAGACAATTTGACAATGTGCCCTGGCCATCTTGAAATTCTAGAATGCTGGAATGTCCCTGAAGGGCTTTCTGGGCAGCCTTGAATAAGCAGGACTTGGCAGGGACAGTCTGAAGTAGCTCCTGGAACATGCCCTAAACAGAAAGCAGGACTGTTGCCATCAAGCTAGGAACAGTTTTGTGTAGATTTCGGATAGACAGCACTTACTTTCTATTTCTCTTGAAATGAGTTCCTCTACCAAAGGTAGAAATTAGATAGGGATTTAGCCTGTTCAGTGCAATCTGCAGTAACAACATGCAGGCGTAATGACCGACTCTGGGGAGAGGGTGCTCTACTCTAAGAGGCTGAGCTGGAGTTCTCCTCTGGTTTTAAACCCTTAATGATCTGAAAAAGCACATCCCAATAACACAGAGAAAATAAATTATATAATTAGCAATATCAGTCTGTTTTCTTATTAACCATAATAGCTTTATATTAAAATCATCTGTCTTTTGTTGTATTAGAACCTCACAGTAATGCATCCATAATGGTGCCCACTCAAATAGTTCCAAACGCATCATTTGAATCCCACATCTTGGCAAAAATTGGTATACTGCTTATTTAGTTCCCTTTTAAAATATGTAATATGGGGATGGGGGATGCAATATAGGGGAGCAGCATTCAGAAAACAATTTCCATGATGTTCAAAGAGACTCAGAGCTCATAGAGCCATCAGAGAGGCACCCTCTGAGCTGCTCTGTAGTTTGTGCTGTAAGACAGCCATCCTCACAGCCCTGCAGTCCCATGAAGCAGAGACAGAATCAAGATGGCCAGGGCACACTGTCATTCTATCCAGTTTCTAATACAGCAAGGGATTCTTAGCATTGAGCCTCATGTGAACTTTGACCATGGTTGCATCCTTACAGATGAGTAGGAGCTCATGAAAATTATCTTTAATTTGTTATCAAACTTCCTATGTCATGATATAACTAATGTGTACTTAGCAACTTTGAAAATTCACCTCTATGTTTCTTTCTCCCTTCCTCAGTATTGTAAGAACCTGGCCTTTCCTCTAGTGACATATTGTTTTTAAAAGTAAAATATAGATAGTATTTGGAAGAGGGTTCATCATTAACTAATCTTTTTTTACCTCAAGTCCTAAAGCCATTTGCCCTTCATATCTTCAGTCCAAGTAGCTCAGATGCACCAGTGAGTCTTTTAATGTCTTTGTGCCCATTTATTTAATCAAGTTTTTAGAACTGTGCATGTGTATACATGGCATTAGCAAATATAATGCAGGGCAAAGTCAGCAGGAATTTGTAAAACATAGAGTTCGGGGGTCAGGAGCTTCTTTGTGATCTTTGTCTCAGGTCCCCATGTCCCAGGAACTTGGGAAAGCAAATCTTCAATCATAGGAATAGGGACATAGCCAATGGAGACCCCATCTGCCTTGGAGTCCAGAGAGGAGTGGAGATACATACCTGAGGGAGACTCCATCTGCCTCTGGTGCAGGTAGGAGATCTGGGTATAGCCAACTGGGGCTCCATCTGTTCTATCCATACAAGGTGTTGAAACTTACCTTTCACAGAACTTGAGGCAATGTCCCATGGAGGTGCACCATCCAAGAATGTGCAGACTCTGATGAAGCATTCCTGCTACATTAGCTGAGCACCCAAGTATTTTCCCTGAACCTGCCTTCGGTCACCTTTTAATCCCTGTGATGGTGTTTTTGATCTGGCTCACTTTACAAACATAACAGGCTAATGGAATCATTATGGGAAACACAAGTTTTACAGACGAGCTGCAGTGGCCAGCAGGGGTAACTGAGACAGCCATCTTAGCCCTCTGCCTCCAAAGCCTTAGCTAAGCCTGACCCACATCTATGAATTCAGCTGTCACCCAGGGAAGTCTCTCTGAGTCTCCACTTTCATTCTTTGCATCATTGGTGAACTGCTAAATAGAAAACTCCAGAAGGTTTTTAGGTGTTCCCACCATCCCTCTTCATGATGGGGGAATTGCTGAGGTGGCACAGGGCATCATTCTGCTCAAGGCCCTACAGAGTAGCACAGATCCAGAAGGGGCCTTTTCTGAAGAGGAACCAAACTTTTGCTTCAGCAGAGTTGTTTTCTGTGACTAGAGTGTACCCTGATGAGAGATTAAAATTGCTTTAAAAAAAACAAAACAAAACAAAACAAAATGAAGACATCCAAGGGAGAATCTTCCTTATTTCAAATGTCCTTACCTAGGACATTGTGTACCTGAGCATCAGGACCTTTGCCTTACCTACAAGTCAACTTTGGAACCTGTGTTCCCACAGAGAGATGCCCCATTGCTCGCCAGATTACTGTGGGGGATAGATCAGCCATTTGTAACAGACATGAAATAAAAGCCTTAGTTTTCATCTTCATGATCATGGCTGTAACTATGTGGTATTAGTCAAACTTCACAACAAATCTAAGATAGAATTTTTCTCTTATTTTTGAAAATAAGTAAATATCATGTGTTTTGTATCTGGCCTTGATCACAGTCCTCTTCACATACAGTCAAGCAGCACCTTTTATGTTATCCTTGTTGGAGGACATACTTTGACAGATGTCCAAAGCTTTGATCCTCTTTGATTCCAGATTAGAATTAGACTGATCTCCTACTGTAGAATTCTATTCTTGAGGTGATCTACTATTGGGAAGAGAAATCATGAACAGAGCAAAACCAAAGGTTCTTTCTAGTCAAGTATCCTAAAACCCTTTACCGAATGAATGAATGAATGAATGAATGTCAAGAATTCCTACAAATGTCTCAGGATGAGACCAGAGTGTTTTTCTGACTCTAGGACCAGATTTGGTAATTAGAAATATTAACAGTAATTATCTTGCGATCTTTATCAGTGGTACCCAAGAATTCAGATTCTAGATGATGCTGGCTAGCTCAGGCCACCTGAATTCCTTCCCACACTGCTAGTCTGGTAGTGAGTCACAGATACCTGCTTCCCATAATACTGCCTCTGAAAATATTGGAAGCAAAGTGAGTGGGGGAGAGTTTATTCAACAATCTGTTGGAGATATTTTCTTTGAAATGTTGGCACAGTCCACTGCTAAGTCATACTTGGCCAGATATTTCTCATGAATAATCCTAAAATGAAGATCTACTAATGGTTCTATTGCACTCTAGTTACAAATATTACTTACAAAGGAAATAAACAAATATAGATCTAAACCACCACATTGAAGCAATTCCTTTGGGATTGAACTTTGACATTCTTCCTAATTGTAATTTTTATTAAATATTACATATGTATTTTATAACATTTAATGTCTCATTAAGGTCACAAAATGCATATAAATTATATTGACTGAAACCATTAGCTTTTAAAGGTTTATGACTTTTGAGTATTTCTTTCTGTTTCCAACACAAATTGTCAACTTGGTATTTTCTGTACAAGATCAAATGTCTGGGGTCAAATGATGGACAGATCACTATGGTAACACACAAGTACAAAGAGTAATAATTTTGCACAGTTGGGTGCATAGAAGTGAGGGCTTGACTCTAAGGGATGCAAATTTCTAAAATATTTCACCTTGTTACTAACTAATGGGCTTTGAGAATGCTTTTAACCTCCCTCAATCATTTTCCCTGTCTGAGACATGGTAAGAACAAGATTTGTTCATCAAGTGAGGAAGCGTTTCTGTAGTCTCTGCCAAGAACTGTAGCTTGCCTCCTTTGGAGCAGGTGAATCTCTGTGCATTCTGGACTCTGCATGGGAAGGCTCTGGTTTGATGCCTTTGGTTTATATGCAAACTTAGAATGGCATGCTTCCTTAAATATGCATCACATTCCTTAAACATACATGACATACTTTATTGCGTGAGTATATTGCATTTAAATATAAATTTCCTCTTGGAGGTTTTCATCGAGGTAGCAACATCTGCCAGTCATTAGATTGCTTGGCTCCCTTCACATAAAACATATTGGTTTTTCTTTGCTATGGAAAGAAAAATTGAAAATATCATCAGGTAAGAAGGATTGACTTGATGTTGGAAATGACTTTAGTTTGTTTGCTTGTTTTAGTACATTTCATGGTACAACTCATATCCTCCTAACTCCTCTTCTTGGCCGGCCCCACCCTATCCCTGTGTGTGTGTGTGTGTGTGTGTGTGTGTGTGTGTGTGTGTGTGTGTAATGCCTGTGGAAGACAGTGGTTACTCCCGGTGTCATCAGTTAGGACCCATCCACTTTGTGTCACGCTGCAGGTTCTCTCATTTGCATGTAGCTCACTGATTTTACCAAACTGGATAGTGAGCCTGAGCTAAGGGGCTCTGCCTGTTGCCACCTTCCTTGCTTTGAAATTGGAAATAGAAGCCACCACCCTAACCTTCTGTGTAGGATTCTGGGATCCAAGCTCAGGTCCCCTTGTTTGAAAGGCAAACACTTTACCAACTAAAATTTCTCTCCAGGGCCTAAAGTATTTGTCTTCCACCCTTTATTATTATCACTCCCTCCTTCTAAACTCCTTCACTTGTCAAACTTTGTTCATTGTTTCTTTCATCCTGCCTGCCCTCTAAAGCACTCTGCAGGGCTTCTCACGTTTGAGAAGACAGCTAAGTTGTTCAAATTACATCTGAACTAGGCGGTATCTTCCAAGAAAGTCCTTGGGATTTTGAATTAGTGTGTCTAATTGTGGTTTTATACTTGTTTCTGACAATATCAGGTTTTATTTAAATCAGATATGCGTGCAATTCAACATTGTCTGTCCACTACTCAAGCTGGTGGTCAGATCTGCCAAAAATGAGGCAGAGTAAAGTCTCGTGCAATAGCCAAATTTATTCAGGGCATTAGACAATTTATACTCTGAGTATAAATCACCTGATTAAAGTGTACAATCTCAAAGATAAGCTGCATATACAAAAACAAGTTTTTCCATAGAGTCATATAAACAAATATCAATAGCCCATTTACTTCAGATGAAGTAAACCAGGATACACCTGGTAGGGGCATGAAAACATGTTCCTTGAAGAACTCCATGTCTTTGAAGAAACTCAGGTCACAAGACTCTTGTTTTCTTGAAGTATTCTCACAGGCAATCAGAAGTCCCCTTGCATGATGCCATTCTTAGACCAATCCAACAGTTGACTCAAAACATTTCTTGTTCAAATTAAGAAAATAGTTTTGGTTTGCTGAGAGTCACAGCACCTATGCCAATACCAATAATAATATGTTGTGTTCTGGCATGAAAGGGAAATCCCCTTTGGCTACCGTTGGCAGCATGGTAAGAAGAAAGCATTATCTGGGTTTCATCACCTGTAAGTGTTGAGAGAAGATTTTGTGAAAACCGACTCACGCCAGGCTATGAACTATCTAGAAAAGACACAAGTTAAAAAAAAAATCAAAAAGCATGTTTGGAGAACATTGCAAATTTTGCAGTTTACGTATTATGAAAGAATAAATTAACACTTAGCAAAAGACTTGAGAACTGTAATTAATGTGAACCCAAAGTCGGAAAGAATCTGGACAGAACAAGTTATTTGGGCTTTAGAGGCAAGAAAAAGGTGCTTAAAAGGATGCTGAACAGGTGTTAGGGTACCCTTCACCCAACTGCAAGATAGATCCTCTGTTCTTGAGGCTCTGGGAAGAAGGCACTGTGCACTGTGTCCAGTGTTTCCAGTGTGTCCTTCACAATGAACATCTGACTATCTCACAGAGTGCCAGAAGTGAAAACACCCAGTCCTCGCTGAATGGAGAACCCAGGGTGAGTCTCAGCAGACTGGGTTTTAAGGGACCTTCCAAAGGTGACGCAAGTGTCATTTCACGCTAAGGACACAAGCATTGGTGGACACACCCAACATGAAGCAGAGGTATCCACACAACCCGGAGGGCTAGCACACTGCACGGGGATACCTAGCCACCTACCTGGTTAACTGTGGCCCTGCCAGTATACCTATTTATCTAAAGAACTAACATCTAACACTTTGCCCTGGTGGTGCTACCTTGTAGGCCCCTGTGTATGAGGAGGCTCTTGGCCCTCATATGACCGCTGAAATGGGGCAGGGGACTGTTATGTAGGGACAGTCCACTCCAGAGGAGTGGGATGGAAGGGATAGGCTGGACTAGGAGGGGTGGAAAGAGGACACTGTGATGGACATGTAACCTGAAGCAATAAACAAAAGAGAGAGAGAAAAAAATAAAGAACTAAAATCTAAACAAACATCTAAAGAACCTTGTTTTAGATGACTAATTGCATTTCTTAAGATGAGTTAAGATCTCTTATAGGAAATTATACTTCTTTCAGTTTCCTAGCATGTATATTTCTCTACTTATGTGGAAGAAAAGACTGGAGGTATCCTAGACAAGTGGAAAGTACTTACAGGATGAAGAAAGTTGCATGGACATATTTTTTTTAATTCACTACCATTCATCTTTAAAAGGAATGGTTCTTTCATAGTATCTTACAAAATATTTTTTTTAATTCTCTCTTCTCCAACGGAAATGAGGATGGATCCTGAGGCAAAGGAAACACAAAAGACTAAGTCACCCAAGCATGCTCCAACATCTTCCTTGATTTGCAGCATCGCATGTTCAAAGCACCTGTAAAACATTTACTTTGAAATCATTTAGCCCTTGCATTTCCAGTGTGTGGCTGTGATATCACTCAGAGATGCTCAGAAATGCAGAAGCACAGAGACCACTGTGCCTTCTGCTACAAATATGATTTTATGAATATTCTGGCCTTTCTTACACGATTTCGTGTTTGAATCACAAGCTTGGACCTATTTCTGGAAAAATGCTAGTCAGTCTCTATCTCCACCAAGTATTTTACTACAATCAGGCTTAATGGTATTGCATGGAAGGAAGGGGCCTCCTTCCCTAGAGTTACAGTCTTCTGAAAAAGAAAGGAAAGTTAATATTTATAATAACTCTTCTCTGATTATGAGTGAGCACCTTTAAGATGAAACACATGTTCTTTAAATTTATTTACTTATTCAATTTGCATCCCCATCAAAGACCCTTCCTACCCCCCTCCAAGTCCCACCCTCTCACCCACTTCCCCCTTTCCCTCCTTTCCTTCTCCTCAGATGAGGGGAGACCCCACATATCAACCACTTCAGTTCATCAGTCATATGAGCGTTAAGAGCTTCCTCTTGCACTGGGGCCCAACATGGCAGCCCAACTAGGGTAAGGTATTCCATTAACAGGCAGCAGAGTCTATGGCAGGGTCAGAGCCCTTCCCCCTCCACTTTCTAAGGGCTCTGCATGAAGACTAAGCTGCATATGTGTGTGTGGGGGGCTAAGTCCAGTCTACATATATATATATATATATATATAAATATATATATAAATATATATATTTGCTTTGTGTTTCAGTCTCTGTAAGCCTCTAAGTGCCTAGGTTGATTGGTTCTGTTGATATTCATAAGGAGTTCTTGTCCCTTCCAAATCCCTCTTTCCTCCTCCCTCTCTTATACATGACTCTGAGAGTTCTACCTATTGTTTGGCTGTGTTTCAGCATCTGTTTGAATCCCTTGCTGGGTGAGGTCTCTCTTAGAATAGTGATGCTAGGTTCCTGTCTCTGGGTTGGGTCTGTGGGTTGGAGGATGGTTACCCTAGACTATATGGCTAATATCCAGTTATAAGTTAGTATATACTATGTGTATTTTTCTGGGTTTCAGCTAGCTCACTCAGGATGAGCTTTTCTAGTTCTATCCATTTGATTGTAAGTTGCATGATTTCCTTGTTTCTGATAGCTGAGTAGAATTCCATTGTGTAAATATACAACAATTTTTTAATCCATTCTTCAGTTGGAGGACAACTGGGTTGTTTCCAGTTTCTGGCTATTACTGATAAATCTGCTATGAACATAGTTGAATGTCCTTGTGGTTTATTGGAGAATCTTTTGGATATATGCCCAGGGTCTTGAGGTAGAACTATTGCTAATTTTCTGCAATATCCCCAGATTGATTTCCAAAGTGGTTATACAAGTTTGCACTTCCACCAGCAGTGAAGGAATGTTCCCCTTTTCCCTCATCCTCACCAGCACCTTCTGTCATCTGAGTTTTTGATGTTAGCCCTTCTGATGGATGTAAGGTGGAATCACAGAATTGTTTTGAGTTGCATTTCCTTGATGACTAAGGATGTTGATTGAGCATTTCTTCAAGTGCCTCTCAGCCATTAAAGATTCCTCTGTTGTGAATTCTTGTTTTAGATCTGTACCCCAATTTTGATTAGATTATTTTGTTTCTTGGTTTTAATTTCTTGAGTTATTTATATATTTTGGATATTAGCCCTCTCTCAGATGAGGGGTTGGTAGATCTTTTCTAAACCTGTAAGCTGCCATTTTGTTCTAGTGACAGTGTCCTTTGCTTACAGAAAGTTTTCAGTTTCATAAGGTCACATTTATTCATTTTTGATCATAGAGCCTAAGGTATTCTATCTGTTCAGGAAGTTGTCTCCTGTCCCAATGAGCTTAAGGCTTTTCCTTAATTTCTCTTCTATTAGATTTAGTGTGTCCAATTTTGTGTTGAGGTCTTTGATGAACTTGGATTTGAGTTTTGTGCAGGATGATAAATATAGGTCTATTTGCATTCTTCTACATGTTGACATCCTATTACACAAGTAGTATTTGTTGAGGATGCTTTCCTTTTTCCATTGTACAGTTTTGGCTTTTTTGTCAAAAATTAAGTAGCCATAGGTGTGTGGTTTATTTCTGGTTCTTCGATTTGATTCCATTGATCGAATGGTCTGTTTCTATACCAGTACCATGCTGTTTTTATTACTATTCCTCTATAGTATAGCTTGAAATCAGTGATGGTGATACCTCCAGATGTATTTTTATTGTACAGGATTGTTTTAGCCATTCTGGATATTTTGTTTATCCATATGAAATTGAGAATTATTCTTTCAAGATCTGTAAGAATTGTGTTGGTGTTTTGATAGGAATTACATTGAATCTGTAGATTGCTTTCAGTAGAATGACAATTTTTATTATTTTGATCCTACCTATCCATAAGCATGAGAGATTTTTCCATCTTTGGATGTCTTCTTCAATTTCTTTCTTCAGGAACTTGAAGTTCTTGTCATATGGGTCTTTCAATTGCTTGGTTAGAGTTACCCCCAGGTATTTTATATTGTTTGTCCCTATTGTGAAGGGTGTTGTTTCTTAATTTTTTTCTCTGTCTATTTATCTTTTGTGTAAAAAAGGACTACTGATTTTTTAAATTAATTTTGTACCCAGCCACATTGCTGAAGGTGTTTATCAGGTGTAGAAGTTGTCTGCTAGAATTGTTGGAGTCATTTATGTATGCTATCATATTATCTGTGAATAGGGATGACGTCTTTTCCAATTTGGATCCCCTTGATATCCTTTAGTTTTCTTATTGCTCTAGCTAGAATTTCAAGTACTATGTTGAAGTAAAATAGAGAGAGTAGGCAGCCTTGTCTTGTCACTGATTTTAGGGGAAATGCTTAAGTTTCTCTCCATGTAATTTGGTGTTGGTTACTGGCTTGATTTACTGTTATTTAGATGTAGGTAGTGGTAGTGTGTTTGTGTGTTTCTTTTGGTTTTGGTGCAGTGGGGTTACATGTTTCCTGTGTTTTCTTTGGTGTAGTAATCCTTTCTGGGTTGGACTTTTTTATTGGATCTTCTGTAGGGCTTGATTTGTGGATAGTTATTGACCTGGAAAATCTTATTTTTTCTCCATCTATGGTGATAGAAAGTTTTGCTGAGTTTAGTAGTATGGGCTGATATCTGTGCTCTCTTAAGTCCTGCAGGACATTTTTCCATTCCCTTCTGGCTTTTAGAGGTTCTGAAAAGAAGTCAGGTGTGATTTTGATGGATGTGCCTTTATATTTTACTTGACCTTTTTCCTCTTGTACATTTTAATATTCTTTCTTTGTTCTGTACATTTAGCGTTTTGATTACTATGTGGCGGGAGGAATTTCTTTTCTGGTCTAATCTATTTGGTGTTTTGTAAGCCACATGAACATTTATAGGCATCTCTTTCTTTAGGATTGGGAAATTTTCTTCTATTATTTTGTTGAAAATATTTTCTGGTCCTTAGAGTTGATAGTCTTTTCTTTCTTCTATTCTTATTATTCTTAAGTTCTTTTCATTGAGCTCTTGATTTCTTGGGTGTTTTGAATGAGGAATTTTTTAGTTTTCTCATTATCTTTGTCTGATGTATCGATTTCTTCAATTTAACCTTCTACATCTGTGATTCTGTCTACTATCTCTTTTGTACTGTTGGTGATGCTTGTGTCTGTAGTTCCTATTCTCATTCCTGAAATTTTTCACCTCCAGGATTTTCTCTGTTTGTGTTTTCTCTTTTGCTTCCATTTCCATTTTTCAGATCTTGAACTGTTTTTTTAATTTCCTTCTCTGACTTGTTTGGCTTCGTCTCAATTTCTTTAATGCCTTGATCCCTTTCCTTCTCCTGTTTGTTTGTGTTGTCCTGGATTTCTTTAAGGGATTCATCCATTACTTTCATCTGTTGGATTGTGATCTCCTTAAATTCTTTAAGGGATTTAATTTCTTCTTTTAAAGCCTCTATCTTCTTCATAAGTGTAGATTTTTCATCATTTTCTTGTGTTTCCTGTGTGTTAGGATTGTCAGGGCTTACTGTACTAAGATAGCTTGGCTTTGTTGGTGTCATGTTTTCCTGGTTTTTGTCAATTTTGTTCTTTTGCTGGCCTTTAGAAAACTGGCTGTTTGTTATCGGTTGATTGTTCCTACTGCCCACTGGACTTGGTGCCAAGGAAAGAGCTTTGGTATGGAGGTTGTATGATCTTGGTGACCTATAGTCCTCCACAAGATAATGAATGGATGTTAGAGGCTGGATCTCAGTGGGTTACCTGCAGCTCACTTCTTCTTGCTGTGTCCCAGTTGGGCTTTCAGGTCAGAGATTGAGGTGGATTGTGTTTCTCTAACCTGCAGAATCTTGAGATATGGCTGGTCTTCCTAGTAAGGCCAGTGGTTTCACAGACTCAAGATTGGAGCCAACAGGACTGTCTCCTCCATGTCTGCAGGCTTGAGTCCAGCTATACCTGTAGCCTAGGTGTCTGGTCTGTGGGTGAGATCAGCCCCTGAGGTTGCATGAAAATCACAGACATAGCCTGCACTGATCAGCCAACAGCACAGTGACCTGGTGTACCCTGCACTGCTTGGCCAGCTGTACAATGACCCAGGGATGCTCTGCCATGTCAGAGTCCTACCTCATGCTGGTGCAGCCTGGGTGCCCAGCCCAAGGGCATGGCACACTCACATTGGGGAATAGAGTTGGAATCCATGTCCCCCATCAAATGTGCTGTGACTCAGAACAGCTACACTACAGCTTAGCTCAACATCCCACTGATCAGGTGCTGTAAGAGCTGGTCACCACCATGTTGGAATCCCTGGGAAGAATCTCCCATTAATCTTACAGCTTCAGTGGTCCTTCTGGTCATCTCATGGGGCATGGATGACTGTGTGAAAACTAGAGACTCAGGAAAATGGGGAGAGCTTTTGTCTAGAAGCTGATCTCAAGATCTGGGACCCCATTCAC
Source organism: Lophiomys imhausi (assembly GCA_907164525.1). Classification (NCBI taxonomy): domain Eukaryota; kingdom Metazoa; phylum Chordata; class Mammalia; order Rodentia; family Muridae; genus Lophiomys; species Lophiomys imhausi. The sequence continues at coordinate 3,172,929 of CAJQZJ010033660.1, read as the reverse complement.
TCAGACACAAGAGGTCCTCCTGGAATGGAGAGTAGGGCTTGTCCTCCTGTTGCTTGCCATTCCAGGTGCCTAGGTGCCTGTCATGGGGACTTGGCTAGCTTCAAGTTTCACTGGATGAACCCAGATAAGTCTTATGTATCTCGGACAGCTATACAGCTCCAGTGTAGCTCCATGGTAATTGCACCCTGCCCACCCTGGTCTCTACCATCTTGGATTCCAATGAAATATGGTTTATTTCATCAGAAACACTTGGTTGGTAATATATATGAAAATAAGACAGGGATGCTTGATTAGTCATTAAAAAGATCACATTTTAAGAAATTTTTAAATTAAAAAAAATGTGTAATGAAAATACCACACCAATGGAGAAGTGAGGCTGCACTAGTGATTCAGAACCCAAGCTGAAATAGCAGGAGGTTATCCACAGTGGGTGTGATGAATAGTTTCACAAAGTCAAGATAAAGAAGAAGCTGAAGCAAGTAGGTATATGGTGTTGAACTATTTATTAGTCAGTGTTTTGTCAATAAAAGAATATGCATTGCTGGTGTGGTGGCACATGCCTTTAATCCCAGCACTAGGGAGGCAGAGGCAGGCAGATCTCTGTGAGTTTGATGCCAGTCTGGTCTATAAAGTGAGTCCAGGATAGCCAAGGCTACACAGAGAAACCCTGTGTCGAAAAACAACAACAACAAAAAGAATACCCAATGACTACAGTGTACAGCAGCCCAACAGATCCTTGCAGCTCTCAAAGATTACAATAAAAAATCACAGTAAACATAAATAAAACATTATTATACTGAAAAGCAGCAAACCCCATAACCTCCAAGTTAAAGAGACACCATTGACTTTGTTTGAGAATATTGGAACCCATATGTGTTCTCACTGCTGCACATGTTGGGGCTGTGTTGTGAGCAGAAAAGTGTGATTAACAGAGGCAGTGCCCAAACTTGCCGAGCACAGTGGTTAACCACACAAAAAAGAAAAAAGATATGCTAGAGCAAAGAAAAGCATACCAGAACAGAATTGGAACCAAATGCTATCAAATATTGTACCTGTATGTGAGGACCACAGCTCTCTGCTACTAAAAATAGAATCTCTTAATCCCTTGAAACTAATAATTTCCACAAATTATAATATTCCCATGTATTGGTGCACTTGTTTATAATAGCCACAGCACAATTGTTATGTTACACTTTAAGGGTTGAACTTATTCATATCTCATCATTACAGGAAAATTTATCTCAAATAGTCTGAAGACTCCTTGGCTTGACATAGGCAGAAAAAAATCATCATTGGACATTGAATAGACAGGGAAGGGTGCTCAGGACATGAAAATATAGTCACACAAAAGATGAGCAGACATCCCAATCCTAGCCCCCAAATGTCTAATCATCTCATGTAGGTTTCCTGTAAACTCTGGTGGGAGGCTTTCAAGCTGGCTAAGCAGAGAGGGAAAGCAGGAGTGATAGCAGCCATTTATCACATCCAGGTAGTCACAGAGCCTCACATTTGTTGGAGAACTAAGAAGAGTGAAATGATTAGCATTAGGGATGCTTCAGTTTCCTGGGTAGCACTGAGTACACAGAGCTGGAAACAGGAAACATGTGAGTGATTTGAAATAAGGGCAATTGAAATAGATAGGAAAGAATGGGGTCATAGCTATTGCTTCTCAAATATTCACAGTGATAAGGCAGTCAATTATGTAATTTAATACCCACAAAATCTTGAAAAGTAGATAAGTCTTCTTCATTGATAAGAAATTTGTGCTTTGGTAGATCCAAACATTTGGTCCAAGTCACACACTTCTGTTCTTGGAAATGCTGAAGTTCAAACAAAGAAAATCCCTTCTAGTCACTTGTTTGGGGCCAGAAGCTTATGAGGAAGAATATGTCCTGAAAAAAGTGGACTCGGGGAGGAGTCACGTGGAACTCAGGCCTCTGGTCTATTTGGAGGATCATCATGGTCGACGAGATAGAAAGGAAGGGCAGGTGATGGAGATGTGGTTAACTCATTAACTGAAATATTACTATAGTTGTTAAGGGTTGCCCTTCAGCTTTTACCATAGGAAGGTTCTAGAAAGTAATTGTGCTGCCTTTAGAAGCAGTAGTACTTACACTATTACCATAAGAGACACCATAAGTGGATGAGAGAAATAATGACAAGTAGGGAAGATAGGCATATAGCTAATGAAGCCAGTGCTCAGGCTGGAACCACAGCCATGCCTTGCAGGAGGAGAGCATTGAGTTCATGCTGTGACAGTGGCCCCATCATACAGTCTATGCTGCTATGGTAACCTTTACATAACTGTACTTCAAGATATTATAAAAACCCATTCACCTAGTAAAACACCAGGCCTCAGTAAGAACTTGTCCAACTCTTTGTCATTTGAAGACCTAGCAGAGTTGCTGAGGCTCTGAGTGGAGCTCTTCTAAATTACAGGAGCCACACATAGATCTACTCGAGTGACTTTCAGTTAAGTGTCTAGCCTATGATCACCAAAGAGGCAGAGCATCAGTGAAAAGATGTAACTGCAGGAAGGTGTGTACTCTCCTAAGGCTGTCTGACAGGTTTAGAACTGACAGCTCACATATGAGATGTCTCTGGTGAGGAGGATCTGAAGTCTGGAGTTGAAAACCAGCAGATGCATTGGCCCTGATGCCAGACAAAAGAACAGCTAAAAGATACACCTTTCTCTTCAAACCATCAGAAAGTCAAGCCAGCAACTGAGTAGGTACTGATAAGAGAGTTGAGTCACTCAGCTCCACTGATGCAGAGGCAAAGGAAAGAAGTGTGAGACATCCAGGGAACATAGCTAAGACTGGGAAAGAATATCACTGTGTGTAGAATCAAATGCTATTGGATAAGGGGCTGGAAATATTGTCAGTTCCACAGGGTGTAGACACTGTGGGTTTGTTTTGTTTTGTTTTGATTTGATTTGTTGAGAACTCTCCCTTTTTCTTGACAGAGACATCTCAGAGACCTGATTACCTGGACTTTAACAAGTGTAAAATTGTTAATTTTTTTAATGACAACATGGTTTTAAAAATTCATCCCATTGTTACTGGAATTTTAGGGAATCCCTTCATGATTGCCAGATGATGATGGGGAAATTCATTTTCCCTCTTGAAGTTTTCATTTTCATTAATAAAAATCGTAGGAATGAATTTAAATAGAATCTCAAGAGGAATTTTATTAGAGTTTAAAAGAAAAACAGTACATGGCAGACAAACTGTAAATCTAAGCAGCTGCCCTGAGGAATATAGTGGAGGAGGAAGCAAAAAATGATATATCTTGTGAGCTGGCATATACTTCCATCCCATAATATCAGACACCCTCAAGGATGGAGTCAGGGAGGGGCTTTAGAGAAAGTAAGGAGCCTAAACTATTAGAAAAGAAACATGCCTGGATTCTGGCCAGCATACAGTAGAATGTGCTAGAAAGAAGGAAAGGGGATGGAAATATGAACAGACCCAGCAGAACCTCATGGCTACTTTACTGGTAGAGGCCATAATGTGGCAGGAACTTAGGGAAGGAAGATACAGCATCTCAGTAAAGGGATAATTATTCTGCCTGTGTCCTTAGCATGGCTTAAGGCAAACCCACCTTACTGGAAGGTGGTCCCCTAGCAATGTCAATGATGAGGCTGAACTGGAATGTTACGTAGGTCTCTACCCAGGACATAGGGTCTATCTACTTGGCTAGAGGTATTTTTCCTTAACGGACCTTGTAATGGCTAGATTTGTCAACTTGACAAAAGCCAGAGTCACAAGATAACATGCCTCAGCTGAGAAAATGCCTCCATAGTTCAGATTATATGCAAGCCCGTAGGGCATTTTCCTAATTAGTCACTGATGGAGGTGGGTCCAGTCCATTGTAGGTGGTGCCATCCCCAGGCTGGTGGTCCTTGGTTCTATCAGAAAGCAGGCTAAGCAAGCCATGGCTAAGAAAGCCAGTGATCAGAACTCCTCCTTCTGCATCAGCTCCTGGCTATAGGTTCCTGTCTTGCTTGAATTCCTGTCCTGAATTCTTTTGATGATGAACTGCTACATGGAATTGTGAGTGAAATAAATCTTTTCCTACACAGTTTGCTTTTGGTCATGGTGTTTTACCACAGTAAAAGTAACCATAACTGGGATAGGCCTTTACTCCTACATTAGCACCATTCTAAAGTAATGACATAATGAATATCATCTCAACAACAGAGGCTCAGGCACTGCTTCCTTCACATTGAGTATATTTCTTGTGTTCAGATGATGACCTACTTATGCTGACATCACTTGCAAAGGTTTAATCTGACTTGTCATCATATTCTTCATATTTTCCTGCTGGGTGGCTAGACAGGTTTATGTTAGTTAAGCTCAATGATGTCAGGATGGTGGCCTTGTATTCCACTGTGGGCTATGTCTGTAGATTCATCATTCAAAGGGTGAGATGATTGCAGATCAGTGTTCTGTATACCAGGGGGAGTTCTCCTGTCCTGTGTGATTAGCTTTGGATTTTATGTTTTCATTTCACGATTATATAAGGCTGTGTGACCACATACCGTATCGTCAGCGTGAATGCCTTATTTGTATTGCATTTAGATCTCACAGGCTGTGAAAGACACTGTTTTAATATCCTCAAGCTAATGAGAAAAGAAATGGAGGCAAATATGCTTTGTCAATGACACATCTGAGCCAAAGGGAGGCAAGAGATATCACACAGCTTTTCCTGAAAGAGATATCTGCAACTTTGATAGACCCTTGGGGGAGAATCACCAGCTTGATAAAGGATATTGATAATAATATTATTATAATGAGTCTGATGACAGTGTAGTACAGTGGTCCCTTAAGGCTGAAAATTTAGCAGTGTTACTTCTCTTCTCTCTCTCTCTCTCTCTCTCTCTCTCTCTCTGTGTGTGTGTGTGTGTGTGTGTGTGTGTGTGTGTGTGTGTGTGTGT
>CAJQZJ010033660.1:3143394-3167980 GCA_907164525.1 Lophiomys imhausi | reverse complement strand
TGTGTGTGTGTGTGTGTGTGTGTGTGTGTGTGTGTGTGTGTGTGTGTGTGTAAAACTCATCATTTCAGCCACGTGGCTGAAAAGAATACACCTGCCTATGCCTCCTCCCCAGTACTAAGGCTACAGATGTGCACCCCCACTACTAGCTTGTATGTGGGTGCTGGAGATCGGAACTCAGTTCTTTAAATGCTTGCACAGCAAACACTTTACCCACAAAGCCATCTCTCTAGCTCTTCATCAGTTTTATACTCTTATATTTCTGCTAGTCTTTATATTTTATAATTGTGTGCAGTCTGTAAGCATTCCTGATTTTATACTGGCATGACTCTGAGGCCATAAATTAAACAATTACTACTCAGAGGGATCACTATCACAGGCCTCTTTTTCTTAGATAAGACCCAGATGGTGTTTAATTTAGGAACCACCATGAAAAAGCTGGTGTAAGGGGAACCTAACAGCTCTAAGTGCAGATAATGAAAGTCATCACCCCAACAAATCACATCCTACGGGGCAGGCCATGCCAGCACTGCTAACTTTTTCTCCCTTCCTCCTCCTTCCCCTCCTTTCACTACTGTTTTTCCACCTCCACCTCCTCCTCCCCCTTTTCCTCCCCTTTCTTCTCTTCCCTTCTTCCTCCTCTTCTTTTGCTCCTCATCCTCCCCCTTCCCTCCTTTTCTCTTTTTCTTCCTCTGACTCATCCTCATTCTTCTCTCCCTCTTCCTGTTTCTGCTCCTGTTCCCCCTCCTCTTCTCTCTTCCAATTCTTGCATATGAAGGAGGTGGTGAGGATGGAATTTGGAACCTAACCTTACATTCTTCCACTGAGGTACTCTGAAGTCCTTGACTTTCTTGAGACAGGATTTTGTTGAACTCTGAGCAGTCTGCCTGCACTGAGCCTGGTATTGTATGACCACACCCAGATGACTTCTGTGTTTAGCTAAATCTGTACTTGTATTCTTTGACTAAAGTTGGTTCCATTGAAAGCAAGGAAATCCTGCAATTTGCAGCCAAATGGACGGAACTAGAATAGCTCATCCTAAGTGACCTAACCCAGACTTGGAAAGATGCACATGGCATGTATCCACTTATAACTGGATTTTAGTCATACAGTACAGGATAGCTATCCTACAACAAACAGACCAAAAGAAATAGGAACATGGACTTTGTTACCTGTTAGTGGGACACTTTGCCCTAGTGGAGCTGCCATGCCGGCCCCCAGGGCAAGTGAAAGCTCTTAGCCCTCATATGACTGATGAACTTAGGGGGGGCTGATAAGTAGGGGCACCCCACATCAGATATGTAGGATAAGTGGGAAAAGGGGTAGAGGGTGGGAGGGTAGGACTGAGAGAGGTGGCTGTGATGGAGATGTAAGTTGAAATAATAAATAAACGTAATAAAAAATAAAGAAAGTCAGAGTGTGCCTTCAAACTACATGCTTCTACTTATTTTTTTTGAAAAAAAGAAAACTGATTGTTATTGTGTGCATAGAAGTATATATACATATACACATATGCATCCCCTTATGCATATACATATACATATGGTTGAAGCCTCATGGACTTTTCCCCATTAAGTTTGCCATGTCCATTGGAGTCATTGTTGTTTAGCTCACATTTGGGCAATCATATGATGAAGGTTTTTGTGTATAGGTTCTGATGTTCCTAGGGGACAACACAATCTGACAACAATGTCCCTCATCCTCCAGCTCTTACAATCTTTCCACCCCCTCTTCCTCAATGCTCCCTAAGCCTTATGCTTAGGAGCTTTTTGTTTGTTTGGTATTTTTTGTTGTCATTATTGTTGTTGTAGATGTATCCAGTGGGACTGGGCTCTACAACTTTGTGTTTTGATTGCTTGTTTGGTGTTTCTTGTAATGACCTCTATCTGACCCAAAGAGGAGTTTCTTTGATAAAGGGAGAAGATTACACTTATCTATAGGTATAAAGACAAGGGTAATTAGAGATAATGCTAGCCTAGTAAATTAATGATTATAGAGTCTCCTCTAATAATCATAACTTCACTAGGACTGAATAATTAGTTAGGTCTCCAGTACTAGACATAGTGTCTCTTCTGTTGAGAGGGTTATAACTCCAGTTAGAGAGCTTTTGGTTATTGCCAAGATATGTGTGCCACTATTGCATACCATTAAGGTTGTTGTGTCATACTGGTCATTGATATGACTCATAGGTATCATGGCTGAATAGGACAGTTGGTTGCCTCTCTCATTTGGAAGCTTGCAACTTACCTTCTGGTGCCATGAAAGCTCTTCCTCAGAGAGGAGCCATTCAGGTCCATTCTACCTCTGAGGCCTCCGGGTCCTGTATATAAAATTCATGGTGTTTTCAGGTATAGAAACTTACTTTCCATCCTTGGATGATAACCAAGGGCAACAGCAAGAGTCTGCTGTCAATAATATGCTTTGCAAGTCTCTTAGCCCTGGTTAAAAAAAAAAAAACTCAAAAGAGGGCTTTTTATGTCTGATATTGGTATTTTTGTTAGGTGGTCTTTGGCTTTTGGAAAGAGTCTATCCATCTATTTTTTAGAAGAAAATTCGTCAATAGCTTATTTGGTCATGTTTCTGCAAACTAACTTTTCTTTCTCAATATGTAGTGCTTCAGAAGGCTTAGCCTTGTGGAATCACCATGATCATCAGACTTGGGACTATATGCTCTAGGTTTTGTCCAAGAGAGCAGGTAGAATCTGGATCTTGGTTTCAATTTTTGGAGAGGAATTTCTAGAATGACTATTTTCTGACATGAATAAGGCAAGCAGTATAAAGATTTTTTTCTCATGGGCCTCATGTTATTTCTTAACTAGTATTAACTAAACTATAGCCTTGGCTTTGGAGCCACTCATTAAGGTATATCTAACAAGAGGTTGCCATTTCAGTTACAAAATTGTATTCAGCTATGGAATCCTGTGTTTCAAGCAGTAGGCATTCCTCAGTGCTGTGTACCAATGCCAGGGTATAAGGCGTATCTTATTTCTTACAGGGTTCATCTGAAGTACTCATCTTTGCAAGGTGTGTCTCCATCTTGAACGCACATCTGGGCTACCTGGGGCAAAAACTGGACTGTTAATTCTGATCTGGCTTATTTGGGGAGAAACCTGAGACCCTGTGGAGCTGTGGAGTTAGCACCATAGCTTTCACCAAAAGAATAGTTTGTGAGAAACACTAGAATATAGTAGATGTTCTTTGAATGCATGAGTTGTGAATTAATAAACTAATAGCAATCAAGTAGACAAACTAGGAAGAGATACAAAATTTTAGACTATACTTTTTTGTATATAAAACACAGGATTAAAAATTACCATTTAAAATTGCTTGCTGTAATGTTGCCAAATGAAACATGTTTGTACTTCAGAAGTAAAAGCCCTTGTATTCAAACTGGATATGTTTATGGTCCTTAGGGGAACATATTTGTCTTACAAGGAAGTGCACAGAGCTAGTAATACTGATTTTGTTGTCTTTCTGTTGAGACTTAAATCATGTGGATCTATAATGCATTAACAGCAGAAAGAAAACACTATGCAACTGCACAGTGTCTGATGTAGCATATAAAATAAGACATTCACCCCTCCTTGTGTTTCACAATAGTACCTGTAACTTGAATCATTAATCCTTGGTAATAAAATAGTAAAATAGCTAATGTCACAAAACACAATTACACTATCAGGCAGCAGATAGGTTTTGTGTGTGTGTATGTGTGTGTGTGTGTGTATTAAAGCCTACAATTATAATTCAAAAATCAAATTTTATTTTTATTTATTATTATTATTATTGTTATTTTGGTTTTTCAAGACAGAGTTTCTTTGTGTATCGTTGGCTAATCTGGACTCACTCTGTAGACCAAGCTGGCCTTGAACTCACAGAGATCCACCTGCCTCTGCCTCCCAAGTGCTGGGATTAAAGGCATGTGCCACCATGCCCAACATAAAATCAAATTTTAAATTAAAGCTACTTTCTTAATATAAAAGAAATATGAGTGGCATCCATGAATTTGTGACTTTGAAATGAAGTCACTATCTGAGTGATCCATAATCTACATTCAATTTTGTGTATAGATGCTTTGTATTGCAACAATATGAGCAAATATTATGGTTTGAATGAGAATGGCCCCATAAGCTCATATATTTGAATTCTTGTTCCCCAGTTGGAGGAACTATTTGGGAAGGATTAGGAGGTGTGACCTTACAGGAGGTGTGTTACTGGGATGGCTTTAAGGTTGAAAAGACTCCTGCCATTCATAATTACTTTCTCTGCTGATGTGATTCTACTTCAAGATGTGAGCTCTTAGCTGTTTTTGCCTGTGCCATACTTTTGCCCTGCCATCACATATATAACCCTCTAAAACTGTAGGCTCACATTAATCACTTCCTTTTATAACTTGCCACGGTCACTAGGCAAAGCCTTGGGCATCTAATACTTCCTGCCCTGGTATGTATCTTCCAGGATGCCCATGCTAGATGACGTCTCAAAAGGCCAGGCCAATGCTCACTTATACCCAACAGGGGAGTCACCACAGAGTCTCTCAACTCCACCATTTATCAGTCTGAAACCTGTGCCACAATCCACTGCACATTTGTGTGCTAGCAACCCACTGTAATTCCAGGATTTATATGACAGGTGTGCAAATAATTTTCTCTTGCAGTAGAACCAGAGCAAATCTTTGTCAGGGAATCCAAATCAACGTGCCTAAATATTTAACAGCCATGTGAACTTGTAATTGACACTGGAAGCAGAGGAAGCTCTCTGTGCTATTCTAGCTAATCAGGAAAGTGATTTATATGGTTGGAGATAGGAAGAAGGACCTGGGTCATTTCCAATTAGTCTCTCCTCTCTGCTAACACTGCAGACTTCTCAGGCTGGAACTCTGAGCACTTATTGTCCTGTAAATAGCCCCATGCCGACAACAAATCAATGAATGAGAAGTCAAAACTTACTTTGGGTACATTTGAAGGAAGGAGAAATGCCTTTGACAAAGTTTTAAGTAGGTGATTTGAAAATATGTCTCCATTTCTAAGACGAAGGACTTGAGGTAGGAAAATATTGTTTACTTTTATTAAGTGGACAGAAATTTATGCTGCTATTTAGGAAGGTCAAAAAAATCACAAGGGGTATGCTCCTACTATCATGTAATGTCCTGTTTCTTTAAGAGGTAGAGTGACTGCATGGCCATATTTTGGAATGAGAATAGGATCAGACCAAGGTCTCACACACAGGGAACAAAGGTGGCTATCTGCCTTGGTTCCAAAATATTTTAAATTTTCAATTGATAATAAAGAGAGGAATGTTATAAACACCTTTATTAACTTTTTTACTTTACAGTCTACAGTGAGAACTGAAGCTATTATCTTGGTTATTAGAGGTTGACTGAAGGTTTCTTAAGCCTGATAGCCTTGCAATTTGGGAACTTTCTAAAAATATAAATATCACAATAGTCATGTAAACTAATATTTTCTTTAGATAAAAAATAAGAAGTAATAAATTATGTGTATTTAGAGATCTAAAAATTAAAACCATTAGAAACACTTTATGTATGCTATATTATCAAAAATGTAAGAAAACTTGAAAGTATGATACCCTTGACATTCCACATAACTTGGTCCCCTACATCCTTGTTGGAAGATGGCTTCTCTATACCTTTTCCAGAAACAATAGACAGCTCATTGTGGTTTTCCCCAGAATCCTTGAGCAAACCTGTTTTACCCATGCCACTGTTATGGGCAAGTTATTTCTAGGGTGACAGCCAAACCAGGATTCCGATGTCATGTGTTCTTTCAAAACTCTCATCAGTCTGTGGAATTAATCTCACAGGCAAGCCACCAGTTCTGCCCCCATCGACTCTCTCTGCCTTCATTCCCTCCCAGAACACATTCTCATGCACTAACACCTCTGACATTGAACTTGACCCTCAGCATACTGTGCAGTTTGTGAGCAGTCCATGCAAATTATACCATGGTGATAGGTAACTGGTTATGCACAGAAGTGATGGAAGACACACACAAACACACACACACACACACACACACACACACACACACACACACACACAACTTTTCTGATGAGTTCCATCCTTGTCCCTTTACCTCAGGCTCCAAGTTCCACTGCTTTCCAAGAAAAAGTACTGAATTCAGCCAGATGGAAAGTCATACTGCTGATGGAACAATTTTATTCAGTTGTGCTTAAAAGTATCTTTTTTTTTCTCTCATTAAGAAATGTCCCCAAAACTTACAGTTACAGAGCTGAGCAGGACCTTATGGGGAGGGGCTCTGATGCAAAGACCTCACACACAACAGGAGCCATGACATTAGGCTCCTATGTAGTCTAGTCTAGGACACATGGGTCCTCCCTGTAGCTTCTTCAACAGCTGTGAATGTGGTAAGCCATGTAGAACCATTGGGTAAGCCATTGAGTTTCCAGAGGTCTGAACAAATACTGGACCTCAGGGCTTTGGCTTAATGTTATGAAATGGGTCTTGGGAGTGGGCAGAATACATGTCTGTGTCTTGGGCCCTTTCTTTCCTTTTTTAATATTGTCTTGTAGCAAACATGTCTACACTGATTCAGCATGAAGAAGGAATTTTGTCCACTGGTGTCCTTGATACTTTCCCAAGTCTGTTCTGCCTCGGACTTATCTAACTCTCCTAATAACATTCAATCACTTCATGTTAGAATCTTGAAGTTTTAGCATTCTGACACTTCAGCAAATTGTCAGTTATATGAGCAACGAGCCTTAAGCAGCTTTGTTTCAGTTTGCAACGGGAAGTAAAGCCTGTGGAAATAAGTGATATACCCATATATCTTAGTTGATTATTTAGACATATAAGATTGATCAAGTCACAGAGGCAAGGCACAGTGAGAAAAATCCATGGGTTTCAGAATTGGGGAGATCTGATTGAGTACCCCACTGCACTATGCAGCAGTTTTCAGCTTCCTAATCTGGGAACTGCCCATCCACGAATCTGTCACAAATGTGTCTTTTTTTTTTATCATTTCAACAACATTTATTGAACTAAAATTAATCAGACAGAAACTACAGCTTATATCACTTATGATTACAGTTGAGACATTTAGATGAATTTCCTAGGTTAATACTCTGTTAGGAGGTCTTTTGTCATTTTTTTTATAATTTATTTTCTATTTCTTCAAGTTACATCTCAATCACAATCCTCTCCCCACTCCCCCCTCCTGTCCCACCCTTCCACCCTCTTCCCTCTCAACCCCCCCACCCTTTTTTTTTTTAGTTTAAGGTATATTTTTCCCCCAAACAGTTCCCCCTTTAAGTCCAACAAATAGTTCTTTCTCTTATAACAATAAACACAATACAAAACAACAGAAATAAATAGGCCACAATTATGAGAGTTATATGGCTTATCATACATTCCCAATTTGGCACCTGACTTTAACATTCTACTATCTAACCATCTCCATGAGTTTAAAGTTTAATATCTAACTCAGCTTTCATACTAACTGGCCTCACAATTTTAAAAACATCTTCTTAGATCCAGAACAGGCACACTGAGGCCTGCACCCATTGTGGGTGAAGCTCCCTGCCTGTACAGTCAGCCTAGCTACAGAGCCAGAACGACCAGCTCTCAGGTCCTCAGAGGATAGCCCTCTCCCCACTCCAATCCCCTCTATATTGTTCCAATTGAGTCACAAGCAGTTGAGGAGAGTGGCAGCCACTCTCCTCCCCAAGAGCCAGTCTATTACAGGCACCTGCCCACCATCTGGAGGTAAACACCAGGATCTCAGGATCAACCAACCCCCGGAGCAGGGAGTTTTCCTGAGCACCAAGGTCAGCTGACAAAAGAATCAAAAAGACAACACCTGGGTCAATCAGATGACAAAAGGTCAGTGCAAAAACATGGTTAAAAAAAAAAACAAAAACAATAGGATGTCTCTAGATCCTAGCAATAATGCTACAGACAACTCTGGACAGCAGAATACAAATGTGTCTTAAGAGTCATATGACAGATACATCTTGGTGACATTTATGAAACATTTCCTTAAGCTGGCAGGCCTGAAATTCCAATTATTTGGGAGGCTGGAGCAAGTGGATCACAAGTTCAAGTAAGCTAGACCTTGTCTCCAAAGATTTAAATGTGGGGCTGGAGATGGCTCACAAGTTAAGAGTGTGTATTGCTCACCTGGTAACCCCGGTTCAGTTCCCAGAGGCCACCTCTGGAGACTTAGAACCTTCTGTGACTCCAGCTGAGGCGGATCTGATTCCATTGGCCTTCTTGGACACCTGCGCATGCCCCAACACATACACAAATTAAAAATAATAAAAAAATGCTTTAAATTTTTAAATATTTTCCTATATACTCAGCATATGTACTTACTCAGTATAAACTCTTTAGTTTATGCATCTACTGACTGTAAACCATTTATATCACACACAGTACACAGACTGCACAGTATCCAACTCACTGCAAGCTTCTAAGAACACAGAGTTCCAGTGTGTAAACACAAGATACCCTGCTCATGTGTATATGAAACTTTCCATCTGTCTTCAACTTTTGTTATGATAGTCTCACTGCAGTGTGTTTTAGGCTATCTGAAATGGCAGCAGTCAGGAGGCTGAGCTGGGATGGGTTGTAATATTGAGCCTAGCGTGTGCTACATGGTGAAGCCCTATCTAAAAACAACAACAAAACACAACCCAAAACAAAACACGAAACACTGCCACCAATCTGGAGTCACACTTAAACTTTGGGATTGGAGATCGGCTTAGTCTCTTTGGTATGGAAAATGACACCAGCCCGTTAGTTTCCTCTAGTTCATAGGGAAATCTTACACATTAAGCTTTGTCCATTGAGAGGTAGTTATTTTATTCTCAGTATTCCTATCTTGACACACTGGTAAGGGTTGGGTCCAAGCTTGGGGAGATCTGAGCCACTGTGCACAGGGAAAAGTAGTCCGTGATTTCCAGAATCCAGGTAACCTTAATTTCCAGAACCAAGCCTGATGAAGCCAGATGAAGCCAGGCCATGTTCAGGGTTGATGCTGAGTAACAAAATGGAGCACTCAGCGTATGGTGCCCACACCTACTTGTAACTCAAGCCACTCAGTGCTGCCCACCAAAGAGAGGATGTGGGAGGGTCTAACCTTGAACTTGGACTTCTGGCCTCCAGAAATGCAGGAAGTTTTGTTTTTTTTTTTTTTAATCCTTTTTGTGTCATTGTATTGTTGCAGCTGAGGAGACCATTTCTACTGTAGGCTTTTTCATAAAGTCTTTTTTGTGTCTTGCTTTAGATGCTCCCAATACACTGTTTCTCGGCCTGTGCATTGCACCCCCTTTGGGAATTGAATGACTCTTTCCCTGGGATTGTATAGCAGATATCCTGCATAGCAAATATTTACTTTATAATTCATATCAGGAGCAAAATTACAGTTAGGAGGCAACCACAAAAATAATTTTATGGTTGGGGGTCACAATAACATGAGGAACTGTATTAAGGGGTCTCAGTATTAGGAAGGAAGATTAAGTACCATATCCTGATAGCTAGGAATACTTCTTAAGCCTGACTTCTTACACATGCACCCCACCCGCAGACACCAATTACTGACTCTTAAGTCCTTCCCTAACTAACAAGTTCTCAAAAGGAAGCAGATATTACATCCTTCCCCTCAATGTGTCTGCTTAGCTGGGAGCCCCACAACCAGGATGCCTTGAGGCTGAAGCAATCCCGGTGTACTGGCAAAACATCTGCCAAGTGGTCCACACTCCAACAGTGAGGGTGGAATTAATGTATGATTCCCCATCATGAGCTAGATTTTTCAAGTAGATTAAATTTAACAACCAGGAAAATGTCTGGTGTTTCCTTGCAGTTTGGATCAATAACAGTATTTCTTTTCTTTATTGAAAGTAAAATTGAGTCCTTCTTAGGGACTCAAAATACCACAAAGGAAGTGGCTGTCCACATATCTGATAACAAATGATGACAGTACTTTATCAACATCATCCAATTTATCCTAAAATAAAACCTCAAAGGATGCAACAATAATTTAGCAATTTGGAAATTAGTTTAGAAATACCAGTACTTTTGAATTTTCATAATATTTCACTATGAGAACAATGCAAGGTTGCAGAAAAGTCAGAACTCATAGGGGATGGGGAGGCACCTGTAGTTTTATTTATCTGCTTTTGAAACTTAAGGACACACTGCTCATGTTTAGTCTAATGCCATCCCACAACCTGTGGCCCCATGAGTGTCAACCCCACACTTTGTAGATAACCACAGGTAAACCACAGTCTCCAGATTGTTCTTTGAGTTGAGTAGAGTCATCATATTCTAATGAACTTCATAGATACTGTAAAATTTTTAAGAATGTGTCATTTGTAAATAAAACTTAAAAGCAGAATCTAATCAAATTGATGTTAATATAATAAAACTTGAGCATGACATTTTTTCCTTGAATCTAAAGACTGGTGCTTTTTGGAAAGACCATGTCTAGAAAACAACTCTTCAAAGTCATTAATATTCACTGTAATTGCAGTTTGGTTATTTCTTATAAACAAAGTTTGGAAAATGATCTTTGCAATCATTGTTTTATGTTTAATTCAATATTTGTATTTATGAATTATTGAAAATAACATGCATTGTAGTATGTCAATCATGGATGGTCAGAACATAAAATGTGCTAAAGGCCTTATCTCCAGGCAGGATGCTGGGGAAGATGTTTATCATGGCAGCTGCATGGGTTTATAAGGTCTATAATACAATGGGCCAACTCTAGTTTACATGGAATGGAGTTTAATGGAGGTGAACATTGATTTAAATAGAATTCTATCAGTAACATTGACACCAATGGCATTAAGTTATGAGTTTTACCTGTGATTAAAAAATAGCCATCATAAGATCAAAAACTCAAATGACAGCACATGCTGGCAAGGTTGTGGAGAAAGGGGAACACTCCTCCATTGTTGGTGGGAGTGTAAACTTGTACAACCACTCTGGAAATCAGTCTGGTGATATCTTAGAAAAATTTAAATAGCTCTACATGAAGACCCAGCCATACTACTTCTGTGTATATACATCCAAATGATTCCTCACCAAACCACAAGGACATATCCCCATCTATGTTCTTAGCAGCCTTATTTGTAATAGCTAGAAACTGGAAACAACCCAGATGTCCTTTGACCAAAGAATAGATAAGAAAGAAAGAAAGAAAGAAAGAAAGAAAGAAAGAAAGAAAGAAAGAAAGAAAGGAAGGAAGAAAGAAAGAAAGAGAGAGAGACTCTGGTACATTTACACAATGGAATACTACTCAGCTATCAGAAACAATGAAATCATGCAATTTGCAGCCAAATGGGTGAACTAGAGAAGCTCATCCTGAGTGAGCTAACTCAGACTCAGAAGGACGCACATGGCATCTATTCACATATAATTGGATTTTTGCCATATGGTACAGGATAACTATCCTACAAGCAACGCACCAAAAGGAACATGAACATAGACTTTGTTCCCTGTTAGTGGGACATTTTGCCCTGGTGGTGCTGCCAAATAGGCGCACAGTGCAAGAGGAAGCTCTTAGCCCTCATATGACTGCTGAACTTGGGGGGGGGGGGCTATATGTAGGGACATGCCACTCCGGAGAAGTAGGATAGGAGGGAGAGGTGGAAGAGGATGGGAGGGTGGGACCAGGAGGGGTAGAAAGAGGGTGCTGTAATGGAGATGTAACTTGAAGTAATAAATATTTTTTTAAAAATAGCCATCAGCGTTGGTTACTATCAGATCCATTGTTTGTGAGCACAGACGCTTCTTTGTTACACCATCCCAGCTTCTGCTCCAGTTGTAAAGTTGTTTTCTACCATGTGACAGCTTTGCTGGTTGTCCTGTAGGCTGAGACTGGATTGGGCACCCAGCTCAGTCCTATCTTTATCCTGGCAGCCTCTCAGTCTCTCTCAGTGCACAACGGCATTAATACTCAACATGAGAGAGCACTTGACCTTGCCTCTATCACAGAGATCTTGTTAGAATATGCAGCTGGGCCATTATCAGCTCAGCTTTCTCCAGCTGGTACTCAATCCAAGGAGAGACATGACAAGGTCAGAGGGGGCTTGCACAGCGCTTTGTGCTTCCTCTGAACCAGCACATGATCACCTCCTCTGTGCACAACCCTTTTAATTATGCATTCTGCACAGGAACCATGCATTAAGGTGAGAAGAGAATGAGCCCCTCCATTAGCCTGCTTACAGCTCATCCCAATGTGAGTCACCATCCCTTTACTCTGGGTAATATGCGCCCATAATGCTGTATGAATGAGAGCTCTTGTTTCAGCATGTTCAGCTAATTGTGATGATATTTGGTTTAGTATCCTAAATACAGCTTCAGCTTAATGGTTTTCAGTTCATGACTAATGGCAAGTATTCTATGCAAAAGTACTAGTTATCCTGAGTACCTCACATAGACACAGTATCATTTGTTTGTAGTGACATGATGCTTTAGGACAGTGATGGCTACTTCCTAAAGTTCTGTCTCTTTATTCTCCACTAATTGCTAGAATTTAGAATCTAGCAGTCAGATTCCTAACAAGTGCCTTTCTTGTTGAAGTATGTACTGCAGCTAAGAGGACTGTTTTCTGGGCTGGAACAATTTCTTGGTGGTCAACAACATGAACTGTTCAGGCAAAGAACCAGAGATCAGCTTCCAGCGCCCACATTAGGTAGCTCACAACCACCTCTAACTATAGCTCTAAGGGATCCAACACCTCCATGGGCCACTGCACTCATATACAACCCACACACACACACACATAATTAAAATTCAAAGGAGGACTATTTTAAAAATCGTAAGTTTATTCACCTGGATCATTTTCATTTTTCTGACCCACATAGAAACATGAAGGAGAAGTTAGATGCTCCATTCTGTTCCTTCTTGACACAAATGAAGAAATGAAGCCACACAGACGCAGACTCTCCTATGCCTCAGTCAGTTAATATACAGAGGCAGGATGAAGATGGGAGCATCCGGATTCCTAAGCCTTGCTTCCTGCTCTAGCTGTGTCTGCCACACATGTGAGTCACAGATGCACATAACCTCAGACGAATCTAGAATGGCACATTGGCTCCCATGTTGGAGTCCCTCTTAAAAGCTTTAAGACAGTTTCCGTGTCCTCATCAACAGACGGCCTTATCTAGTTGGCCAAGAGAATGTAAGCCTTGGTGTTTGTGAGCAGATGATTTTAACATGCATTTGGGGGAGGAAATGCTATGGTCCAGAACCAACAGATCCCAAAGGCAAGAACATATTCCATCATATATGTCTGTGTGTTTCAGATAACATGAAACTTCATATTCTCTAATTAGTCATCTGGTCTTCTGGAGCTGGTTTGAATGAGCTTCCTCTCCCTTTGTCTCTACCACATCTCCATTTTAGGTGGAATAGCCCCGGAGCCTTGGCTGGGTACATGCTGGCTGACTCTGCAGCTTTGGTACTGCTTAGCTAACTAACGAGGCTGAAGCTTTGGCAGTCAGATCTGAGCATGAATCTCTGCTCTTCCTGCCCAGACTTTTCTCAACACACCTTCATGTCTCTCAGTCCAGTTTAGAAGAAGCTAGCTGCTCAAAATGCCATGAGCATGGATTAGTGCATATCTAATAGGTGGTTCTCATCAGCAGTACTGATCATTAGCAGGAGTCAGGATGCTAAAACCTGGGCCAGATCTGGTCCCACAGAGCCCAGCCATTTCTACTTAGTGCACTGCTTGTGTCTTCCTGTTTGACCTACCCAGCATTTCCGAGGAGCATTCAGAAGCTGTGTGGCACACACCTCCCTTTGTCTCATCTGTCCTGACACAAAAAAGGCTGCTGATTGGATAATATTCTAGTTCACTATAGTTATGGCCAGGAGAACACAAGTAGTGATAATGCCTTAGACAAACTAGAATAAAATAAATGATAAGCATGATCTCCCTGGTCAGATTAAGGCTCAATGTCTGTGTTGTTTGATCCAGCTATGACAGACCCCAATCACACTCTGAAACACCAACCAAAGAACACACAGCTTTTCAATGCAGTCGGGAGAAACTGTTCCATGACAATAGTGGGAGTCTCAGAAAGTCAGCTTCTGGATGCTAATGGCCTTCACTCCCACCCCCCACTTCCCACGAGTGCAGGAGAAGATGGGGTATGCCTGGAACTTCAAGAACTCATTACTGTCTATCTATGTTTAAGAAATATAGAGTTAGAACTAGGAAGAAAGGTGATAAGGAATGGAGTAGGTAGGTGTTCATTCCAGCAAGTTCCCAAGTAGGTCTGTTTTTTGTGCATTAATTCATGATGTGTCTGTTCCTTCTTTTTAGTTCTCTGGGAGAGTTAATGATCATGTAGATATATTTTCAGTAGAAATTTGTACTGGAGCTTTGTTGGCATAATTTATAGGACCCTGCAATCAGCTAGTATCCTTACAGTGACTGAATTGGCAGCTCTATACTTTTACATTTTCACTTGATAATATTCATTCCACCAAGTACACCAATAAGTGGTGACAAAATCCTGAGAAGGTCAGACTGATTCTACATTACACACCTGTTAGATTGCCTCCAAATGCCGTTTTCTGTGAATACTACAGAATAAGCTTCCTCCCCTGAAGAATCGTCTGTTGTCCTCCTTGAACTTGCCTCTTAACTGTTTGATGATTGTGTTCTGGCTTTTCAATATACCCATCTCCTCATTGAACTCCCTCCTGTGTGTGAACTCAGATAATACCATCACTTCATGGACCTTTTGTGTTGGAAGACTCAAAAATGTCTCACCCTCCTTCATCCAATGCACCACCAGGTGCTCTGGGCTCACCATTCTCATGGTAAAATAAATATTCCTTTTCCTTCTTCTCTGTGGCTGTTGTCTTAATCCAAACAATTTGGAGCACTTGTGTGACCCCTAACTTCTCTTCCCACCCCACTTCTTTGTAGCATGTTTCCCAATATTATTCATTTGTCTGTCTCCTTGCTAACTCTTAAAGTTCTTTGGAGATTTAGTCCCTATGAGCCTTAGTGTCTTCATTCTGTTCTTTCTAAATATAGCCAGGCTAATCTGGAGTTGGATCTTTTCTGGGATTGTTTAGAAGGGCAAACATCCATCTTCAGGGCTCCCTTGCAGCAAAGGTTTAAACCCCCCCCCCCCCTTTGTGGTCTTCTCTGAATCGTGTCTGACATCAGTTGGCACATCTCTGAATCTGTTCTCTGAGAATGATCTTTGCTCCCTTGCTGTCTACATGACCCACTACCCACAGGATCATTGTGTTTTCGTTTCCATCCTGTCTGCTGCTGTATATGTAAAACAGCTGCTGTGGAAGGAGCTGTGGGGTTTCCAGATCCCCAGAGAGAAAGAGCAAGTTCCCCAGGAAGCCTGTTCTTCGGAGCTAAGCTACTAAGTAAATTGCACCTGTGGGAATTAAGCTGTTCATGATGTTTCTAAGAAGGCCCCCTTAGGAGATGCAGCAAAACCTGGTGCATAAGGGGCTGCTTGCCTGTCTTTAGCAAAAACAAGTGATGAGCTGACACTTAATTTACAAAACCAAATCTTCAAAAGACATGAGCTTTGTGTTTTCTGATTCTTCTACAATCTACATTCATGCTAGGAACTAGTAGAAGGCATGTGATAGAGACTTCTCTATGACGATAATTTCTCTAAGGCCCATTTTGGATAAAACATAACCAGTTTCTAGTCCTAGGGGGTAGTATTGGTTCTCTGTCTCAAGTGGCCAAGGACCTCTGTTATCCTAGGGATATGATGAGTCTACTCTCCATCCTCACCTCAATTGTAGGAAGGTGGAAATGGTCTGTGGACTGGCTATGAGACAAATGCACTTGTAGAAGGAAAAATGGCTAGCTGTCACTCACAGGGAGGTAGGAAATCCTGAGAGCATGCAGGAAGTAATCCAGCAACAGGATGCAACAGGGAGTTTTCAGTGTGAGAAAGAAACCTGACATACTGTATGGAGACTTACTACAGCCGTACTCTGTCCCTGAGCACACACCTCACAGACGTGCTTCCAGAAGACTGGAGATTTTCTCCTGGTTAGATCTATTTGTGCCCTAGATCATTAGCTGCCTATTCTCATTCTGTTTTAAGTGAATGTTGCCTGCCTTCCTAAAACACTGAACTGCCAAGTTCCCATCAGAATCCAGCCCCACAGGACTGGAAATTCATGCACGCTCCCCAGCCTTACCACACTTTCTCAGACCGTCTTGCTTTCTCTGACTATCTGATGGTGAGAGCTAAGCCTCTGACATCAGAAAGGAAGATGAGTGAATGGAGGAAGGAGGAATAAGGCTCATAGTAAATGAATTACAGGTGAATGTATGCGGGAGACTGAGCTGTGAAGGGAATGTGTTTCCACCAGAGTCTACCAGGAGATTCGGAAACAGGAAGTATGGGCCCATAGAAGTCACTGTCTAAGTGACCTGTCAGTGTCACTTGTGAAGCCACCTGGGACACATTTTACCTGACTTTCCAGACCTGCTCCTGTTCCGAGCACGCTGGGAATAGCTTGTGAATCAGGCAGCAGAGAAGTTTTCAGGGAAAGGTGGGAAGGGGGCTGAGATGGGGGCTGGGACGGGGATATCTTGCCAACACAGGACCCGTGGCCTTGTGCCCAGGGTGTAGAATTGAAAATGGACACTGAGGCAATTGGAGGAACCTAAAGCACAATGCTTTCGGCATCCAGGAGAGAGAGAGGGAAAGAGAGAGAGAGAGAGAGAGAGAGAGAGAGAGAGAGGAAGAGGAAGAGGAAGAGAGAGAGGAAGGAGACTGTTCTATACTCTGGTTGTGCATTACAGGATATTAGGCACAAGGAACTTGTTTCCTTGTCTTTATAACTAGGCATCTGTTATTTTTTAAAAATATAATTCATATTCATGTGTCAATTATAGTGCCATCATAAGTAGCACACTTTACATGTATGGATCATATTTAAAGTCTCTGACAGCCACCACTGTTCATCCACAATTCTCAGATATCCAAACTATGGATTTCAAAAGCAATCACTTAAAAGACAAGTTAGCATTGAAGGAAATTACCTCTGGATCCACAAAGATCAGCCCTAAGAAATACATGATAGGAACTAGAGAAAGAATTATTCAGAGTTAATACTGCTTGTTGCTCTTCTGGAAGACCCAAATTTAGTTCGCAGAACCCATACTTGGATGCCCACAACTGCCTGTAAGTCCAGCTCTAGGGGACCCAGAACACTGAGTGAAACATTTCTTCTTATAATAAAATCATAAATTTTGAAATGACTGTCGTTAAGTAAAATTATCAAATGATTATTTAAATATGTCCATATTGTGAACTGTTCTGTATAAATACAAGAATAATATAGATTTAAATGTATTGAGATAGAACACATTAAAAATATTCATTGAAAAGCAGTGTTTAAAATGCAAATCACTTCTTTGTCCTTTATAAATGTGTTTAATGCAATACACATGATTTAAGAAAACCTTGAAAACACTGTGAAATTTGGTAGAAACTTAGGAAAATGGCATCAGAGATGTTTCCTGTTTTTCTGTTCATATTTTGCAGCAGAAGAGGCTATCACATTATCTGAGGGATTAAAATCAATGAATGTTATCATGTGATCAAAGAAAAGCAGGACTTTTTTTTTTTTACAACAAACAGCATATAAAGGAAGACAGATTAACTGGTTCTTACCAACTCTAATAGCAGGCAAAAATAAAATAAAATGATACAATGGCATTTAACCTCTAAGTCTCAATGTTGAAAGAGTCTTGAGAAACAAATCATTATAAGTTTCTGGGAAGAAACCAGGGCAAGGTTTTGGAGGTGTAATTTGCTCGTGGCTTCCACAATTCAAACTTTCCTTTGGCACTAACGCAGCAACTACAGCAGTAAGAAGTTACCCTGCAGAACTGCTGGTGATGCTCCAGTAGCTCCTACACACAGATGTCTTCTCAGTGCTCACTGTGTAGCTGGGCAGAGTATGTGAAGGACTGGCCATTTCACAGTTGTGCTGTAGAACACTACAGGACCAAAGAAAATACTGAGGATGTTCAGGTGTAAAAACAATGAAACAGAACAGCATATAAACTGGAGAAATAGATTTAGTGCCCTGGGAAGAAGAGTGGGTTAGAAAGGGAGAAATATGTTTCTTCAATATTTCCTGAATTTCTGGGAAAAACAAAACAAACTGTAATATCTCAAGTTGTAGAATATGTGAAGACATTTTTTATTTTATAATTTTCAGACTTAGTTTTTGTGTTTCTCTCTTCTCTCTTCCCAGCTCTCTCCCCTTCTCTCCCCTTCCTCTCTACTTGTGTGTGTGTGTGTGTGTATGTGTGTGTGTGTGTGTGTGTGTGTTTGTGTGCATGAGTATGACTGTGGTGTGTGTGTGCATGAGTATGACTGTGGTGTGTGTGTGCTCAGTATATGGGGCATCTGTGGAGGACAGAAAAGGGTGTTACATCCTCTCAAGCTGGTGTTGCAGTTATATCTTAGTCAGTGTCTATTGCTGTGAAGAGATATTATGGCCAAAGCAACTCTTAAAAAACAAACAAACCAAAAAAAAAAAAAATCCCCTCCAAAAAAACAAAAAATAAAACATTTAACTGGGGCTGGCTTACAGTTTCAGAGGTTTAGTCCATTATCATCATGTTGAGGAGCATAATGGCATGCAGGCAGACATGGTGCTAGAGAGGTAGCTGAGACTTCTCTATCCAGATTTGCAGGCAGCCAGACATCTGGAAAAAAAGACACTGGGCCTGGCTAGGGCTTCTGAAACCTTAAAGCCTACTCTTAGTGACACACTTCCTCCAACAAGACTACACCTCCTAATCCTTTCAAATAATGCCTCTCCTTGGTGACCAAGTATTCAAATCTCTGAGTTTATGGAGACCAATCTTATTTAAGCCACCACGCAGGTGACTGTAAGACAATTTATATGGGTTCTGGAGACCAAACTTGGAAGAGCAGCATGCTTTCTTAACTACTAGACCATCTGACCATCTGATTTTTTTTCTTTTGGTCTATATGTTCTTAGTCTTAGAATAGATGTGACTATAGAGTAACTGTCAAAAACTAATATATTAGCTGAGGATATTGCTTGGTCATTAGAGTGTTTCCCTGGGTTGCAGAAAACCCTGGGATTGATCCCAAGAACTGTGTAAATCATGTCCTGAGGTGCACACTTGTAGTCACATCACTGGAGAGGTGAAAGGAGATTCTCAATTGTTCAAGGGCATCTTCAGATACCTAGTAAGTTGGAGGCCAACTTTGGATTCAGGAGACCACGATTAAAAATAAAACCCGACATATTAAAGAAGTTAGATGATTTAAAATTCAACAAATGAGATTTCTATGCCTGGTGTGTTACTGAATGTCTTCCATGATATTACATGTAATTTTTCAAATTTTAGTATATCCATATGATACAGATTTTCTTTCCCACTGTCTTTTGCTTGTTATCTACCTGGAGGCATTTGGGGGATTTTTACCTTCAAAGTGAGATTAGCAAGCTTAATTAATGAAAATCTGGACAGTAAATTAGATTGTCAGTTGGTAGAAAACATGGAAGCACTCCATGTTTCCCAAGTTCCAGGTCCAGTGTTGTGCGCCAATTCTTCTGCCAAGATGACTTCTCAATGATGGTTGCAGGCCCTGCAGGCATCCCTACAGACATTCAGCAAGTTCTGTTCAAGTCATCTTAGTAGTCATGAAGTAGTTGTGTTCTCCCAGGTTTTTGTCTGATAGACATTTATGTGTGATTTATCTGTGGACAGACACAAGTATTCCAACAAAGAAATTATAAATGGTTGTAAAGTACACTGGAAACATTCACCCTTGCTAGCCATTTGTGAAAATGCAAGTTCATAGGGTGAGAAGTGTTTAAGACATTAAAGTCAAGTGAAGTTGTAAGTCTTATAGAGTTCGAATAGTAGTTGCCATGGGAGGTAGAATCCTTCTGGAGAGGTGTGGTCTCTGTAGATGGCTCCATGTCTATGCACATTTGGGAAGCTCTAACTGGACTTAGTGGGTTATCATAAAAGACCAAGTTATGAGGAGTGTTGTGTTGAGGGGAACAATGGTAGAATTTAGAGGGGGCAACACAGACTATATATGTTCATATTTCATTGTGTTCAGCTATGAAATTCTAAAAAAAAAAGGTAAATCAATTTGTGTAAAATGTACTCATATGGCAGGGTATAATAAACTTACAGAGTTATCAAAGCTATGGAGAGACCCAAGGCTGAGAAGGCCTCAGATTGAGAAAGTAGCAACTGAAAGACAAAGTATGAAATGCCTCAAGAAGCTATGGGGGCATCCAGCACTGCTTTCCTGGGGTATAGTTATTGCTGAGTTAGAATAAGTATGACTTGCTGTCATGGACCTTGGAGAATTTTGACCTGAAAGACAGTTTTTCTGAGGGCATGTGAGGATGGGGAAGCATATATCCACTGATTTCATTTTGAGGGATCCAGACCATTGGCATATGTGGAGCAAAAGGCTGATTAGGTGTGGCAAATTTTGCCAAGCTCATATCCTGCAATGTTGACAGGCCATGGAGTGTTCCTCGTAGCTGTAGCAGGCATACCTGCTTGGTTACAACTGTTACTATTGAGCAGAGGAAAAGACTTGGTGTTCTGAATAGTGTTTCTCAAGTTACCTGGGAGTAAGGAACTTCAGCTGAAAAAAATACCTGTAATAAGTTAGTCCGTCCACAGATCTGTGTGGTATTTTGTTGATTATTGGTTGGTTAGGGGTGCCTTGGTACCCTATAAATGTTGCCAATCCTAGGAAGGTGGTCCTGAGTACTATAAGAAATCAGGCTGAGCAAGCCATGTGGAGCAAACCAGTAAGCAGAATTCCTCTGTTGTTTGAGCTTCCATCCATAGCTCTACTTCCTGCCTTGACTTTCTGCCCTGACTTCCTTCAGTGATGAAATATGACCTGAAAGTTATAAAATTAAGCCCTTCCCTCCCCTGTTTGCTTTTGATCAATGTTTTATCACAGCAGTAAAAACCACACTAGGACACAATGTGGCAGACGTATTGGTAGTATAAGCAACCTTCTTCCCTAGCCTCCTAGAATGTATAGCAGTCAGGATCAGTCAGTGAACTGACAGTGGGCTATGAGAGTAAAAGTGAGCTATTAGTAACTCCCAGTGGGCTAGATGTGGGTTGTGAGGAGAACAGAGGACAGAGAACATCCCTGGGTTTCACAAGAGGCATCTAATGTCTATCTTCAGGAGTTGGGAGACTACAGAAGGACAAATCTGAGGAAAGAAGACAGACTGGTACCTATGCCTATGAAATGTGAGCTGCTTATTGGACATCTATATTGTCCATCTATAATCTCCATCTGTTATTGGAGATTGGGAAGGCACTGGATAGGTGACTAGGTGTCTAAGAACAGCATGGCTGATGTCAACATTCGGTACTTGCGAGTAAGAAAGGAGTCTCATTTGATGAAACACCCCTTCTTCTAGGCCAATGCAGGTCACTAGATAAGGCCATTGTCATTCTTTTGCTTCATGTGTATGCTGTATACATACCAGTTCCATGTGTTCTTTGCAGATAATAGTACTAGAAACCATAGTGAGAAAGCCACAAATAACTACTCATGAAAGTAAAACACACCAAAGACTCATGAGCACAAGGCTGCTGAGGGGAACATTCAGAGCAGAGGAAGAAAAGTCTCCACTGCTTCTCTTTGGTTTTTCTCAGAATATGTGAGCTACAGTGAAACAGGTATGGAGCAAGCACAGGGTTGAATGAATCCTAGCCTGGCATTTTGTCACATCTAAAGAACCCTGAGCAATAGGGGCTATGTATGCAATCGATAGGTCACCACGATAAATATATACAACAGCAAGTCATAGAAACAGACGCATAGGGCCTGATCTGACAGGATACAGGAGGTGAGAACTTGAGAGGTATGACTTGAGACCCACCCCCTTCCATGTCCAGAGCATTCCTTATTGACAAATACAAAAAGAGAGCACACAGAGTGGTTGCTTTTTGGAGTCCCTCAGCTTCGAGAGGTGCTGATGCTTTTGGTTGGGGTTTAAGAACCATCAAGCCAGTGCTCATCCTCACCCTGAAAATTGAAGTCTAGAATCAGCACAATTAGTATATACAATTATTCTTAGGACACCTATGCATGGCCCCTGTAGACCTTGTGAGTTTGTGTCCTGTTTCAATTCTCAGTGCTGATATCAAGGTTGACAAAAGGAATTAGGAAGGTCCCAGTGGCTAGAGTAGCCAAGAATAGAGGCCATAGAAGGTGGGAAAAACTCATTAGCACCTCCTGTTCTTAGTACCATCCTGCTCAAAGGTAGACCTGAGAAATAGTACCATAACACAAATGTGGACTAAATCAAGTGTCTGTTGACTACACAATCAGAGTCGATGAATGTTACTAGTGAAATGTAATACAATTTTCTCCCTGTTAGCAGAAGGAGAATGCTAATCTCGAGGGCTTGGGCAGCCTATTTCAACAGTTGCCTCTTATGGTGTATTCATCAAAAAAATGTTGTTCTGGGTATTTAGAAACAATGTCCAAAATCTGCAGCAACATTAGAACTTGGAATGATAGATTATCCCTTTGGCTTGGATATGCAAGTGAAGGTGAGACACTGCCTTCATGTAGTGTCCTCAGTGAATTCACAAGCCTGTTTACATGGATCAGTAATGGCCTTGTGTGAAAGAAAGATCATTGCTTTAATTTTTAAAAACACTTCACTTGTTTTTAAGAGGTATTAGCTTTGTGGGACTGATAGTCTCAGGACTGTGACTACAGCTATAAGTGATGAGATGGTAGTGTTCCCTTTTGCCTTTATTATTTTAACCATAGCTTTAGGTGAGAAACACAAGGAGTTAATTAACATGGTTTTTACTTTACCTGTAAATGTTTCTATTAATAATTCCACCATACTATGTTTTTAACTTAATTTTTACCATTGATAATGTGCTGGTTAGTTATTGTCATCTCAACCCAAACTATATTTATCTGGGAAGAGGGAGCCTCTAATGAGAGGTTATCTCCATTAGATTGTACTGGAGGCAAGCCTATGAGACATTTTCTTGATGGATGATTGATCTGGGAGGGACCAGCCCACTGTGGGTGGTGCCACCCCAGAGCAAGTGGTCCAGAGCGGTATGATAAAGCAGGCTGAGCAAACCATGGGGATCAATCCAGAAAACAGCACTCTTTCATGACCTTTGCTTTGGTTTCTGCCTCAGGTTCTTTCCCTTGGTTGTCCTAGATAAAGGACTGTGATTGGAATGTGTAGGCTAAATAAACCCTTTACTCTTCACGTTGCTTTTGCTAAGTGTTTTGTCTCAGTAATTAATATAAGTAATAAGAGGGTTTTTGTGCAAAAGGGAGCTGGATGGCTCTTTCAGGGAAACAGGACAGGGTAGGGTAGTCCACAGTATCAAACTGTCACCAGCAGAGTCAATGGGTGGGAGATTGTACCTGTTGCATTGCTGCATCCTCAAAGGCCACAAGAACACCTGATACCTCCCAGGACTCAGAGACTTTTGCTGATGAAGCAAAGACATGAAGGAAGAGACAGAGAAGCCTCTCTATGCCCTGAGCACCCACCTTCTTGTCCCCTTCCCAAGTTATAAGTCTCCACCTCCCCTCTACCCACTTTTAGATGAGATGATAGTTGTGGCATCTGAAGCCCTGAGCATGAACACCTAATAGGACCAAAGAAACTGGACTTCTATACCTTCAGGGCGTCAAAGAACTGTAGAATCCAATGTATGTGTGTGTGTCACAGAGGGGTGAGTTTGGTCTGGAATTAGGAAACTATCAAGTTTCCTCTGACTCCTTGACTACACTTCCAGTACTCTCTCATCTATGCAGGGCTGTGCAGGGTCCCCAGGGATCATGGAAATGTGCTTGTTCCTGGTTCACTCTAGTCAATTTGATTTATATGACAACTAGCGAGGAAAGGCCCTGTGAAATTCAAATTCTTACGTTGAGATACAGTGGAAGGGCTAAGGAACCTGTATGATGCTAGAGGACTTGATTAGTATCCACAAAGCCCTGAGCTTGTGTTGAAAATATGAAAATATAAAAACTAGTTTGAGTCTTAAGTCAGTAGCATATTTTTATTCCGATGAGGGAGGAGATTCCAATTCTGGGAGAAGGCTTTTGAAGAGCTCAAAGCAAATTAGCAGCCATTCCAGAACAGTACAAGGGAGGCACTAGACACAGTACTGGAGGAGGAAGTGAGCAGCTGCCTGGATGGATAAACAGTGTGAAAACAGTAAGGTCTGCTGGTGGAAGACAGTGAGAGCCACCGAGGGGTTGGTCTGACCAGGGTCAGAGAGTCACCCCAGTCTTTAAGGTAGATGCTTTATCTCACATGGCAGTCAGTAGAGACATGTAATAAGTTGGAAGAGTTAGAAACCACTGCTATGATGTAGTTGGAGTGAAAATAATATAGAAATTGATTAGGTCACAATGAGATAGTTAAAACCAGAAAAGCAATGACAGTGTATTTTGATTGTTTGCAAAGAGATCCAGGAAAGAGAATACAGACTGAGGAAAGAAGGTGAGACTTTAGTGAGGGTATGAGACTTTAGTGAGGGTATGAGACTTT
>CAJQZJ010033660.1:3111602-3143218 GCA_907164525.1 Lophiomys imhausi | reverse complement strand
CACACACACACACACACACACACACACACACACACACACACACACACTGGATTCTACAGTTCTTTGAAGCCCTGAAGGTATAGCAGTCCAGTTTCTTTGGTTCTACTAGGCGTTCATGCTCAGGGCTTCAGATGCCACAACTATCATCTCATTGCTTATGAAGATAAGATGGATCCTGATGTCAGGGTGTTGGTTGCTTTGGTGCTGTGGTGTATTGTGGAGGTCAGGGACAACATATTGATTCCTGTTCCATTATATGAGTTCTGGGGATTGAACCCACTTTTCAAGCATGGCACTATCCACTGAACCATTTTGCCAGCCCAATACAATTATCCTAACAGACAAAGTTATTTCCTGAACCCCTTGAGAACAGAGTGGTCATGAATATACACACCAAATGCATGCATTAGGGGTAGGGAGGAGGCCTGAGATCACATTAGTCTATAAAACAACTCCCATTGGAGCTGTTACCAAGAAATTGCTGAAAAAGATTAAATCCCACAGTGTCCCCAGTGGGAGTGCCAGAGACCAAGGCACAACCTTTTAAGATTCTCAAAGCTATGCTCCCAAATCGCATTGCCTTCCTATTC
Source organism: Lophiomys imhausi (assembly GCA_907164525.1). Classification (NCBI taxonomy): domain Eukaryota; kingdom Metazoa; phylum Chordata; class Mammalia; order Rodentia; family Muridae; genus Lophiomys; species Lophiomys imhausi. Next base: position 3,142,628 of record CAJQZJ010033660.1, on the reverse strand, counting down.
ACACTTCCCTGGCCAGAAAAGTAATTGCTCTATCAGGGCCATTTTCACCCTAAGTGACTCTGGCTGGTAACACAGCCAGTATTTTACTTTTACTAGGTGTTCTGAGGCTGAACCTTGACACAGTCAACACTGATTTGGAGCTGAGCAGTGGGTCTTGCTTTTCTCCCACTAAGGGTGCAGTGTTGCTTGCATGAGTCTGTGGGCCTCTCGACATTCCTCCCAGGGCTGCAGTGGTCACACATCTGAACAAATAGGTGAGGAGCTGTGGAAGAGCTATTGAAGGGCAAGCACAGACAGGATGGGCTGTGCCACATGTAGAGAGCCATGCTCTATCCTATAGCTTAATGGAAACTGCTGTTCTGGGGTATGAAAAAGAAGATGGGAGCCTGAGTCAGGAGCTTCAGGCCATATCGTGTACAGAAAACTTAATGTTTGCCATACTGTTAAAATTTGTCTTGGATTAAATAACTCTCTTCTCCTTTCATCTGGAGAACTGGAAACAGAATCAGGTAAGCAGTTCTGTATGGAAGCACGATTTGTAATGCCAACCTGGATGAAGATGATCTTTGATTCCTTTCAGGATGTGCTATTTGCCTGAGGAACTTAGTCATTGAACTGAGAATTGAGTGTGGAAAGAAATGCTTCCAGAAAAGGCAGGTCTTTTCTGTGGCCTCAAGACAATCTGGTGTTGGCCTAATTTATGTTTTGTCTTTATGATATATACCCGTTAGTTCACTGAGCAAACTTCAGTGATCCTGAGTATGTTCATTTTTGAAAAATTACAAACATTAATAAAATTGGCCATTTAGATAAAAACACACAATAGTTTATGGAAAGAATCACATGATTAATAATATATTTGAGTATTCTCTGATATTGTTAACTCAAATCTGCCAGAGTAATAATTTATGAATAAGATATCAATCATGAAATAATTTCAATTCTATTCTGGTATTACTTAGTTTAAAAACACCTGTATTCAAAACTTAAAACTCAACATTTTATTGGTTAAGTAACACATAATTATTGCCAAGTTTTGACTGTTCATTTTTTATATCGCTAGATAGAAAACATTTTAAATTGCCTTCTGCTTTTGGGCTTTGGAGTAATTTTGGAAGATTTCTGTGTTTCCTGACATTTCCCTGAGTCATAAATAAAATAAGTTCATATAGAATAAATGAAAATGTCTCAATGGTCTAGGGGGAGCAGGAGAGGCAGTCGGAGAAAGCACCCTGAAAGGCCCTCAGTTGCAGCCTAAGGTGAATCATCCCACCTGTCTTTTCTGCTCTCAGCCTCCAGGATCAGTGTAATGTTCCAGTGTGATCAGCATGAATATTGCTTGAGGAAGTATTACTTACATCAGGGTTTACCAAACCATGGAATCTAAAAGTCCGCCCATAACCACCCTTACTTCCTGTCCCATTTGCCAGCCTGGTGCTTTCCCAAACCCACCTGTACTGGCTACTTTTCTCATGACTGAGACCAAATATCTGAGAAGAATGTTTGACTTGTGGTTTGAGGGTACGCAGTCCCTCACAGCAAGCAGTGTGTGGTAGGGGAAGCATGAGGCAGCTGGTCATGTTTCATTTGCAGACAGGAAGTAGAGGGAGATGAATGCTCACCCGGCTCTTGCCTCTTGCCTTTTGTTCAGTCCTGGTCCCTGCCCCTCGTCTTTGTGCCCTCAACACTCAAGGTTGCATGCCCAAGCTTCGCCCTACTTAATTATTTCTCTCAGAAATACCTTGACAGACACACTCAAATATGTGAGTCACTAATTCCTTTTGCCTAACATAATCCAACCAATTTGATGATCATTGTGATCTATCACATAACACTAAAATTTACAGTTCCTTTGGAGTCCTCATAGAATTCCCCAAATCTGCTAAACTCTTGGATTTGGAAAAAATGTAGATTAAAATCAGTCATAGTTGGAAATGTAGAAGGCTAAGCTCAGGCAGGCTTCACATAAAAAGCTTCTCTGTTCTCTCACCATAGAGCCAGGATGCATTAACCTCCCAGCACAGATGTGTGACAAAGGGTATGGAGTTCTCCCAAGCAGGGAAGCATGCCCAAGCTTCAGTGTCCAGAGATTATGTTGGAGCTTCATCACAGAGGCACAATTGCTTGATTCAATGCCACACGGTTGTTGAGCTCCATCTCCAGACCCACTGTCAGTATATGACCAAGCCTCCACCTCAGTTCACACTGTTGATCTTTATAGCATGGCCAGCCCCTACGGAGATGCAACCAGCCTTCATGGTGAGTTTTCTAATATATCTAGGATCTGATAATGCCCTGAAGAAACCAGCCCCCATGTGATATGACAAAGATCCCCTCCCAGATGTTAAATCAAAACCTCTCTGTGTAATGCCAAATTTTTACTGCATGGCTATAAATAAAGCATAGTATTATTTCTAAGAGATCGTTACATGAAATGTTTAATCCTTAAAAGTTATATACAAGGAAAAATGAGCTGTTAGTAGTGATGACAGAATGCTGCACTGAAGGAAAAGTATGCATGGATGGTTCCTTTTGCCCATTTGCTTATTTGTTAAAGATTTAGGGAGGTTTTCAAGAATGGGGTACTGAGTTACATGTTTGCCAACAGTGTTGACCACTCTGCTCAGCACTCATGGTTTAGTGCAAATGAGCAAATGTGGCTTGTTATCACATGGGCTATGAAAAGCATACCTTAGACAAAATCTTCAGTGAGACATTGTGATTCTATGAGGGTATTGTACAGATAAGTTGCTGACTTTCCTTTCAGTTTCTCTGTCTACCCTATCTATCATTATGTAAAATCCTCATACAACTTTATCCTGTCAAACATGCATCTGCTGTTCCTGGGAATTCCCATTTTGTTAGAAACAAAATTCATCATAGAAAACATATTTCTTATCGCATTACAAGTAGAACTACATTGACGTGTGTATATCATTCCTTCAGGTTATACCATTCAAAGTAGTTTTAGAAATGTGGTTTAACTATGAACTATTTTAGTTGGTGTAATACAGAACAATAGAGAAATGAGTTCAGCACAGTTATTTGTCTTGATGCTAGGACCAAATATATGATTTTTTTAAAAAAAGCAGCAGAAGGGAGGAAGAGGTTATGTTGACTCACAGTTTGAGAGAATACAGTGTATAAGGACAGGGAAGGAGGTAGCAGGAAGGTGAGGTGGCTGGTCGCATCACATTTTCAGTCAGGAAGTAGAGATGAATGCTACTGTTCAGCTTTCTTTTTCCTCTTTGTGCAGTATGGATCCCAGTTGCTGCAATGGTACAGCCCACAGTTAGGGTGACTTCCACTTCAGTTATCTTGATCTAGAAACACCATCACATGCATGTCCAGAGATTCGTGGGATGAAAATTTTCTCCTGGGTAGACACAACATGGGCACCCCCCCCCCCCACACACACACACACACACTACACGTGTACACCTGCTGATCCAAGCAAGAAAAACCACAATAGAGCAAAGTAATGACATACCAAAGTACAAATCTGTGAACCAATAAGTTTTTATTGTGGTCACTAACAAGAATGAATGAATGACTACTTACCAGAGGGAGGACTCAAAATCACTTTTATTGCCATAAAGCCCACCCCAGCATAGGTGAGTGCTCCTTGGTCCTTACGGCATGACTTGGAGGCAACGGTACAGGTCCAGTGTCTCCTCCTCATTGTTTAGTCCTTCTATCAGCATGTGGAGGAACTTTCCAGAATCTTTTAGGTTTCCACTTTTCCAAGACAGGTGACATTTTATTTATGTCCAGAATCACATGTTTCAACTCAGAGCAGGCTTCTATATAACAATTTTTGCTTCCTGAGTGATTCTAGATTCTGCCAATTTGGAAACTTAACTATCATAATAATAACAAGAGTGCTGAATGCTACAAATAGAGAAAGAAAGTTTCCTAAGCAGATGTTGTGGCAGTTAGCAAAAATCAGTCTTCTACCAGAGCCTGTTAATAGTTTGTCAATGCATGTATCTGAGCTTGTTATTCACTTTAAGGATGCTATTGGTGTTTTCAAGTGGTTCAACTTGGTTTCTATCCTGCTAACTCTGCTGAAGTGAAGCAAAGATCATCAGTAGCAAGGAAGGCAGTGTGTAGGGTGAATTCTAAATCATTGTTATGAAATCAAGGTCAAGTGTAAAATATCTCAACCATTTTTCTAAGGAGCAGACTCTTTGAAGTGATTATTCATATTCATGAAGTCCTAGGGGTATGACAGAGTTCACAGCATTCTGTAGGCTTCATTAAAGAAAATCACAATGTAACTTTCACTTTGAACTGAGGATTGAGGCTGTGGCAACAGTCAGAGGGTCCCAAAACTCATAGCATTGACCAAAAATAAAAAAGAAGAAGAAGAAGAAGAAGAAGAAGAAGAAGAAGAAGAAGAAGAAGAAGAAGAAGAAGAAGAAGAAGAAGAAGGAAGAAAGAAGAAGAAGAAGAACAAGAAGAACAAGAAGAAGAACAAGAACAAGAACAAGAAGAAGAACAAGAACAAGAAGAAGAACAAGAAGAAGAGAAAATAGAACATGAAGAAAAACAACTCTGCTAACTGTGTGTGTGTCTCTAGTGAAAGCCAAGGTCTGAGTTACAGACCAGACTACTGAAATTCAGTTTGACAGCCATAAACTCTGTCTTCACAGAGGCAAACTTTCAAATGTGATGACCCTTTTCTATAAGAATTTATAGAAATTCCTATGAGAGACAACTTCCTACAAGGGTTGGAGCAAGCAGATATGGTTGGAGAACCAAGGCCTGCCAACTTCTCAAGACTGTAGTCCCTGATGTACAACAGATAGTTTCTTACTTAAGAACAAGCTCCTGGCTCCTAAATTCTTCTTCTGGCATTAGGTGTCTTTCCCCCTATCCTCTTTCTCTGCCTCTCTTTCTCTCTCTCTCCCTCTATACCTTGCTATACTGAAAGCCCATGTTTAAATTTATGGTTTTTGTAAATGAACCATCAAACAGCAAACACTTGGGCATTATGAAAAACCCAAGTACTGTGTTAAGTGCCACTCAGTGGGGCCTTTGAGGTCCCCTCAACTGTGCAGGCTACACCTGAGTCTACCCAGAAGCTACCTGTACCCAGCACGAAACAGACCAAGGATAAAGGACAGCTTGAACTTTCCAGGGTACCAGCTAAGCAGGCAGACCCTGGCTGAAGGAGTTGCTATCCATAGTGTAGGATACCGATCAGAATCAGTGAGTGGGGGCACCATACAAATTCTATGAGGTTTCGACTTGCAGTCTGGCCTCCTGCCTGCTCTTCCAAATGTAGTGTTAGTTCCAAAAACCAAGGACCATTTGCTCACAGTGTTCTTTTTAAACTCATAACAAAGAGGTCCTCCCTTCTCACCACCATAATTAGAAATATCCTTGTAATATTAGAGGCCCAGTTTAATCATTACTCCATGTGTGCAAATTTCTTCTAACTATACCACCTAGGTTGAATCAATTAATTTCCCCCTAATAATTTCAGCACCTGGTTCATGAGCCTCATATAATTATCTCATCATTTTGTGCTAAATCAGTAGACAACTTTGTCTTATTCACTTTGAGCAAGGAGCTATGTTAGTCATTTTTTTAAAAAGTTCTATACAAAGAAAAGCAAAAGGCCCTATAGGACATAATCTATAGGGATTGTGTGTGTGTGTGTGTGTATGACATTATGAATGAATATATAAGTTTGCATGCTGTTCCTGTGGGAGTTCAAAGACAGCCTTCAGTGTTTATCTTCACCTTCCATATTTTTGAGACAAGTTCTGCATATTCCACACAGGATGACTGAGAGACTCTAGGGATTCTCCTGTTTCTTCCTCCCATCTCCCTGTAGGAGCTTTGAAATTTCAGATGCTCACACTACACATTTGGCTTTTATCCTGGTTTGTGAGATTTGAATTCTTGGCCTCACTCTTCTGTGGCAAGTACTTCTATTCACGAAATAATCTCTCAGCCATCAATATACATGTGTATAATTACATGAATAAGGGACAGTGCATAAACACGTAGTCATGCTTATTAATGTGTGACAGGATTTTTTTTTGTAGGTTTGTCAATTACAATCATTGTCATGTTCTTTCAAAGAACATGTTTCTTTGAAAGTGAAGAAAAAATAAAATTTACCAATTCCTGTGTGACATTTCCTGGGGACAAGTACAGGAATGCTGTTCCCTCATGTAGGACACAAAGAGAACATAGACACAGCTGTACTCTAGCTTAGTGAATGGATGAGTGTGTTGGGGTTACTTACAAGAGAGTCTGTGTCTCTCTCATACAACTGTACCACCAACAATTCCATCCGTAGCATGGGTGACTACTCATGAAAGCTCATTTAGTGGATTCTTCACCCATGTCAACTATCTATCTCCTAAGTACGTTAGCAGGCTCAGGACCATATTTAGCTGGGATCAGTGCAAAGTACAGTGTTGATTACAGAATAAGCAAAATGGAGTGTGTGTCAAGCAGTAATGTATCCTAAGAGTGCATGTGTTCAGGTGCCTCAAGTCCCCCCAATGTGTACAAGACTAAACAGTGTCCCCCTTGAACTTATTATTGCCTACAGAGGCAAAAAGGGATTTAAACTAAGCCTCTCCACAGGCAAGCCTGTATCTTCCCTGTGCTCATGGATGAAACCTGTTGAGACTGAGCCTTTTTCCACATATATGATCACTTCAACTTTGGGATCCCCTTTCTGTCCCTCAGTTTCCTAGGGCAGAAATCTAAGGGTAGGAATATAAGAACATTTTATTCTCAGAAAAAAAAATTCCTTAGAATTTTAATAATATCTTATTAAAAGTAACTAGCATCAAATAGCACAATGTTTATAAAACAGAATATAGGGCTAAGACTGTAACCCAGTTGGTAGAGTACCTGCCTGGAATACCCTGGTTCTATCCCCATTAGGCCATAAGCAGATATGGCCACCATCTCTATAATCTCAACACTCCAGAAGTTCATCCTCTAGTAGATAAAGAATTTGAGACTAACCTGAGCTAGAGACCCCTGTCTCAGTTAAAAAAAAGAAGAAGAAGAAGAAAGAAAAGAAAAGAAAAGAAAGTACCAGTGAGATAGACCAACAGGTAAAAACACCTCTCACCAACCCTGACCATGTGCCTCCCATGCCTAGGTGGCACACATGATAAAGAAACCAAACTCCCAAATTTTGTCCTCTGACCTCCACATGCATGTTGTAACATCCACAAACCCACATACATACAAAAGTGTCCCCCGCCCTGAGACAAGTAAAACACAACGTAATTTTAAAAATACAGAATGTGGAAAGATTGTAATGTGTGGCTTCCACAAGAATAACTGGACATGCTTGGTAGTACGGTATGCATGGTCTAACTGCATGCACACACACATGCACTGCTTATTTATAAATGTGCAGGCTGCACATAGGAATGACCATGAGTGCTTTGTGGGTATGTGTGCTATTTCCTCCCTGAGTGACACATTCTTAATATTTTCTCACGAGTGTTTTGTGAATAAATCAAAATACCTTAACTAAAATTTTTTAAAGATTTATTTGTATTTATATATGTGTGTGCATATGCCTGAGGAGCCCAGGAGAGTGTAGGATCCCCTGGGAGCAGGAATAACAGGCTGTTGTGAGTGCCCAGAGTGGGTGCAGGGAATTGAACTCTGGTCCTCTGCAAGAACAGCAAATTCTTATAACTGTTGAACTATCTCTATAGCCTCCAATTTCTTATCTTAAAATAGATTATAATGTACTAACCATTCCTTAGTGATATTGCTCTAGAAGATATGGTGAGCAGAGTGATTGGAACCTCAGCCTGTATCAGGCCCCCATTTCTCAATGTTGGCTCTCTCCAGGTCCTTCCTCTTCCTTTTAACCCCTTCTACCCCTTCCTCACATCCACACATCTCTAAAATGTACCAAAGGATTTTGACATCTTATTCTGTGAATATTCTGCAACACAGGCATTTACATTGCTAGAATTACAAGAATCAAAATGGTCAACAGATAACATTTATCTCAAAGAAAACAGAAAAAAGAAGCAGTGCTTGGTACTAAAATTTAACTTTAACAAATGATCCACCTAGTGTTGGGGGCTTATTGTGTTGTTGTTGGGGTCTTGAAGTTTTTTGAGCCTGAAGTTTAAGCATTTGTAACCCCATATCTTTGAATTAGGAAGGAAAGTTTGTTGTTTTTCCATGTACTCCTTGGTGATTACAAAAATAATTGATATCTGACAAGAAAAGAAGCAAGGCAAATGTTAATGAGAAAGAGAGACTTTCTCAGAAAGTAAGTGAATAAGTAAGAAACAAATTCAATTTACTTGCTTTTTCTGTTACAACCACATGATTTGCTCATTGAGAGAAACTGGTCACCACAGTTCAAATAGACTGAAGGGCAATTTATTAGCCTGCCTAAAGCAATCTGTCAATTACTGGTCCAGCGCTGAGCAGTCTGCTGCTGCCTGCAGCTTTTCCCAAATGATAAATCAGATGGTTTGTATTCACAATCCCGTTTCAGAGAAATACTGACCAAGCCTTCTGAGGTCACTGTGCCTGCCAGGCTCAATGACACCTGCTATCCCCAAGACCATGGCACTTGATGGCCTGCTATGGACTCCTTTTTGATAATTGCCCTCTCTGTGCTTTAGTCTCTCCCCCTTCCTTCCAGAAAGATTAACTAAGAATGGGCACTAAAGCTGTAGTTGAGAAGTGTCAGAGAACATAGCCTAGGTCCATCCCAGGCTGCATCCTGTTTGCAGTTGGGTGGGAGGAGTCAGGAAATGGTAGCCTTTCAGCAGGAGCTATGCAGCATCTCATGTAGTATGTGCATGAGGGAAAGATGACAGGGTACTAAGATGACAATCACAAAGACAAGTGCTCAGTGGACAGACACAGCAGAGAATGGAACACCAGCTAGCAAAACACAAAACCCAAGGGTGTGGTCCTCTGCCACTACTGGTTGGCAAAGAGTGATGAGATCAGAGAGAAAGCCATTGGATTGAACAATAGGAGAAAGACTATTGGCACTAGGGAGGATTCTGATGGTGGGGGATGAACAAATAGAATTTGGGAGGATTTTTTTTGTTTGTTTGTAGGAAGTCATACATGCCCTGCTTGGTGAAAGGCCATACAATGTTTCCAGAAGGATTTCAAAGAAATATGCAATTGATTTATCAAGAGACCTGGGTTAAATGAGGGTACTTTAGGATGATGGAGGTAGATAATTGAATTGTGAGTTAAAGACATGGGGAGAGGTATCCATGCAGTATGCTGAGAAAGCAGAGAGGAGCTACTGACCCACACAAGTTTAACCACTAGGAAGCAGAAAACCAACAGTCATTCCTCCAACCCGCATTCTCCCACCATGGCCTTAAAGACTTGCCCTTAAAACACCCTGAAATATATTTACACAAAAATGTCAGAAAGCTTAAGCTGCTTTCTTGGTTCCCCCCTTTGAATTCTGTCAGTTGTGTACAACTGGAGTCACCCTCCTGGGGTGTTGGCCCATTCAGTTGGCAGGTAGGTAGCATTTTATAGCCCTGAGAGCAGTTCTGTCTGCCTCATGGTATGAACCCATTTGCATCACAGACTTTCACTTATTCATTGGCTTGCTTATTTAAGGACTCCAAAGCAATCTAATGTCCTGAGCAGATGGTTGTCTGTACTCCTTAAGAAATGGCAACCCAGCTGATGCCTGTGATAGTACCTGCATGCTTGACCCTCCTATTAGCACACCCTCAGTCCCTCTTCATAACCTTCACTCCAGCTGCCCTGTGTCCTCTGAACAGGAAGTGTCACTGATTCCTACTCTCAGGCTCTATATTCCACTTTCCACCGTTTTCCAGCAACCATTTTCAGGATGGGATGTCATAAAATATAACGTGACAAGGGGATACTTCTGGCAGATCTGTGCTAAGGTGCACCTCTGAGAAATTACAGCATGCAGCAGAGAAGAAGGTTAATTGTGGAAGGGAGAGAAGCTGTAACCTGGAGAATGGGTAGAGGTAGTGTACATGTGCACAGGAAGAGTCAGGAAGGCAGAGAATGGGGGGGGGGGTCACAGAAGGAGAGAAAGGGAGAGAGAGAACACCAGGAATAGAGAGCTGGGTGACAGGTAGTCCTTTTATACACAGCACATACCTGGCACACCTGGTACACCTGGTGGTGGCAGCTGGTGATGACAGCAGGGAATGATGTAAGCTAGGTCCCCAAGAGGATTAGTAGATTCGCCTGCACATAAACATGGGGTGCTGTTTCCTCCAAAATTAACCTTTGACCTTTCAAGAAACTTAAATTTTTTTTAATTTTTTTGAAACTTAAATTTATAATTCTAGATTTTTTCCCCTGAATTTAGTCCTCAGATATAATAGTGTACGCTAGAAATTTTGTACCTCAAGTAGTAATAGTGTGCATTTAGTAAATGTAATTTTTCATAGAGAGGGCCAAGAATGTATGCTACCAAATCCATCTCACTCTCTAGGAGAGGATTTAGTGTCAAAGTCCAGTGTTCTAGAGCTGGCTTGGTGGATATTTGTGCAAATATTTACTCCACAAAGATGTAAAATTTGTAAGTCTATATTTGTGTCTATATATTCTGCCTATCAGTTTTTAGCATTTTTAAACTGAAAATGCGTGCTTTATAAACATCATTTCAAGGAATGGCAGTCTTTTATCACGTCACTGCCAATAAATGACTGTTGAGTCGGAGGCTGGAATGACTGTAATTAGATACAGGTAGTTCGGGAACTCCTAGAACAACATCTGGTTTTCACACAGACATGGCAAGTCACATTATAAAACTCGCAGTAAAACCTATGCCTTCAAAATTAAATTTTGTCTTTGTCTTCATATTAAAAGTATTGGATATTAGACACTGCTGGACAATCAAAGCACACATGTACAAGGAAGGGCACACAGGCAAAATTGGGCCAAGTAATTACTTTAGATTTTATTATCAACAGAGAACTATGTATTAGTCTCCTCAATTAGTCACTTTAAAATGCAGAGAACTTAAGTAGCAAGAAAATAAAGCAGCACCCAGATGTTAAGAGAGAGAGAAAGAGAGAGAGAGAGAGAGAGAGAGAGAGAGAGAGAGAGGAGCAATTGTGTTTGAAGAGGACAGGGAACAAAAAATTGCCTAGTTACTGCATGTAACCAAGATTTCACTGAATTCCTCTGTGGTACTGAAAGTGGAAAGAGTGAGAGGCTCCAACACTATTACATCTAGCCTGAGCTGAGGGTTGGGGATGGGGAGGGGTCAAGACTCTCAGACAGCCTCTGATTCTCTTTGACATTGGTTTTCTACAGTAGGAAGTAGCCCCTTGTCATATAATGAGCTCAAGAAGAAATTCCGGATGAACTCTGAAGGATGCAGGGGAAAGTGAATATCCCTGATATTGTGATAAATCAGGAAAAACAGAAAGGGATGCAGGGGCAGATGGTCCGGGGTTTCCACAGTAGCAAAACTACAACCAAGCAAGGAAATAAATGATCTCATAGATTTATTTTGACCCAAAGAAACATACTCGGACCCTTGTTCAAGAAGGAAACAGATGCCAAGGAAAATGAAGTGGGCACCAGGAGCCTTGATTAACAGAGACAGGGGCAACCAGTTACTCTCAGAGCAGGAAGGTGATTTGAGAGTATTGATATGCAAGTGAGTTTTCTCATACCTCATGATGGAAAGGCAATGTAGTTCCTAACTGCACATTCTGTCAGCAATGTTGCCTGATAGAAGAGGGTCTACCTTCCCCAGGTTAGAGGCAGGTAATGGAAGCAGATGTGTAGGGCCCTGGAGGTTGGGTTTTTTTTTTTGGGGGGGGTCTTGCAAGCTCCAAAATGTGACTTTCCTGACCTGTCTAAGAGTGACCCTGTCTAAGAGCTGAATCCCATGATGCTATCAGATACAGGTCCACAGCTTTTCACAGGCTGCTAGTGGCTCCTGGCTACAAGAGCTCTGCACACAGCCAGCAGAGAGGGATACTCCTCTTTCAGACCCAAGACCTTTTCAAAGTGACCTTCTGATCAGGTCAGGTTGTCCTGAATAAACTGCCTTTGATTGACTTAAAGTCACCTTACCTTACTGGAGGCTAAGTTTGGTGAGTTGACCTCATGAGAGATAATGTTTGGGGAAACTCTCTTTACATGTAATATGTAATACTCACATCAAAAAGCACTATGCCCTGATCTCCCCTAGTCCACACAGCCACTCCATGAAGCAAAGGCAGTTCTGGTCTTTTCATGGGTGAACTCATAGGAAAGAAAGTGGTCAGCCACATGGGGAGCTTAGCTCCCCAGCTAAGGGCTCTCAAGAGTTAAATGCATTAATGTACAATGTGAACTGGTCTCTTAACCATAGAGATTTCATAATGCAAGGAGTCCCCAGATATGCCTGTATACTCCTCAGCTTGAATCACAGGGATCCCTCCTAAACTGCATTATAAAATTACACACTTGTAGCCTTTGTTAACTTTTCACATGAGTGCCATATCTGCATATTATTTATTTTACTTAAAACTGTAATAGAAATTAAAACCAAGTATTCAGTGCTCCGTTCTTGAATGCATAGTAGAATGCCAACAGGAAATCAGGATGCATTATCCCTTAAGCCATCTTTAACATTTGAGAGACTTTTTTTTTTTTTTTTCTGTTCCAAAAGAAACTGGCTCTGGTTCTCTCAGAAGGCAGAGGCTGTTTTGCTCCGAAGCCACCGAGGTCACACAACCTCATTGCCAGAGAAGAACTGTATTTCAGTCCCCTAGAAATAAAAATAGCAAGTCTGCTGTTTCTGCCCATGATGAATGCAAACACACAGTCCCTAGTGCTCACTGGCAGACACTCCTTGGGAGCCAGGAAGACTCCTTGTGTGCTTTTAAAAATGACATTGGTCTCTAGTTATTACTTTCTTAAAAATCCAATTTTTCCCTTGTGACAATTCTGCTAAAAAATGGTAAAGTAACAGTTGGTCCCATTGCCAAACAGATTGTATTCTCACACCCATAAATCAACCCTGTGAGACACAACCATGGATCATGGTGTAGAATTCCGAAATCATTCTTTTTTAATAATTTTGTTGCTCTGTGAAATATATGTATATCTCTCAAATGAAGCCTCTGGGACTCTGTGCAAAGATTGACATTCCTTTTTACGTAAGGACTGGGATCTGATTCTCCAAAGTCATTATTAATTCTCACTGATTCATTGGGGATCATCTGCCCATCAGGTGTGATCCTAATCACACCACAGATTGAGTCACCGGGCCCACTCATGACCTTGCTTTTTAAAAAAAAAGAAATGGAAATAAACTTTTCTCAAATAACAATGGTATTTTAAGTTTTCCATGGGACAGTTATTTTAATGTATAATTAAGATGGTATTTAAATGAATACTGAGACCTGGAAGGGGATGGAATTGCACAGGACAGGGTGCCTTTGCCCTAACCCCCACAAATTGTGTTGTGTGCTGACATAGCTGAACACCAATATACTCTCAGAACTTCACAACAGATTCCATATAACTATGCTTGGACACAGTGGGAGGTTTTGCCTGGTACAAACTCTTCCTGTAGCTTTTATTATTGCTCTGGTCTCAGAGAAAATGGCATCTGAGGCTGCCAGGGAGTCAGCTCTCTTGTCTGCAGTTCCTCAACTGCAGATTCCATTAATGTTGAGGAAAAAAAAAAAAAAAAAAAAAAACCTCAGCTGCCATGCAGAACACATTGCAAATATTCTTGTTGCTTTTCCCCGGAACAACATAGTATGACAACTATTCACATAGTGTTCCCATTATATAATCAATCTAGAGATTGTTTAAGCACATACACAGACTGGATACAAGCACTTCTCATTTTCTGGGAGGGACATGACTATCCATAAGAGCTTTTGTCAACTGCAAAAAGTTCCTAGAACCATCTGCTGTGGATACGAGGGGATGACTGACTGTCCCAGACTCAAGCATTTTCTGAGGTCAAACACTTGGTGTCAGATGTTGTGCTGCATTTCCACCTGTCCTCCTCCATCATGAGGTCTTGCCAGGAACTGCCAACTCTTATTTCAAAGTGACATTCCAAATTATATCATTATAATTTTAAAAGAAATATCCAACTGCTTAATTCTCATTGATGTCCTGCCATCCAAGTCTGCTCATGATTAAGTTATTCTGTAATTATTAAGAACCATCAGGCAAACAAATGGTAATTTAATTTTTGATATAAATATTGCTTGTGGCTTTTCTTTTTCATTCCCATGCATTTCTTGTACTTGTTTCATGCTCTCTGTGAACAGGATCTGGGTGCAAATTGTCCTCTTTATCTTTGGCTGCTTGTCATATAGATATCCTTGGTCACATACTGACTTTAAATTCTTGAGTCTCTTTACTTGCAATTGCAAATCATGGGTACAAAATAAGCATGAAATAAATGAAGGTTTCAAAGGATTTCTGGCATGTGGGGTAAAAACCTGTATAACAACAGGTTGATAGAAAGTAACAATTATATAGTCCAGAGCAGTGCATTGTGGGTTCTAGTGCTAAAAGAAAAAAGGTGGTGTTTCCAGGAAGAATAGAAAGGGATAAGTCACCCTATATCTGACAGAGTGCTGAGAGCCAGAGTCTTGCTTGGGTTGCTGTAAAAACTCTTTGGTAAAGAAAAAGGTAAAGTTGCTAGATTACCACAGCATTTCTTATGTGTAAAACATGAAGAACAAGCCATTTTTAACACAGCTGAGAAAATCAAACCCAGCAAACTAATCAATGGAGTTAACACGTTACCATTCCTCTCTGGGAAATCCTTAGGCATCTGGGAAGTTTCACATTTTTGCTTTTGACATCAAGTTTGTGAAATGTATGCTAACAATATTCTGTTCACATCTGTGGACAGAGCCACTGGCTGCTTTATTTTTGAAGGTCAGTATTTTACCTTTTAGAAGACTACTCTTATTATAGGTCTGGGGTCTCTCAGAGATTCACCATAACCATAAATACATTTTAGTAAGAAGAGGCATTTTATTTAGACACTGGTATCCAATGTGGAACCTGGACTGCACCTGAAGCACTCCCAAATCACAGGCCCTAGCCACATCAGCCCAAGGCTTATAAAGGCAAAGCCCATAAGATGACATGTATTCCATCTACCTGTAGGCACGATCTAATTTTAACATACATATCTTGCCCTTGTCCTAGTCATCTTCTTGAGCAGCGTAAGCAAGTTTGATTACAAAAGCAGAAATAGCAGATAGTTTTATGACCTGCCATCTTGCTAGTACAGGAAATTTTATAATATCAGTCAATTTAAGAATAGTGTTCAATCTCTAGGACAAAAGGGAAGTGGGCTGCTAGGGCACAAGTCAGGGATTTTACACATTAGAGGCATGTTTTGCTTTTTTGGTCTCAAGCATAGTAAGTCTGAACTTAAATATGATGTTAGCTATTACAATTTGAGATTCCATATGAACTTATTTCTGTTTTCTCACTTTGAAACTCAATTTATTTTTTCCAAGGTTCTGGTTAGTTTTATTTTAGTTTCAAATTATCTCTGAAACCTAATGTGATCTACATATGGTACCAGGATTTGAAAACATTGGTGTTAACATTTTATTTAAGTGAATTTCATCCATAGATGAGATTTATGTTCCTTGTACTTCTAGATAGATACATCTGCTCCAATTTGTTCTTAGACTAAGATATAGTTTTGCCTAGAAATTAATTAAAAATGATATTACATGTCTTGATCAGTGTTCTATCACTGTGAAGAGACACCATGAACAAGGCAACTCTTATAAAAGAAAGCATTTAATCGGGGCTTTCTTACAGTTTCAGAAGTTTAGTCCATTATTATCATGGCATGGTGGCAAGCAAACATAGTCCTGGGGAGGCAGCTGAGAATTCTACATCCATATCCACATACAGCAGAAAAAGAGACTCTGGGCTTGGAATAGGCTTTTTAAAATCTCAAAGCCCACCCCCAGCAACACACTTCCACCAACAAGTTTACAGTTCCTAATCCTTTCATATAGTGCTACTCCCTGATGACCGAGTATTCAAATCTATGAGCCTACAGGGTCATTCTTATTTAAACCACCAAACCACATATTGTTCTCTGCGAGGCAATGTGTTATAGACTTGACAGGGAAGCTGCACCCATGAAGTCTCAGCAATGTGGTCTCCTAAACAAGACCTGCGTAGGACATCAGCTGACATGTCTGTGTGGATGGGGAAGTCTCACAAGGCCTTACCTCCAGATGAAATGCTATAGACAATTATTTTCAACCCTGAATACATGTCCAACACAATGAACAACACTAAATGGAATCAGTGTGTGTATGTGTGTGTGTGTGTGTGTGCTTAATTTAAAAAGAGGTCTTGAATTTTGGTGTACGGGAGGTCATGTAAACAGCTTCAGCTGAAGAGGGGTGGAGATGATACAAGTGCAGTAGTCATGTATAAACTTCTCAAAAACTTAGCATGCTACCAGTGAAAAATGTGATAATTAAATATCTTAAAACAGTGATGTTGAAACACAGCATATGTGCAGCCAATTGTTTTAAGATTGAGCCATCATTCTAGGCCATCATTTAGTTTGGGTCACTGGGTATAGAGTGTACTTGCATTAGGAATTAGAGAAATCTCATAAGATTTGTAATTAGATCTTAAAGTCTAACAGACACATTGAAAATCTTTACCAACCACATCCCATGGGCTTGGAAAATAACCACACTGGAGTCACATCATATAGTAACTTTACAGAAAGCATTGCTAGTTCAACAAGAAAAAATATTTTGTTTTCAGATGTACAGCATCAGGCAATGTCCCACATAAGAACAGCTGGATAAATTAAATGGAGGAATTTTTAGCTGGGTATAAAAATATACTGCAAAACAAAATTGAAAGAAATTCTTAAAACATGCCCATTCTTCCTATGTTAAATAAGTCAGGATAAATAAATATAAAAAGCTTCACTTTGACCAGTCTTTGCCAACCCAGGAGCCAGAACCTGACTGACGCTTCTTAATTTAGTAAAAGCTTGTCAGTGGAAGCCACAAAGTGAAGGTAGAAAAGGAAGCCACAGAAGCATCAGAGTATACTTTTGAAGACAGTTTATTTTCAGCATTTTTTCCCATTTTGGGGATAGTTAAAATTCAAACTCATGATATATTTTGAAACTTTTTTTTCATAGTGCTGAGTCAGAGAGTTTACTGAAGTTATTTTAATATGAGCGTGAGCACAGCAGTTGAGAAGGGCACCAGGCATACCTGGGTGTGTGAGTGTGTGTTTCTGAGAAATCTGGGAAAGTGAGGCACACCCACACACAAGGGATCTTCAGTGAGAGGATGATGACTTGCCTCAGCACATGCTCTTTTGATGTCTCTCAAGTTACATACCCTAAGGTCGCCTAAAATCTTAAAATACAGACCTTTCTAAGGAAGGAATTGAAATTCCACTGAACTTCCATTATACTTGTTTCTGTTTTGCATGCACAACTTGCTATATAGTGTTTTCTCTTTAGGATGGGACAGGTCATACTTCTCAAAAAGCTCAGTTCAGTTTTTGATTACAATCCCACAGTACAGTTTGAACTTCTGAAATTTATCCCTGCCACATATTAGTTGAAGAAGTGAGGTCTCTATGTTACAAATACCATACACACACAGGCACACATACAAATATATACCCATGCAAATATTTTAAGCCAAGATAATAGGGGAAATACTTGCATTTTGTTGAAATATATAAATACATTTCCTCTGCCAAATTTGTATATGAATCTAATTTTTCATTCAATCTATAGTTTATCTAATGACTCTGTACTCAAGTCAATAAACATTCTTAGTATTAGAAAATATACAATTGACTTACTTTGTTTATTTTCAAGCTGTTTGCCATGAGTGTGTGTGCACCACCATATTCTAAGACATTTCTGCTAAGGGGACAATGAGATGTTCTTTGGTATTTTAATCATCTCCTTAGCACAGCCCTTTAAGAACATCTGCTTCACCATTTGGCTAATTTATGCTGATTCTTTTTTTTCCACAGATGCAAACATACATTCACATTTAGTGACTTCATTAATCCACCTTTATAGCTCAGACATGTTGAGAAAACAGTAAGAAGGAAGTAAGCTGTTAACAATTCTTTTTTTTAATGAATAGGAAGAAACTCATGAAATGAACATTTATACAGAACCATAATACTAAGGACCCCAAGTGAGGTTAGCCCTGAAATGTATCTCTCTTGATGGCTCACTCCATTATTTTACCCCAGATGCCTAAGGCATAGATGGTCATTATGATTGTGATGCCTCCAGCAAGACACAGAGATCTGGAGAGCTACTTCTATCCCTGGAAACTTCAGAAAGATTCAAGTATTTTTCTTCCTTTTGTTTTGCCCATTGGACACTAAGCTGGCCACAAAATTTGGTTCAGATTCTCTTAGAATTAATCTAAAGATTCTTATAGCTAGCAGCACTTATACTCTAAAAGCATATAATGGCTCCAGACACTCCATCCATTCTTTACAACAATCTACACACAAAGGACAATAGATCAGTGGAATACAATTATCTAGCACCAGCTATGTCATCAATAGGCTGTGGTCTCCTGGCTTGCACCATATAAAATATTAAAGATAAGCTTTCTGGCTTAATAATTGTTCATCCTTTGTTTAATCATGATGTCATTAAAATTCAAAATTACAACAAACCCATTTTTCAATATATATTTATTCAATGATTTTTTGATGCTTCTCAATTTTTTAAGCTCTAGCAATAAAATGCTAGTTTTTATTCTCAAAGAAATTGAATTCTGATGAAGAGTGGACATTAAAAGATGCCAAAGAGATCTGAAAGGCTATAGGGACTTTGGGTGCAGGAAGCCACTACCAGCGTGTCAAATTTATGATTCATTGATATCCTGTATTTCTGAAAGAAACCTTCCACTGATGATCTGGGCAAGAGCACCGTAAGAAGGGTAGGGTTGGAGAATTCTACTACTGAGCCAGAAATGCTACCTCAAGACCCAGTCCTGAACATATACCCAAAATATGCTTCACCAAACCACAAGGTCATTTCCTCAACTATGTTCACAGAAGCTTTATTTGTAATAGCCAGAAACTAGAAACAATCCAGATGTTCCTCAATTTCCTGAGGAATGGATAAATAAACTGTGGTACAATTACACAATGGAATACTACTCAGCTATTAAAAACAAGGACATCATGAAACTTGCAGGCAAATGGATGTAGCCAGAAAAGATCATCCTGAGTGAGGTAACACAGACCCAGAAAGACACACATGGTATGTACTCACCCATGAGTGGATATTAGCCAGTAAGTACAGGACAACCATGCTACAATACACAGACCCAAGGAAACTAGGTAACAAAGAGGGTTCAAGGGATGATGCTCAAATCCCTCCAGGAGTAAAGAGAAATAAAATTGACATCAGAAGACAGGAACCTAGCATAACTGCCATCTGAGAGGCTTTATCCAGTAGCTAATGGAAACAGATGCAGAAACCTACAAGCCAAACATTAGAGGAAACTCAGGGAGCCTTGTGGAAGAGCCAGGGGGAAGGATTGAGGGCACTGGAGGGTTGAAGGACACCTCAAGAAGATCTACATTGCCAATTAACTCAGACACAAGGAAGCTCATAGAGACTGAACCACCAACCAGAGAACTTGTATAGACTAGTCCTAGGCCCACTACACATGTGAAGTTGATGGGCTGCTTGGTCCTCAAGTGGATCCCCTAATAATTGGAGTGGGGACTATCTCTGGCTTGGACTCTGTTGCTTCCCTCTGGATCTCATTTTCCTAGCAGAGATGCCTTGTCTTGCCTCAGTGGAAGAGGAGGCACTTAGTCCTGATGCAATTTGATATACCAGAGTGGGTTGGTACCGGGCCAGGGTGTGGGTGTGGATGGGGAGTTATGGGGGAAATGAATAGGAGGGTGGGACTTGGAGGAGAGGAGGAAGGAGAGTTGCAATTGAAATGTAAAATAAACAAATAAATAAAGTAATAAAAAAAAAAAGGATAGGGCTGGCACCAACCCAGCTCTGGAAAGAACCAAGCCGGACAGTTCAGAGACCACAGTCAAATAAACAGCAGGCTTCCTGCTGAGGTAAGTGAAGGCTATGAGTAGGCCTAGGCCAGGCTAGAAGAGGAAGAGCAGTAGGGAGAGAAGCTGGAGAGATTAGTACATACCCAACCATGAACTTCTAGATTTCTACAACTTTTTCCGATATCCTCCCAACACCCAAGAAAGATTAAGTGAATTATGGAAGATCACAGACCTTGTCAGTAAGTCCCTGAGAATAACAGACCAGTTTTACATACTGAGTATGTGGTGAAGGTCTGAGCTCGGGTATATGTGTGTAGCATGAGGACTGAATATTGTGGATAGTCCTGCAGAAGTGGGAAAAGTGGGAAATGATTCTTTTCTTACCAATAGATCTAAATTATAAATCCAAGACCCCTTCCTCAGAGGTATCAGGAAATTATAGTAGTTGGTATTTCTGCCTCCACCCCTAAGAACATGGAAAAAGGTAAATCTCTTGATGCCAACCACCCTCCCAACAGGTCCTCAGGTCACCTGTCAAAGATCTCTACCGCAGCAGAACTGCTCATGGGAGTATTGAACATGGGTCTACTCATGGGGTAGAAGCTTTCATTTTGGACTAGATTTATGGGAAAATGAATTTCTGTTGTTTAATCCATAGTGTTGGGGGGAATCTGTGTGGCTCTAAATTTAGAGCAATCTGAATTGCTCTAAATTCTGACTGTGAAACTGTTACTAGATTTCTCAGCATGTCTAATTCTAGAAACATAGAGCATGTTGTATGTTCCCAACATGTAGACAGTCCCCTGTTTACTTTCTTATAGAAATAGTTAATTTATTTGTTCTTACAGTACATGATTCATTGTATACTTTTTGTGTGCATGTCCAGAACCCACCATAGGCCACCACACCTTAGACCAGACCATTTATTCTCAACCTTCCTAATGCTGTGACCCTTTAATACATTTCCTCATGTTGTGGTGACCTCCAACCACAAAATCATTTTGTTACTAATTCATAACTGTAATTTTGCTACTGCTTTGAACCATAATGTAAATATCTTATATGCAGGATATCTGATATGGAAGCCCAAAGGTGTCATAAAACAACCTAGAGGTTGAAAACCATGGCCATAGATTTTTGACATCCAAACATTTTTCTATATCATGTTTTCAAATGAAGTCATACCATGAAGCTCAAAAATTTAAAGTAATAGACATAACTATTAAAGCTGAGTGGTCTGTTTGCAACAGAAATGATATGAACTATGTCAAATTGAATTGGTCATGGTTCTCCAGAGGAAAAGAACATTCTAGAATGTAGGTATGTGTATACAAGTTGATTCCATGGGGAATGCTCTGGTATTGTGGAAACTTGGAAGCAGAACCTGAAGGTGGGATGTCAGCCAGAGGCCCCAGTAATATTTGCTTTGTGAGTCCTAAGACTATTGCTGGCAGAATTTCTCTTACTGGGGCAGGACAGAATGTTTCATTGTAATTCAACTCATCAACTGATTGATGTGATCCATCCCTACTAAGAAGGTAATATGCTTTGCTCAAACTGTACTAACTTAATATCATTGTCAAAAAAAAAATTCAGTAAACTGTTTGAACAAACATTGTAGCAGAAGATAGGCCTGGCCAGGTTGGTTAACACATAAGTGAATTCTCATCTGGGTGCTTAATCTCTGTAAGCCTTCATATGGTAGTAGTCATAAGCAGATACAGAAATCATCCACTCATAAGCAAGGCTTCAAGCTAAAGAGAAGGAATCATATATATGACAAAATAGTTATTTAGTCTAATCAAAGATAATTATATTTTCTGTTTCACTTTAAGTCAAAATACTTGTGTGCCTAATGAGGACAATAATTATGTCAATAATTGGCTTAATATTTTTTTAGAATTTCTAAATTTTAAACTTGCCCAAAGGCAGTTTTCAGTGTTTTTTCTTTATCATAAATTTTGACAAACAACTATTAACCAAGTCCCATATTTAGAAGAATATAGTTTTCCTTGACAATCACCTTTTCTCCATATTAAAAAAAAAATTTATAGAAAAATCTGAAAACTTCTTACGCAGGAGACCTGTCATAAGTTTATTATTTGTTTTGTTTATTTGTTCTTAAGAGAGAGTCTCATTCATTACCCCAGGCTTGTCTGAACAGTGCTGTTATCCTCCTGCCTCTGCCTCCCAGGTTCAAGAATTACAGACAAGTACCACCAAGCTCTGCTAAAAGCCTCATTATTGTGCAAATTAGTTAGAAAAAAGCAACAGTCATTAACTCACTTCCAGCTTTATGCTGGTGTTCCCTTGTGAACTAAGCCTTAGATTACTGAAATAGTAGGCAGAGGTAGGGGGTGGAGAGTGTCTTTGCCAATCATTCCATTTACCTTCCCAGGTGCTGGTTGAATAATATCGAGACCTGTGAACCTTCTCAAAGTTTGATGAGATAGGGCTTGATCTCCATCAGTACTTTTCTTACTCCCACAGTTGGATATGTGAGTGCCCCATCTTTCTTCCTTTGGATGGGACCCTCTAGACCTCTAAATTGATTACCTTCTTACCTTCTATACTCCAATTGAGGCTTTACAGCTTCCTAGAGTAGCTTCACCCATGTCAGTGAGGCATGTCACACCAGGCTGTAGACAGCCAGGAGAGCTGTCAGTATTATGATTTCTCTACTCCTTCCTCCATGTCCCCCTTCTCTATGCGTCTCCTCATGCATCTTTACTGTTCACTGCTGCTGTGGTTGCTAATGCACAGGGCAAGAGTGACTTTGTCTGACTCTGTCCTGCAGTACCTGGCACTCAGCACTGCCATTGGCAGCTGATTTCTACCTAAGGTGGGAATGCTACCACTTTCCTTGTATCACAGTGGCTAATATGTGCATAGATAATAACTGTAATTAGCTAAACAGGGCATCAGATGTCCAAGAACCCAGTGTGGTTCCAAGACATGTAAACATCAAATTAAAATATCAGTGAGCTATGGGCAAAGGACAAGAACCCAAGAAGAGATGTTTAAGGGAGTTCTTGGATGCACTGGAAGGAGAATATTTATCATCAGATGACATTGTATATGAGGATGAAGTTATCAAGGGATGAATTAAACATTAAGGAATTGTCAAGGAAAAGAACAAAAGGTTTAAACTTACACATGTGCACACACACATACACACAGAAGTCTACACCCAGATAATGCAAATCCCACCAGGCCTAGTGACTCTGGATTTCATTCTGTATGCTGTGGAAATCCACTAAAGGGACTCACATGAATAAGATAGAAGTCGGGAGCTATGAGGGAGGGGAGGAAGAAGAGGAGGGAGAGAATCATAGGACAAAGAAAAGGAAGGAAACTTGAGAATGACAGACAAAAGAGCAAGTACAAACAGCAACTTCTATTAAATAGCAATAATGAATACCCAATAGTAAATATCCCTGGGATTTGAAAAATTGTATATGCATTTGGTCAATTTTCAACTAGTAGGAAAATAAATAGTAAATCAGTTAGAATAGTGCTCCTGAGAATAAAATTTCCTAAGATAAAAGAGAAGAAAACAATGTTTCCGTTGCCTATGAAAGCTACAGTTGGAGGCAGCAAAGACAAAAGTGTAAATTGACAAGGGTCTGTGGAAGGGTGAGGCAGCTGGGCTAGGCCTTTACTCTCCACCTTGACTTCTCTGTGAAAGGCAGGTCCTTGTGAGTATATGACAAGTTTTCTCATAGTCCTCAGAGAGTTCCAGAGGTCTTAGAATTTCTATTGAGATTTCTATCTTGACAGTCATTTCAGACATTATCTTGGAGATGAACTATGTTGTTGTTGGTGGTGGTGGGGTAGTCTTGTGTTGTTTTCCTCTATAAAGAAGGATCCCAATATAAATCAGGGTGGGAAGAAGACATGATAACCCACCCTTTAGTGGAGAGAAATGGAGGGTAAGGAGGTAAAGCACCATAAGGAGGAGAGAGGGATGCCATTTAAGGTTTAAAGTATTCTCTGTTAAAAAATGGGAGCAATCTCCACAACCTCCAGAGGAGAAGGCAGGGACTGCCTTTTCAGTGGCATTCTCTCCACTCATGTGTCCAGAAGCAGGGAAAAGAGCCACTTCATTTCTTACTCTGGGTCATTTTCTTCCTTGTGTAGATAAGAATGCTGCAGGGCTTGGAAGACAGAGATTCGCTTATGAGGGTTAAAAGTCAGCATTTCCAGCAGCTGCTATGCCTCAGGCTCCTCTATCTTGGAGAACACTGACTGCATTGGCCAGGGTCCTCTGGGATAAGGGGCTCCTTGCTGGTAGAAATACATTTGGAGGCTACTTATCTTCGGGAGGCAACCCAATGAGATCGAAGATTTTGCCCAACTGGTCAACAACTTCAGAGTTTCCAGGAAAGAGATGCTTTCAGTAAAACCTCTCTGCAAAGATACAACCAACATGCCACATGTCCACAGGTGTTGCACATGTAGACACCAGAAGAAGTTCAGGAACACTGACTGTCCTTGAGTGTAACAGCCATAGGTGGAAGGGGCCCTCTGGTAGCTGTAGAATCTGGATTGGCCAAAGTCAGCCAGCTTGACTGTCCCATCACTTGTCACCAGAATGTTCTCTAGCTTCAGGTCTTGGTGAACAATGCAATTTGCATGAAGTAAATCTAGGCTGCTCAGACATTGATTCATCAGATCCTGGATGATCTCAACTGGCAAACTCTGGGGTACCTTGTCCAGGTATGTTTAGATCCTAGTCTATATGCTTAATCACTCTGATGACCTTAATGTCTCTGTCTATTCAGGAAGTAGTACAGAAGTACAGACATCCATTAGCTGGAAAACATTAGGATTCTCAAAGGCCTCCAGCCTCCTCAGTAAGGCCACCTCATGAACTGTTGATGGGCAGACCTCCTTCAGGTCCTCCTCCTTTAGGAACGTTCACACTTGTGAGGGCCACACAGTGACCATTGTAGGAATTTTGCAGCTTACAAACCATTATGTAGGTACTGACAGCAATTTTAGCCATTTTCAGAGCAGGTGATCTCCTTAAGCCAGGAATCTGGTTCCTGCACTATCATACACTGAGAATATGTCCTAGTCAGCTGGATGCTATAGGCCAGACCATAGACACAAACTATGCTGTTTTTAAATGTCCCTATGTCTACAGCACTTGAATCTTGTTCTTTCTGTTTAGTACAAGGTCTCAGGGAGATGTCTCCTCAGGTAAGATGCATGTCATTTAAGGGACCTAGGTAGTCATTCTAGATCAGGTTGCATGCTACTTCAATTTTCTTCCACCCTTCAGTGGCTTAATATAGCTCTAGCCTGAGGCCCAGGAGAGAGACAGGGAGAGAGAGAGAGAGAGAGAGAGAGAGAGAGAGGGAGGATGGGCACAATCTTTCTTTCTGCTCCTGTTGGACAGTGCCATTTATCTTATTTAACTGAGGATTAAATAAATTTTCTCTTTGCTCATCTCTTCAGGAATAGTTGAATGATGTTTTCTTTGACCATAGACTGTAAAACTGAAGTGATCACATCATTGGTTCAGTGTCTGTTTGGAGTATTTCCAGTTCTGTTTTGGATACCAAGCCAGCCTTATGCCTATGAGAGTGACTTGTTCTAAAGTAACCAAGGACAGGATGTTAGAGTCTGCCTTGCAGTGATTACTCCTAAATGTCACTACCTTGATGTTCAGGTAAGGTAGTGTTGCCTGAAGGGACACTAGTTGCTCCAGTCATGTTGCTTAAAATACTCAAAAATTACACTTTATCATCTTAGTTGGCTTCATGAAATCACTTAAAGTTTATTAAGAAAAAATGAATAAAATACTTAAGTTGTCAGATTTTTAAAATATGTTTTATAACTTTTTTCCACAAATTTCTTTCCCTCTTGGAAACCTACTAGATTTAGACTAGAAAAAAATTTTAGTACAATCGAATTAATGTTACTGTAGGGACACACTTTTCATGTAGTGAATATTCATGGAGATATTATTTACTGAACATGAACTGCTGACATATGCCTCAGTTGTTCAGCTTCCATCTCATTTCTTGTCTGGATCATTCCATCCTGGTTCTGTCTCTGCTGGGCTAGAAATGGCTATCATTAGTCATTAGTGTACATGGTGGTCATCTGTGCTTGGATTTGACCAAAACTCTCTCACTTGACAAGAAGATATGAAGTTGATTCAGAGTAACTTTATATCTCCTGAGAAAATATCTTGGGATTCTTTTGTTTTAAAAAACTAAAATATCCCAGCCATTAGATTTTACCAATGAAGACTTGGGAGAAAAATGCTGGGGTGAAAACCTGCTAGTTCAGAGTGGCAGAGAAAGCTCCTCTTCATATCCAGCTGAAAACCCTAGAGGAAAAAGCCCAAAGCTAAAAAGCTCATAAGAAGCCTTGAAGGAAAAAACCCCTGAAGGAGAAAACCCAAAGGAAGAAGTCCCAACTCCTTCTCCACGATGTCTTAAATACCCCTCAGCTCAGTGTCCCTCCTTTCTGTTTAATCTCTGCCAGCTGGTTTCTTGTTCTGCCTCATGACCTAGCATTAACTTTATTTAATCCTGTGTACAGAAAGCTCTTGGATTTCTGTACACAGGATTAAATAGGTTATGGTAGGGCTGAGCCACACCATAACCCTTTGTTTATAATAAACGGAAAGCTCTTGGATTAAACACTGAGTCACCCCACTATTAGTAACAGATATTTTTTTTTCATTTCATAGTTCTCAGGGTTCACAATGTGATCAAATATTCTGCAACATTATTCAGATACTCAGGGTTCTCTCAGGGTCAGAAGTGGCTTACCATCATCATGGTAAGATCATCCCCACATCCCATTGGCAAGCTGCCCTGATTGCAGACTTCGGTGGACTGCAGAATTCCATGCTGAGCAGTGAGAGCAGGGAACCCAGCAGCTGTGTGGAGAAGGTGTCTTGATGCAGGTTTGAAAGGTAGATCAAGGGGACAAAGAAAACCTGTAATAATCCAGGCAATGAATGGTGTTGACGACAGAAGCTTCAAGTGTTTCAAATACAAGGTATACAAGGCATGAAATATGAAATATAAGGCAGTCTATCAGAAAAATAAGAAGAAAAAGATACCTTGAAAATTACAAAAGGAAAAATAAGTCAACAAATAATGACAAAAAATTCTGAGGGGCAGAAATGCAGAAGACACAGTGCAGGTTTCAGAGACTTCCTAACCCAAAAGGAACCCACATAGAGAACAGGGAAAACACCACATGATCTAGGAACAGGAATGAACCTTTGTAGGGACCCAAGTTTAACAGCTTAAAGGACAGACTCTACTAGAGCCAGCACAGATAGCCCAGTCAGCAAATGGGAAGCCACAACCCTTCCCAGCAATACATCACCAGGAATGCTGGAATCACGGTACATCTAGGTGTACCTGAGCCATTCTTGGGCTTGACAGCTTTTTAAAGAGACTCTCAGAACTATAGAAGTCTCTGAAAGTTATGTGACAGATATGACCTTTAAGTCTTCCTGGGAGAGACACACAGTGAGTGTCTCAGAGGAATCCACAAGAGCAGTTTCCCCTGTCAAGTCACAGTGAGGGCACATGGAAACCCAGTCCAAGTATTGCCAATTCAAAATGCTCCCAGTGGCTCTTGGGCATCCATAATACACCTTGGGTTTCCCTGTGTGTACCATTGATAGATTGTACTTAGAGATAGTATTAGTACCCAGCCTGGCCACAGTGAAGTGACACCAGAGACTTGTAGGGAAAAGTGTTACCAGCCGATGACCGGAGAACCAGCTAGGCAGGAAAGCCAGAAGGAGTCCTCAGTAGACAGCAGCCTGTAGACACATAGTGGCAAGTCACAGGTAGGCACACACACACACATGTATGAATGTGGAAAACTGAACATATTAAGAGCAGTTCAAAACAGAAATGTTTCATTTTCCCCTTAGTTATAGTTCTGTGATTTGATATGTGTGTGTGTGTGTGTGTGTGTGTGTGTTTTCTCTACAATGGCACAGTGCCAGAGTGATACACATTGGCAAAAACTAAATTTTAAATTTTGAATTTTGTTTGTCTCAGATATACCCATCATTCTGCCTAAAATGCTGTGCAGGGGATATGAGTGACTATTTCCAGCTGTGATGTCCACTGCAGAGACAAGGGCCACCATTGTGCTGCTATGCTGTGATGTTTCAGGCTAGGTGGCCTGAGGACATTTCAACTTGGGATATCTTAAACCTATATTGAAATTTTCAGGCACGTGTTCTCAAATGCAATCCTTGAATCATCTGAATCATGGAGGAAATTGAAGGATAATGCTTTGGTCACATTCTTAAAGGACCCACCTGGGCTACATAGAGAGTACATATATATCCAGGTGGAGCAACACAAGGAAAGCTGCCTAGCAGGATCTGTTTCCTTTAAAGTTGTCCCCCACAGCCACCATTATCCCATAATGACACCATCTTTTGAGAAACTGTCACAATTGACCAGATTGGTGAGAACTCAGGAAATTACCACAAGGTAGGCATATGAGAATTTCATTCACTGAAAATAATTCTCAATGTGAATGACAGGTTTTATTACAGCATGAAAAAAAAGACAACATGAATAAACAGTAAAGATATTAGTAGTATTTGTAATATAGAACATGGCATAAAGATTTACATGTCATTAATTGCTTTAAATGGTGCTTGGATTTCATGAATAAAATTACTCTGATGCTTAGATAATTCTACCCACAGAAATCAGAAATCCAAAACAAAAGAAAGAGAAACAGATGATAATGACACATGCAGGTGTTAGCAACAAGTATTACATGGTTTGAATTCCAGGATAGACAAGGTATTCTTGATTGAAAGTTCTGATAAATTATTGACTTTATCCAAAAACATTAAGACAGAGAAGCAAGAAGAAAATGGCCATTAAAAATGATTAGAAAGCTTAGATACATACTTACCAAATTCCAAATCCTTTCAATTGTGGACTGATTTAATTAACTGACCTTTAAACATAAAGCATTGCATACTCTCCCCAGTTATCCAGACTCACTTTTTAACATTATAAATTAGTTTATGTAAGGAAAAACACTGAAGCCCTATTCATATACCTTAGATGGAATGGGGTTCCTTTTGATTCCTCCACACACATCCTTCAGCTTTTGTCTGCTAGATGCATATTGGGCGTGGTGCTTCCTTTAATGAAAGGGGTGTACTTTCTAACATGGATCAGATGGGAAATTAGTAGAAGAATCCATTCCAGAAGACAGTCGCGGTCAGTGCCTAAGTGCTATTTCTGTTTCCTCTTGAAGCATAGCCATCAATCTGTAGTGTTCAGGGTCCTTGAATCTCCATTTCCTTGAAGCACTTGAAATCTCAGACCCTTGAAAACATTCATACTGTTTCTAGCTTGCTCTTAAAAAAAAAAGAGTTTCTTATCTTAGAAGAATTTTGCTTCAAACATAAAGAATAAAAGGTAGAGAAGGTAAGTAAGTGCAAGAGAAAGATGTGGGTCTGTATTTGGAATGATTAACAAAAGCTTATAGTTTGTAAATGTGGCATGATTAAGGAATTCAGAGAAGTACTTTAAGATGATTGCATTTGTAAAATGTAGATGGAAGAGACCGTACCATTTTAAAACAGGAATTTTGTGATAACCAAGGAACAGTATTGTGATTTAAAATTAAGAGTTAAACTGGGGCCTGAGAGGTGGCTCAGTGGTTAGGAGCATGTACTCCTCTTCTGGAGAAATGGATTTGAGTCTCCAGCACCCATGTCAGGGGGCTCACAACTACCTGTAACCCTAGCTTCAACACACTGTTCTTGATTTGCAGGCACCTGCATGCATGAGCACATAACCACACACAGACACACATACATACACATTGATAAAAAGTTAAAATAAATCCTTAAAATGAGGAGTTCAGAAAACCATCTAGTATGCTCAGGAATACAGAGTTGTCTAGGGCAGGAGAGGAAACTCTAAACCTGGCTCTCTGGGGAATCACAGTGGTGCCAACATGAGAACATGCATGGCTTTGCACTTGATTAACCTTCAGGCATCACCTCATAGGAAGCAGGAGACGGTGGTGCTGCCATCTTGCACATGGCAGCACTGGGTGCCTCACACACAGGACTCTCTGCTCAGGATGGGGTGCTCCAACTGTGGTGACAGCATTACAGGGGTACCAGAATGGAGGAAACTCCCAATAAATGAGGAACACAGCAAGTGGAATGTGAGACACTTATTGAATTTTGAAAAATTCTCCCATCTGAATGCTGCTGACTAAAATGTTCTATGTTTTGATGTTTCCTGAATATTGGTGGTAGGAGTTCAGCCCCAGAGGTCCTGGCCTCTTTAAGGGGTGACATGAGTGGCCTTTCTTGACACTTAGCACATGCGTGCCGCCTCCTCCTTGGAAGTGATGCAGATCTCCATTTTTATGTGTGGTGCTTCAGATCTGAGAACTGTACTCTGAACACTATTTCTTTTCTTTGAACAGCAGACACATTACTATTCTCTGCATATCCTTTGCTAGCAGAGAATTTAATTTTTCATGGGCTCATTTTGAAAGAAAACCATAGGCAGAAAAATAGTAACAGCACACTCTGAGTACTGTGTGCTCTAGTCTACAGAGCAGAATCTAAAGTGAATTTCAACCCTCCACATTGCAAGTTTCTCTACATTAACAGGAGATCTTAGGGAACTTCCAGACCATTCCTCATAGAATTGAATCTAGCTCTGGCCACTGTCAGGGCAGTTCCAAGACTCGTGTGTGTGTGTGTGTCTGTGTCTGTGTGCATGTGTGTCTATGTGTGTGTGTCTATGTGTGTGTCTGTGTCTGTGTGCATGTGTGTCTATGTTTGTGTGTCTATGTGTGTGTGTGTCTGTGTGAGTGTCTGTGTGTATGTGTCTGTGTGTATGTGTCTGTGTGTGTGTCTGTGTGTGTATGTGTCTGTGAGTGTCTGTGTGTGTATGTGTGTGTGTGTGTCTGTGTGTGTGTGTCTGTGTGTAT
>CAJQZJ010033660.1:3082553-3105662 GCA_907164525.1 Lophiomys imhausi | reverse complement strand
ACACACACACACACACACACACACACACACACACACACACACACACATTGATTGGGAGGGGGGAATGCTGGAGTATGATCACAGAGAAAGTCTCTGTGTAAAGCAGAAAAGGGAAAAAAAACTAAATCCCCAGAGACTGGGTCTTTTAAGTGTTTTTGATGTCACAGCACAGACTCCCCTACCCAATCTAATTTTTGTTCAGTCAGCTCAAACAAAAAAAGGGAACCTGATAGACTCAGAGCTTCAGAAACATGTTCAATGCCAGCTTTGTACATATCTAAACAACTTGGACCAGTCCCAGGAAGTGACATAGGGGACCCTCCTGATGGGATACAAAACTCACCAGACCTATGTCTCAGGTCAGTACAGTGAAGAAAAAGCTGAAAGTTTGTCATCCTCATTATCTGTCTGTGGCCCCTTTCCCTATCAGTTCTGCTGTCTGTCAGAGGTCTGTCTGTCCAGCTCCTATTTCCTCCTTCCTATCAATATTAGTAGTATGGTATTTCATATTTGAAAATCACAATGTTTTCTGTAGTAAGTGACAGTTAAAAAGGTAGATTCATCATTTAAAGCCATTAGTACCACCAATTAGTGACATTCTTCCAACTTATAATATACTAGAATCAATACATTTTAATTTAAAATTTATCATTTTATTAAAACCATCATTCAACTGAAGCCATTTATACTGTGAAAGCCACCACCACAAGCCACATATTTAATTTTCTAGTAGCCAAATGAAAATGATGAAAGGAAACATAATTTTAATGCATTATCAAATTTTCTTTAAGTTATTAATCTATGTAATGAATGGTATGCAACAAATATTTCCACATATATTAACAGAAAAACATAGTGATCAGATATTTTACATTTTCTCTTTAAAGCTGTCAAAGTCTATTCTGTAGCTTGAGTGCTTCTCAGTTCACACATAGCATTCTCTATACTCACTTGCCACATGTGGCTGGTGCCTGGGCTGCTGGGTGGATGGTACAGCCCTTGAGTGGTTAGGGACCTGCAGAAGAGAG
Organism: Lophiomys imhausi; assembly: GCA_907164525.1. NCBI lineage: Eukaryota > Metazoa > Chordata > Mammalia > Rodentia > Muridae > Lophiomys > Lophiomys imhausi. Next base: position 3,104,634 of record CAJQZJ010033660.1, on the reverse strand, counting down.
AGGTTCATGGAAGCTCATATTTCCCACTGGGGATCTCACAGTGTCAGACTTTGAGACGGAATTGTTTACTGTCATATGGAAAATGCCACACAGAGTACCTGCAAGCCTCCACTGCTCACTTGCTTTTGTTGTTCTGGCTTGCAGAAATGTAATTAAGGAAAGGAGTCAGTAGGTCTTTGAGAATGTCTCTTTCAAACAAATCACACCTCTGTCAGACTAAATTAGGCAGAATCTCCACAGCTACTGATTTCAGTTGCAGTACTTGGCAGTCTGGACTGCTGGATTCTGCATTCATGCATTCAACCAGCTGTGGATGAACATAAAGGTCTCTGTAGCAAACATACGGACCTTTCTCTTTGAACAATACACTCTGACAACTACTCCTACTGTATATATACCTAGAAGAGAATTGGGGAAGGATAGTCCTGCACTCTAGGCAGATGCTATTTAATATAACAGACTTGAGATTCTGGAGGTAGGGTAGCTGTATGTGTCTGGTGTGGAATGCTCCTCATCTCCAGGGACCCTAAGGGAATATGTTATTTCATCCACCAGTGAATAAGCTCTTCTCCCTACATATAGCATTTCCTTCCATAATAGTTTTGATAAAGAAGGCCAACTCTTTCATTGAAATGCAACTGTCTTTGCATTCTCACTTACTCTCACAACCAGAATCAATAAGGGGGACACTAAGTTTCTATTACATATGTGAAAGCAGGATTTTAGAAGGTACGGATTTGGATTTCAAGTGGAGGGCTATTTCAAGCAATAATGGATCTATGTGAAGTTATTATATATTATTATTTAAATGTATATCTAAACCAGGAATGCATCCTTGATACTGCAAGTTAAGATCTTTCTGGTTTAGTGAGAACAGAGGCCACAGGGACACACATGAGAGCTAAGGTGTTTTGGATATAAACCATTTGTATGGTCAGATGTGGAGCTTGTTGCTCCCAAAATCTCTGTTGTGATGATAGAAATCATGAAGCAATACTTCATCAAGTCTATACCTGACCCACTTCATAACTCCAAGGGATCCGAGCCACCTAATGAAACACTGAGGTCACCATTCAATGCCCAGTAATAAAACACCAAGACAACTTGACTCATTGGTCATATACAGTGAGTAGCTCTTTGTCAAATCAAAGCACTAAATTAAAAGTCTGTAGGCCTAAGTAATTTAAATATAATTAAACAAGAGTCACTTAAAAATCAACCAGTCCTGTAATCTACCTGTTGTTTATCCTGTCTCATGCTCAACAGACTTGACTGCCAATTACTCACCAGAGGATCCAATGGACTTTAAGATGTCACTTCGCCTGCAGGAAGTCTCTGTAATGCGAGAGAGCTCGGTCAACAATTCTGTGTAGTAAAGTATCTAAAGGAGAGCAGAAGGGATAGGGACCCAAAGACAGAGCAAGCAATCAGTAGGAACTGACTGAGTGTGGACTACAGTTGTGATCAGGGCTGTAGGAGCTGGGGACACACTAACTGACTTCAATACTGTTGTCACTAAAGAGTTTGTTTGTGCCTAACAGAAGTTTTTCAGTTTCATGAGGTCCCATTTATTGATCATTGGTCTTAGAGTCTGAGCTATTGGTGTTCTGTTCTGGAAGCTGTTTCCTGTGCCAATGAATTCGAAGCTTTTCCCCACTTTCTCTTTTATTAGATTTAGTGTGTTGGGCTTTATGTTAAGGTCTTTGATCCACTTGGATTTAAGTTTTGTGCTGGGTGATAAGTATGGGTCTATTTGCATTCTTTTACATGTTGACATTCAGTTAGACCACCACCATTTGTTGAAGATGCTGTCCTTTTTCCATTGTACGGTTTTGGCTTCTTTGTCAAAAATTAAGTGACCATAGGTATATGGGTTCACTTCTGGGTCTTCAATGCCATTTGAACAAAATGGCAACCTACAGATTGGGAAAAGATCTTAACAACCCCACATCTGACAAAGGACTAATATTCATAATTTATAAAGAACTCAAATGAAATGCCAAGAAACCCAATAATCCAAACAAAAAATGGGGAACAGAGCTAAACAAGAATTCACAGAGAAGGAATCCCTAATGGTCTAGAGACACTTGAAGAAATGCTCAACATCCTTAATCATCAGAGAAATGCAACTCAAGACAACTCTGAGATTCCATCTCATACCTGTCAAAGTGGCTAAGATCAAAAACTGAAATCACAGCACATTCTGGCAAGGTTTTGGAGAAAGGGGAACACTCCTCCATTGCTAGTGGGAGTGCAAGCTTGTATAACCACTATGGAAATCAGTCTGGCATTACCTTAGAAAATGTGGAATAGCTTTACCTCTAGTCATACCACTTCTGGGTATATATATCCAAATGATTCCTCACCAAACCACAAGGATGTTTTCTCATCTATGTTCATAGCAGCCTTATTTGTAATAGCTAGAAACTGGAAAAAAAACCCAGATGTCCCTCAACTAAGGAATGGATAAGAAAACTGTGGTACATCTACACAGTGGAATACTACTCAGCCATCAGAAACAATGATTTCATGCAATTTGCAACCAAATAGATTGAACTAGAGAAGCTCATCCTGAGTGAGCTAACCCATACTTAGGAGGATGCACGTGGCATCTATCCACTTATAATCGGATTTTAGCCATATAGTACAGGATAACTATACTACAACCAATGCACCAAAGGGAACAAGAACATAGACTTTGTTACCTGTCAATGAGACACTTTGCCTTAGTGGTGCTGCCTTATAGGTCCCCAGTGTATGAGGAGGCTCTTGGCCCACATATGACTGTTGAACTGGGGCAGGGGTCTGATATGTAGGGATGGGATGGAAGGGATAGGGGATAGAGGGTGGGAAGGTGGGACTGGGAGGGGTGGAAAGAGGGCACTCTGATGGAGATGTAACCTGAAGTAATAAATAAACATTAAAAAAAAGAGTTAGTTTGTGAATTCCACATTCTCAAGTTACCTTTAGCCACATCCATTGTTACTGACAATTGTTCTTTAGATATTCAACTGAAAAATTAAGGACTCTCAAGTTCTTTATACTTCTTGCTTCCTAAAAACAATCATTTAATACCTTCTACAATGCTTGGTGTTCAAATTAGACAGAGACATGGTCTAATTTGTCTAGTCAACAAATAAAGTTCCTATGTTTAAATAATTTGTATGATACTTCACAATGGAGCAACTGTGCTTGATTATTAGAGGACTAGAATCTGGATGCGAGATAGGCTGCTTCAGAAAGTACTAAAGTATGTGTGTATGGAAGCATAAAAGTAAATAAAAAAGGTTTTCAAGGATTCTAAGTGCTATCATGGTCTGTGACTCAAGCAAAGACATAAAGGGAAAGAACAAGGGAACAAAGACAGACAGAGCCACCTGCAGGCTGACCTCCATGCCTTGGACTCTACATTCATAGACTTAGCCCATCAAGGTTTGGGATAGTAAACAGTAAATGTTTGCATCTTCTATTGATACCATCACATTAGTGCCTCAACCATTTGCTGAATTCTTCCTCTGTACTAATATTGTAGGTCATCTGGACATGAAGAGCTATGTAGATTACATCCAAATACTAACAGTGTGCATAAGTGACTTGAACAAGACCCTGTTATCCTACCACTGATTATCTGGGAGCTATATCTTCTGCTATACCTTTCTTGTGCCACTGGTTATTGGGTACTGGTTCCCTGTTCTTTTTTTATTTTTTTTGGTACTTAATACAAACATTGTAAACTTCAAGATCCCTCTTTGTCTATGCACTCATTGTTTAATAAACCTGCCTGTTTAATAAACCTTCCATCAAATGCCCTGGTTATATTTCCTGTCTCACTGTACAGTATGTCCCTCCCGGAAAGGTCATCATCACTGCTGACAGGTGACTCTGAGCCCCCGTCTAATGTCTTTTGGCTTCTCATTTCCATATTTCCAGAACTTCTCATACTTATTCACTTCAGTAACATTTCCATGTCTGCGAGCCTGTTGGCCTCTCATTTACTAGTGTGTGCCTGACCATGCTAACAGAGTTCTTGTCATTTATATTATACTGAGCAGAGTCAGTAGCCAGCATGAGTGATTAATTAATAAGAATTGGTTGTGTTTCCTAAACAGAATGTTGTATTCCAAAGAGTCATAGAGTAGATTCCTGGAATTTTGATCCATACATAGGGTAAAGTTTAATTCATAAATTACTAAAAATTAGCAATAGCTAGTAATGAAAAAGAATAGCTACAACTGTAGGCTATAATAACTTCTTTAAACCAGAAGCATTTACATAGTTATATAACTTTCTGCTTAATATTTTTTGATCCCTGCTGGCCATCAGTAACTGAACCCATGGATAGTAAAATAGAAAAAGAGGACTAGTGTAGACACTGAAAGTTTCCATCAGGGAAGGGTTCTGGTTCTGGAATATGAGAAGTTTCCAAACCATGAGGAAAAATCCAATCCCATGGCAGTTCATGCTCTTTGTGATAAACTTAAGGAGACTGTGGGGCATAGATCCCAGCCTCCTGTACTCCAGGGGAGACTGCACACTTCCAGAGATTTATAGTGAGGATCATGTGAGGACCAGTGCCTTTCCTACAGAGGCTGCAATTCTGGGCTTGTGAGCTTCTTAGGAGGCTGACTAAACCTGGATGCCCTCCTTGCTTTACATAGAACAGATCCAGTGCTATGTTTTGGGCTTCAGTGGGAGATCTAAAAATAAAACAACAACAACAAAAAACTTTTGGCATAAAAGACAAGTTAGTAAGCCAAGCCCACTGAAGTAATCAAGGGATCAACACCAGGTCTTTCTGGTGATGGGAACAAGGATGCTTCCCAGGTCTTTAGGAGAAATGTGTGTTTGGTTGCATGTGCATGCTCGCATTGTATCTATCATTGAGCATGGCTGAGCAGAGAACTTGATTGCTGAGTGTCCCTAATTGGACCTGCACTGGGTCTTTGGAGAATCTCTTTGCTTGTAAGTTATTGGCTTTCTGAAAGTCAGGAAACCTCGCTAAAGACCATAGACCTTTTCCATAAAGAATTGGTTTTTAACACAGGGGTGCTTTCCTCAAGTCTCAATAACCTTACCCTTCTCTGTCTTCTGATCAATGGTGTGCAGTCGAAATCCTTCAGCGTCAGATAGCTGGACACATCCACTAGGAATGGGGGGCTCCTTCTAACAGCCGTGCCCTTGCCACTAGGATCTTCACCTCAGTTGTCCCCTCCTGACATGTCTGAAGTCCATTTACCTCCATCCTCTCTTTCCCTTTCCTCTCAGTCTTTTCTTACTTAGTGGTTAGGAGGATGGCTGAAACCCACTTGTGTATGTACTTATCTTTCTTTTGACTCCCTGTCAGTAGTGTAGAGGGTCTTGAAGAATTCATTGCACTGGGAAAGTGAAATGCAGTTATAATATCATAGATACAAGGACATAATAACTAGGTTCAGAAACAGTGTGGCCCAGGCTTGATTCAAGGAGGGCAAGGAATACATTCTTCAAATTGTCCATTCTTTGAAATGGACCCAATAATATAGAAACCCAGACATGAAAGACACAGCTTTGAGGAGCCAGTATTTTGCGAGTAAGGAGTATGCTCCCTAGGATAGACCTGTCCCTGGCATGGGATGTTATTGAGAACTTTGCCTCAGCTCATGTAAAAATTGCCTTTAAAATAATACAATGAGTTCATGTGTTCACTGATTTCTCAAATGTTATTCGGCAATATGATTTGATGGCTATATCCATGGGATTTGTGTGTGTGTGTGTGTGTGTGTGTGTGTGTGTGTGTGTGTGTGTGTTTAAGAAATCTCAAAGAAGAATATGCTTTCTTCTCCCTCTCTGTTCCATCAGCAGCTAGCCTTAAGTAGGGAAGAGGAGGGGTCGTCCAGATTCGGCTGTATGTGATCATGGTAACTATTTTTCACAGCTTCCTCCATGCCCAAACTGTAATGGCTTTTTCTTAAGTAAAATTCAAAGGCAAAGGAAAGAAAGTACAACATGAACGTTTATCAGGAAACAAAAAGGGCTCTTGAGGAGCAGCAAGCCTGTGTGATCTGCAAAAGCAGACAGCATCTCACTGAGTTTTTTCAAGTTTGTTACCATAATGCTTTCATTGGGCAAACCTATTGGAGGGATAAATAGACTTTCAGGTCCAATGAATTGCTTTTCCTTCTTACCATTTACTCTTGATGATAATTTAGTTTAATAAGTGCAGAGCCAAACTGGCTCTAATTTTGCTGCCACATGCTGTGACTCAAAGGCTACAATTTAGCCTTTTGAGACACATTCACTGGCTGCTACTGCAGATCAAAGGAACAATGCGGTATGCTGACCTTCCATCTTCTGTATGCGCGAAACTCTCAGTTCAAAGACAGAGAGAGCATCAGATGAATCCAGAATGCTACACGAATAGTCATCCTAGATAAGATTCCAACAGGGAAAATCCCAGGTTGAGTTTCTTTTTGCTAAATCAAGTTGAGCTGCTGTAGACTTCTCTGAATCCTGTTGATTCTGGAATTACTCCAAAGCATCGTTTTCTCTTCTGAAAACAGATGTTACCCCTTTGGCTTCGCTGGACATCCCCTTTGAATACAACCACACTCACGTTTTACAGTGTGCCTTTCCCTTCTATACTCAGAAACTGCAACCCTCCCCACCCCCACCACTGAGGGGCTGGCAAATATCTGTTTGTAAATATAATTAAATTTCATTCATTGCAGATTTATGTTCATTTGTAAGTTTTAATGGAATTCTCTAACCCCTGGTGTGTATATAAAATAATGATTGCTCAGGATTGAACAGATGTAGAATATAGAATCATTGTACTTCCTCAAGCCTGGTATTGGCCTTATGACCTTAGGCACATTCTGCAAAACTTTTTTATGTTTTTCATTTATTTTTTTAAAGAATTTCATACATGTATACATGTGTGAAATATCATATCCTTACTCATTTTCCCCTCCAACTCTCCCCAGATTCCCACTAATATATCCACCTCTCAATGGCATGCCCACTGCTCCATTTTCATTTTTAGTGCCAAGGGAGGTTGCCCACAATCCAGGGATAGCTCTGGTCCCATGCATTTATGTGGGGTACTCACTGGGCCTTTTGCAGATCTTTCTATGTCTTCACAATGGGAGAGCAACATCAGGAACAATGTTTACATATATGTAGAGAATACAGCCAATTCCCAATACTCAACACATCTGTGAAAATATTAGATATTTCCTGATTTTGATTATCTTCTAGGAAAAATATCAGTAAAATAGCAGAAATCATTCAATCTGCCTCTTCTTTCACCTTTTCTTAGTCTGTAGCACCATCTCACACTTACTTTCTGTTACCACATAGTCAATTTAATTTAATTTAATCCAATTTATTTTTTACTTGTTCAGATCATTGTGATTTCAAACATCATTTTTATTTGACAACTCACTTGAAAAGCAGTAAGTGCTGGGAAATTTTAATTATTTTTTACAACAGCTTTAAATAACTAACATGAGTGGTTCTGCCCAGTGAGACATGTTTGTTCATAATGTTAGAGTCATTGTGAAAAAAATCACAGAATGGCTGCTAAATAGGGAAGGGCTGCACGAAAGTAAATTGTAAGTAAAGTTATGGAACTGCATGCGAGGTATGAGCTGTGTCTCAGAATCCACAAGCACCACTGGCTGAGTTTAATCTGTCAGCATCCACGCTGCAGACACTTTGGGCTGGGTCATTCTTTGATCTTGGGTCTACCTTGTATATCGTAGTACATCTAGCATCAATGGTAGCCCCAACACCTGGTGCAAGTGACACCAATCCAGACACAACATCCTAAAATATCCTTCAGACAGAGTCAGATATCCCTAGGGTAGGCATAGACGGGGAGAAAATTACTGAAGATTGGAAAACACAGATTGTGCAAAGCTGGCACCTGATAAGGACTCTGTGACAGTTTAAAAAAATGTTTACAACAATGGTCATTCTGAAATGATTTATAAAATGAAGAGCTTCCTGGAGTGAAAATATCCCAAGTGGATAATGAAGTCTGGTTTGTGAGCACGGCCGAGTTGAAAGAACAAATGACTCATAGCTCAAATGCAGAATGGCAGAATGGAACATATGCAGAACCTTATTCCACTCCAAATGCAAATAATGGCTGTCTGTGTGTGAAACCCCTTGGTTCCTAAGATCTGCAGCCTGGCTTACACTATAGCAATAACTGAATCCAGGGTCTACTCTGGCTAGATAATGATGGCTCTTCGTTCCGGCCCCTAGCTCACTCTTCAGAGCATCCACCAGGACTCTGATGACAACACTCAGTGCAGCCCCACAGCTGTTACTATGTGCTCTGTGCATTTCTTACAACACCCTCTTCTCTCGGGTAGAGCGATCTAGTCTTGTCAGAGTAGGAAAATTTCTCAGGAATAGAGATTATTAAATGAACCCAGCCAGAGAGGAGGAAATACACTTCCCTAATCAGACTGAAGATAGAAATTCTCATGCTTCACAAAAGACAAGATCTATTGTGTTTGGTAACCGGTAGCAGGCATCTGCATGAAGAGCCATTTTCTGTTCTCACCACTTTATCTGCTCCAATTTCTTGACAGAGAATGAAAAGGAGTTGAACATTGTCCAATAAGTAGCTCTCAAACTACTGGAAGAATTTGTTCCAAGTAGCACATTGTCTTAGAAAAAACTATAAAAGTGTGTATAGACTAGACCAAGGCCCCCTTATACATATATAGATGATAGGCACATTGGCCTTCATACAGATCCCTTAGGCAAGTGGCTGGGGGATGGTGTCTGCCATGGACTCTGTTTCCTGTTAGTGGAACACCATACCCTAGCTGGGATGCCATGTTGGGCCCCAGTGTAAAAGAAAGCTTGTAGCCCTCATGTGACTAATGAATTGAAGGGGTTTGATATGTGTGGGGCCTCCCTCACCAGAGGAGAAGGAGAATAGGGAGAAAGGGAAGATGGTCGGAGGGTGGGACCAGGAAGGAATGAGGGAAGGGGCTGTGTCTGAGATGCAAATTGAATACATATATAAATGTTAAAAGAAAAAGGGCCATAAATTCTTATTAATTTGCTTTGCTGACTATGTTTTATTCTGTAGTATTGAGGGTATTCTCTGAGCCTGACTCTTGATCTTCCTGCTAGACAGAGCTATCTTCTCATTCATAGTGGCCCATTTGTGAATGACTGAAATCTCCAAATCTGTGAGAATACTGAATGCAGTGCCTAGAAGGAAGACTGGAAGAATTCAGGCCTCTAATTAAAATGTGATCTCCTTTCAGCTCTCAGAGCATTTAGTTTCAGTCACTGTGTCCAGATGCAATTAAATTTACTTGCACATAGAGAGAGGATAGATAGACAAAAAAAACCCATGCCCTAGTCTAGAGGATAGTGACAGTGGATAGTTGCTTGCAGAGGGGAGAGTCAGCTTTCTCTAAGAGTATTTTCACTGGCAGATCAACCACACTCCAGTAGAAGGCCCCACCCATGAGTATATAGGAAGCACAAATTGACTTGAAAGGTGAAATAAAAGAGGACACAAAGTTGGATGCATAGAAAAGAGAGGATGGATCTGAGATGAATTAGGAGAGCGGGGAATATAATTAAAATTCATGGCATGAAAGAACTAAGAAAAAACAGAAAAAGAAACAATTTATTTGCACATTATATAGAATTATAATTTGATCCACTATCTTGATAATGGCAGTCTTTTCCTCACTCATTAGCAAAACATTTCTCTTTATTAAATAATGTCATAGATTCCTTTGAGATATAGCTGGGTTACAGGTTTAGCAAGAATATCTGGGAAACTCTCTAATAAACCAAACTAGCTTAAAATAGGATTTTGCTGTTTTTGAGCCTTCCTGAGACACCAAATTTTTAAGTGCTGCTTCCACAGTCTGCTAAATAACCACAGAGCTAATTCGAAATTTCCTCCCAAGAAACTGCTGCCTCTTCCTTCTACCATAATAGATACCTAACATTATTGAAGAAGACAAACACATTACCGTGGCCACCAAAGCACTGGCATGCCACTAAACTGTTCCTCGTTGGCTAATTCACAACTGATTGAATAAATGCCTCAAAAGTCTCAGCCACCTCCAAGGAAAGACAGTTAATTCAATGGCGGCTATTGATTGCCCCTTGCTTAATTAAAATAGCAATCATGGGGAGGCGTGGCGTGTACAGAGACCACAAAGAGAGCAGTCTGTTCCCATTGTCCTTTGCATGCCTTTGGGTCTCTTCGTTAATTCTGTTCTCCCTGAGATGCAAATATATAGGTTAGTGCATTTTCCATTTGGGTCCTTTATAAACCAAGTATTTATTGGTTCATACACAAGATCTCTATTCCACCTCTGAACTATTGCCCACAGATTGTGATCTTCCTACTCTGAAGAAATCGTGAGCCATCATAAAATGGTTGTGCCACCTTATACAATCCTGCATCGTTGCTAAGCATTTTAATTAATATTAGATTGTCAAAGGTTCTTAGTTTCCCTTTATTTGAGAGTCATAAAGTTTCCCTAGCCCTTCATGCTTCTAAAGCTAGTTGTCAAATAACAATAATGTTGGAAATTGTAAAGGTCTCAACAAGTACAAAATTAATTGAATTGAATTAAGTTAAAATGACTACATAGCCAACAAATTCCCCACGCATGCATGACTATTTTGTGCATTTCTTGAGGTGTCCCTCCTTATGTCTTCTATGTATATGAAAGCCACAGCTTGAGTGTGGTGCTTTATGTTACAACAATTCCTTGCCCACATTTTTATCGCCATAAGGTGAAGATGAACAGCATAAGCATAAGTCAGTTCATTCCTTGAGAGAAATTGTGGGCTCAGGGTTCACTGCTTCATCCTAAAATGAATGCAACCTGAACCTTTTCATGGAATCTTTCCCCTGTAGGTATTTGAACAAGCAACCTCGTTGTGACATACTCAAAGTTTGGCTTTTGTCTATGAATGTTGCTTCTATTCTTAACATGATAGCATACCCCCATTCCCCACAGTGGCAACTAACCCAAGATTCCTTCTTGCAAACGAAGCAGAGAAGAGGAAGCCTGTAATTTTCCAAAGAAAACAGGCCCAGGCTCATGGTTCTTAGCACTGGGCTGGAGCTGTCCTTGGTCAGCATAGACAATCTCCAAGCTACACAGACAGGGGAAGGGAAGGAATTATCAAAGGAAAGCTGTGATGCTGTACTTCTGAGACCACCAACCAACACTCGACAAGGGATCAAGCAGATGTCCACTCTGGATAAAACCAGATGACTACTATGAATAAATATAAAGCAAAACAAAGAGTCTCCTAAGAAATACTTTATTAGAAGGAGTAAGAAGCTTAGATGCACACAGAATTGAGGCCTTAATTATAATTATGCTGCAGCAATCAATTTTAGACAGATTAGAAGTTTTCAATGTTCATGAACCTAATGCAGCAAGTTCACTCTTCCATAATTAACCCTAGTGTCCCCACGTACATATCTTCCTTCTCCCTTAAGTAATTAGAATAGGTCGGGGAGGGCAGGATCAAACAAAGATTAAGAAGAATCAATAAAGCCATATATAAACTCACTATACCTAACGTGTTTGTGTGTGTGTGTGTGTGTGTGTGTGTGTGTGTGTGTGTGTGTGTGTGTGTACCTGTGTTTTAAAGTGTACTTGAGGGGAGATCCAAGATGGCGGCGGCTGGCGTGGACGTATTTTGATTTCGGGGTCAACAGTTACAAGGCGGCAAGTGTTCCAGGATGCTGTACAAAGGACACGACCCCTTCTAAATCTCACCCAGCTACACAGGGACCACGGAAGATCCCTGGGCAGGATGCCCCTTCCAACTCTCAGACACGCTAGGAAGCCTCTGGACCCGAAAATCGGGATCACCCATCTCCCAAAAGGAGAGATCCCCGGTAAGCTCCAACCTAATACCCAGCCGGCAGATTCAGAAACCACACAGAGATAATCGCCAACCTGCTGGGCACTCCCAGGTCTCACACAGATGATCCAATTATCTAGCAAAAGGTTGCGACCCATGGAAGTAAGCGGCGATCCTCTGAAAAGTGCCTTCAGGCCACAGATTGCAGTCTGTGACGTCACTGGCCAGTTTCCAAGCCACAGGAGCGGCAAGGCTACTGAAGCACAATGGAAGAAGGACAGCATCTTCAACAAATGGTGCTGGTCCAACTGGATGTCCATTTGTAAAAGAATGAAGTTAGACCCATACTTATCACCTTGTACAAAACTTAAGTCCAAGTGGATCAAAGACCTTAACATAAGGCCAGTCACATTAAATCTACTAGAAGAAAAAGTGGGAGAAACCCTAAAACTAATTGGCACAGGCGACAACTTCCTGAACAGAACACCAACAGTCAGGACTTGAGATCAACAATCAATAAATGGGACCTCATGAAACTGAAAAGCTTCTGTAAGGCAAAGGACACTGTCATTCGAACAAAACGGTAGCCTACAGACTGTGAAAAAATCTTCACCAACCCCACATCTGACAGAGGGCTAATATCCAAAATCTACAAAGAACTCAAGAAATTAAATGCCAAGAAACCAAATAATCCAATCAAAAAATGGGGGACAGAGCTAAATAGAGAATTCACAAAGGAGGAATCCCTAATGGCTGAGAGACACTTGAAGAAATGCTCAACATCCTTAATCATCAGAGAAATGCAAATCAAGACGAATCTGAGATTCCCTCTCACACCTGTCAGAATGGCTAAGATCAAAAACTCAAATGACAGCACATGCTGGCGAGGGTGTGGAGAAAGGGGTACTCTGCTCCATTGCTGGTGGGAATGCAGGCTTGTGTAAGCACTATGGAGGTCAGTCTGGTGATATCTTATAAAACTTGGAATAGCTCTGCCTCAGGGCCCAGCCATACCACTTCTGGGTATACACCCAAATGCCTCTTCATGGAATCATAAGGAAGTTTCCTCATCTATGTTTATAGCAGCCTTATTTGTAATAGCTAGAAACTGGAAACAACCCAGATGTCCCTCAACCGAAGAATGGGTTAAAAAACTGTGGTACATCTACACAATGGAATATTATTCAGCTATCAGGAAAAATGAAATTATGCAATTTGCAGCCAAATGGATGGAAGTAGAAAAGCTCATCCTGAGTGAAGTAACCCAGACTCAGAAGGACACATATGGCATCTATTCACTTATAGTAGGATTTTAGCTATATAGTAGAAAGTATTGATACTACAACTAACACATCAAAGGGAACTTGGACATAGACTTCTTATTTTTAATTTTTATTTTTTTGTATATATTAGTTATATTTTTTTCTATTTTTTTAGTCTTTTTTATCTATTGTATGCTTATTGGTTTGTTTGTTTAGTAGTTCTCTCTCCCAGGCAACGAGACACTTTTCACTGATGGTACTGCTTCATAGATCCCCAATGAATGAAGAGGCTCTTGGCCCTCATACGACCTCTCAACTGAGATGAGGGACTGTTATATAAGGACACCCCACACCAGAGGAATGGGATGGAAGGGTTAGGAGGTAAAGAAAAAAAAAATGAAATGTGATATTTCGGCCTTTTACTACTAATTGTCATAAACTGTTTAGGATAATTAAGAAATGCAAACTAATGGTTATGCAAGCCGGTCATTCTGTTAGGTACTATGACAGCCTATTACAGTTACTTGCTAAGCTAATCAGAAATAAACCTGCTAAGAGACAAGCAACATCTGCTTACCCTAATATAAGAGATAGATAGGGCCTCTTCAAAAACCTCAAGAGATCTGCAGAATATGGCATTCAAAGATGTTTTTGTAACTTTAGATTTTTTTATATCAAGACATATCAACTCCTGACAGCACCCCCTATTCTCCTCCAGTAGAAGATGAGCATCGAAGAATCTCCAGTGGGAGATGATTGAATTAGTCACAAGCCTATCTCTTGGTAGGAAAAGCCCCTTGCCCCAACTATAGACAGAATGCTGTCCAAAAAGGACAAAACCTGGAAGCAGGGAAGTCGACAGCCTAGCTCTGCCAAGACAGTGTAGGTAAGTCCTTCATAACCCCTGCTCTACAATCAATGTCTGTCAGAGAAACGGGGCCAAATGACTGAAGATCGATGCTGTAATGTATGGAGAGAAAATGGGAACTGTCCAGGCAGCCACTGGTATGTCATTTCTTAGTTTGGGAAGCTGCAGGCCCTGTACTTCCTATAAAATCAGATATATTTATCCCTCTCAGGTCTCTGAGGTGGTTGAAGAACAGATAGCTAGAGTCTCATAATTAAATTTTGAGTTGTTTAGGAGTCAAGAGAGTGTTATAGATCTAAGAAGATACTTTTAAAATTGTGTTGCAAGTTAGTATGAATGTTGAGTTAGATATAGAACTTTAAACTCATGGAGATGGTTAGATAGTAGAATGTTAAAAACAGGTACCAAATACATATGGACTGGTCATTGGGAATGTACGTTAAGGCATATAACCCTCATAACTGTGGCCAATTACCTCTGTTGTACTCTATTGTATTTATTATTATAAGAGAAAGAGCCATTTGTTGGACTGAAAGGGGAAACTGTAGGGGGAAATAAGATATACCTTAAACTTAAAAGAAAAAAAAAGGGAAGAGTATGGGAGGTTGAGGGTGGGAGGGTGGGACTGCAGGGGGAATAGGGAAGGGACTGCGATTGAGATGTAACTTGAAGAAATAAAAAATAAAGGAAAAAAATAAAGTGTATTTGAATGAAAGTACCTGTTTGGGTTACCCTTAATCTTGTGATCTACTTGGTTCTTCCTCCTGATTCGTGGGGTTATTGGCATGTACCCGTACACATCAATACTGATATTGACTGTGAACTGAGGGCTGTGATCCCCAAAGTGCTCCCTCCCCCTCAGTAATAGAACCACTGTTGGAGTCACCTGTTTGAGTTCCTACAACCCCTGCAAAGAAACACTGAACCAGCCCTTGGGTAGTCCCTGTGTGCACAGTTCTGGAGTTGCTTTAATTAAAACAGCTTTGTCCTAGATGATTCCCTTTGAACATGACCTTAAGGACCATGTGTCTAGACCGTCATGTTTTCCAAGATCCAGGTGGTTTTTACCACTCACTTCCAATGCAGTGATGAACAAAGGTATGGTCCACTCCTATGAAATAAAGACTACTGTGAAAAAAAATTGGCAAAATTAACTAAAACAATGCATCCCATTAAAAATGATGAACAAGAGCCATGATCAAAAGTCTACACTCATCTCTGAATTGCCCACAGAACAAACCTGACCTATGGATCACTGACACCTTCCCAGAAAGAAATGTTAGTAGAGATATGATATATGAAAAATAACTTTAGCAAAGAAATGTGGAGTTAGGACCCCCAGGGGGGGCAAAGATGACAAGGGGATGAGGAAGAGAAAGAAAACCTGTCAATATTCTTAGATAAGAAACCTACAGAGGTATAAATAAGCAGGAGACTATGGTGGAAGAGGCTGCACAGTGATAGAGAGTAAGTCTGTGAACCTTAAACAGTGCTGTGATGTATCTGCAGGTGTGTGTATGTGTGTGTATGTGTGTGTGTGTGTGTGTGTGTGACAGAGAGAGGGGGAGATGGAGAGAGAGAGGGAGGGAGGGAGGGGGAGATAGAAAAGGAAAGAAAGATGGGAGAGAGAGAAGAAGGGAGAAAGAGGGAGGGAGGAAGAGAGAGAAAAAGTGAGAGAGAGAGATTCAACTTCTTCTACACAGGTATAATGAGGTCAATCTCAGGACCTTCTGTTTGTTGTTTCTACTACTCACATTATTAATAGATCTCCAGGCTGCTGCACCAAAGCTAAAAAAGCACACAGTGGGTCCACCTTGTATTTAATGGACACAGTAAACCCAGGGCTAGAGTGGCTCCCATGGTACATGGTCTGAGTCTACAGCACTCCCCCACATATGGGTGTGTCTCTTTATTCACCAGCTTCATAGTTCTTGGCACATGTGACTCATCTTCAGAGGATGAGCCAAGAACTAGTGCAGTACAATTTTCAGCTCTAGGCCTGAAAACACTGACATCCAGATTTCTCTCTGGGACATTAGGATCAGGCTTTGGCCTTGGAAATCAATGTAGCAGCTTCCTATTCACTCTTTCCTGAGTTTAATAGAAATTGTACCATTCTGACAAAAGTTATAATTAACTCTCAAATTCTTTCTATCATATGCTTAGAAAGAGTTGAAATTATATACAAATCAGTCGATCTCTCCAAATGCAATCCAGAGGATTCCCATGAGTGAATTATATGCTCCTCTGGCTTCACAATTACCTTGCTGGGGTGGAGCTTAGTGGTAGAACAAAAGAATACAGCATATGTGTCTCAGACATGGGGATCCTCTCCATGCCATGAAGCAAGGCATGTAGCACTGAAAAACCAACACAGTGTTTCCCTAGTCTTTGATTATAGAGAAGAATGTCTTTCACTATGTGTTGTTTTTAACAACAGCAGCAACAGCAACAAAATCCCAATCATTTGATTTTACCAATGAAGACTCAGAAGCCAGATGCTGGGGTGAAAACCTGCTAGATCAGAGAGGCAGAGAAAGCAACCTGCTGACCTTCCTACTGCATTGACACCCCAGAAGGAAAAAGCCCTTTGTCCTTCTCCACACTGTCTTAAATACCCTTCAACTCAATGCCCTTCCTTTCTATTTCCTCTATTTTCTTGTCTTTACTCCTTGTCAACTGGTTGCTTTCTCCACCTCTTGACCTATGGTTGACTTTATTTAGCTCTTGCTTACAGAAAGTCTTGTGATAAAGGTATGGGCTAGGGATGAGCCACACTACAGATATTTGTTTACAGTAAACTGTTGGGGGTAATAACATTGCTTCTGATAGGCTGATTTCAATACTGAGATCCGGTTACTGCCTCTTCTGAGGCATTCTCTTGATAGGTTCATAAAAGTCGGTGATAACCAATTAGCTGGGCAGAAAGAGTATAGGAAGGTGGGACTTCCTGAAATTAAAACAGGAACCCTATGTTTTACACAGAAGATTAGCTTTTTCTACCAGGAGACATAGTAGCAGACAGATGTGCTTAAGGGCACTGGAAGGTAATCACAGGCACATGGCAGTTTGGGATTAGGTGATCTGGGTTAATTTAGAGTAGCTAATTGAGAGTCTGCCAAGCTAAGGGTTAAGGGTTGCAACATTAAAAGGTCTTGGTGTATTTAATTATTGGGGAAAGGTCCATGGCAGCTTTATGGGCCCTCAGTCCAAGCAATCCAGGGCCATCGGACTCCTGGGCTCCCGGATTCTACTGGCCTAATATAACAATTTATATTAGTTAACAGAGTTTAGGTTACAGATGGTGTAGGCCACCCTTGGTCCTGGGGCTCTTTCCCCAGGATAAATCAGGTAACCAGTTAAGGCACTCGGGCCAGGCCACCTGCTGCTCTGCCAAGCCGCTGGCTGCTCTGCCAGCCTAATCTTATAGTTTATACTTACTAATAACTACAATTGATAATTAAATTGCAGTTTCAGTAAAAATAAAGTTCTTGGGTTAAAGGTGTGTACTAGGGCTGAGCCACATCACAACAAGAAACGAGGTTTTCCAATTGTGATAAAATATCTTGCAATAACTGTGAACTATTTAAGAACAAGCAGAATTTTGTACAGAGTCATCTTATTGACAGTTTTGCTTGTGTGTTTGAGTAGCTAAAATGTTCTTTTGATAAAAGTATATATATATATATATATATATATATATATAATGTAAACTTTCTGACTTTAAAGTCTCTGATTTTACCAAATTTTGAGTTCCCTTAAATATACCATTTTATAGGAGGGCCTCCATGGGGAACACACACCTCTTGACAAAAGCATCATTCTGTGTTCTTTGATATTTTTCATGAAGCAGATGTCCCTGTTAAATAATCTTTAATAAACATATGTGTTTTTTTCAATTTTGGAAAAATGTTATATGAGTCTAGAGGGACCCTTCCAGACTGACATGACTGAAGGCTAACAGGTCTTCTATAATAGAACCATTTCTGCAACAATTGCTCTAATGTCTGTAGAAAAGGCCATTTAAAAACAGAAATGGGGGTAGAGGGTGGGAGGACAGGACTGGGAGGTGTGGAAAGAGGGTACTATGATGAAGATGTAACAT
This sequence comes from Lophiomys imhausi, assembly GCA_907164525.1. Lineage (NCBI taxonomy): Eukaryota > Metazoa > Chordata > Mammalia > Rodentia > Muridae > Lophiomys > Lophiomys imhausi. Next base: position 3,086,537 of record CAJQZJ010033660.1, on the reverse strand, counting down.
GAAGTAATAAATAAGTAATAAACATAAAAAACAGTGTATAGTGACTTTATAACATTTAGGTGACACAAGATTAGACTGCGTGTGTGGGTGTGTGCTGGGAAAAATGTGGTAGGCTTTGTGGCCTCAGAGAAAATCCTCAAGAATTCTCATTTACTTTCTCTATGTGAGTACTTGGCAAGGTGGGAGAGGGTAGGATCAATATGACACTCGGGGGAGGGATATAATTCCACTTAATAAACACACTGGGTTTTCAGCAACAGTGTCTGTCTTCCTGTGAGCCAGAGTGGCAGTGTGGGAATGAAACAAAGAGATCCCCAATAGACTTCCAATCTCTTCCTGTTACTAAAGTATGGGAGTATCAATTGCATCTTAAGCAAAGTCAAGTGTAATTACATACTGATATAACACTCTCATGTTTGCTGAAACCAGTGACATAGCACAGGGGCTTCATAAGTTTTTTATTAAAATATGCAATTATCTAATTAACATAACTTCAGTATCTTTTCCAGCTTGGCACCAGTATCATGCATTTTTGTTTTATACATTTGACAGTTTTCCCAAAATGATATTTGTTTGTCATTGTACATATGGATTAAAGAAACATGGACATTTACCACCAAACTCTACATGGATTCCTACTGAAGGCTAGTGATATTCTCAGTTTCACTGACTTCTAGGACTTTTATTCTTTCCTGGACAGGGCATAATCTTATTTTGTTGTCCTGTTAGGCAAGTTTCTATTGATCAAAGATTAAACATCACCACCACGACCTTGAAATGTGGGCTTACATGTGTTCCAGCTTCTCATGAAAATGTACAGGTCAGATGGTCACAGGGGAAAATTACAGGCTGTGAGCAAATTTTGAGTCTTTCCTTAGGGGATGTGATCTATTAAAGTCATAGCAACCTTGCAGTGCCTGAGAAAGTCAACAGGGAGCCACAATTAATCTGCTGGGACTGTAGGCACAAGGATGTGTTACACTCAGTTTAGGCATCTCATCTATTGTGTTTGAAATGTTGATTCTGTTTAATTATTGAGTTAAAGAATTCAAACACATTCTATCTTGTAATTGGAATAAGTATCTATTACTAGATTAAGTATTCTAAGTTTCTAACTACTGGTAATCTGCTACTAGATTTAATTTTTCTTAGTAGTTAAATTAAGGACAGATAAGTCTAGAATGTGATATTAATGTTTAATATTTTAATGGTATATTTTATTTTTAATTATGTGTGTGTGTTTGTGTGTGTTCACAGAACTGCAGTTGTCTAAGCAAGTAAGAAGAGGGCTTTGGATCTCCTTGAACTGGAGTTGTATGAGCCACTTGGGTACTAGGAACCAAACTTAGATCCTTTATAAGAAAAACGCACATTCATAACTGCTGTTCCATCAGTGTTGTTCCTAGTGTTGAACATTTGAAGGAGCTGACAGTTTACTATGTGCTTATCTTTATCACTAGATCTTGACCTCCACATATATAAGAATAGAAGGACCACCTCTCCTTAGATTAATGTGAAGTTTTAACAATGTTATTGAAGTGTTCAGAGTCTTCCCTGACCCAAGCTGGAAGCCAAATGTGATGTCACGGTCATTATTAACAGTGCCGTGGTGGTAGGGAACTCTCTGCATGCTGGCATTTCAATAAGAGCCTATCTGTGCACACATACACAAAAGCACATGTGGAGATGTTCATATATGGATGTGAAATCATGGAACCCTAAGGATAAGACTCTATCATGCTGACCAGGAGTTGACTACATACAGTGGTTGGCAACTTCAGATCATCTCAGCCATGGAAAGACCCTGGCTTCCTGAGAACATTTGGGAATTCACATAGTTCAGATATATTGGTGATTGTTTCCTCTCAGACTTGTTTTAAAGAAACTATTTCTCAAGGAAGTAAGGGGAGCACACCATTACCACTGTGAATTACATCTGTTATTCATCAGTGGTCAGAGAACTGCAGAAAGTGTCTTGGAGACCCAGTGCAGCTTGGAGAAAAACCAGCATCTAGAATTGTGCTGTGTTGATTCCTTCATAAGTAAAGACCAGAACCAAAACAGACATTGGACACTAACGTACCAACATTATTTTTCCAACTCAAATGAATTACCAATGACCCTATTTATATACAATGGATTTATCCCATGTCTCCTCCAGTTTATATGGCATAAAGTTACCCCATGTCTCTCCAGTTTGTGAGTAAAAGGCTCCCAGAACCTAAGAGAGGAATGGGAACCACTATGCAGTAGATCTCTGGGTATTTATCACAAAGAACATTCTCTTCAAGGATACTTTGGTGTGTTCTAGAATATAATCCAGGAAACTGAAGCATAGGGAAGTTGGTCTTTCAGGAGGTGGAAAGCCTCCAGTGATAATCCACACAGTGAGACAGACTACACAGAGTTCATGGAGATGGATGCTTAGATTAGCAGCAACATGCTAGACCCTTGAACTTTACAAAAAGGGGGAGAGAATGAGACAGGGAGGTGTCAACACATTCTGAACTGCCCTGGATACCATTCTACTCTATCCAGATATTATAATCAGCTGAGAAGCTGATCAAAGATGATTTATCTGTTTAAAACAGAGAACCAAGAACTCCTTTATTTTTTTAATAATTTATTTTGTATTTCTTCAAGTTACATCTCATTTACAATCCCCTCCCTACTCCCCCTTCCTGTCCCACCCTTCCACCCTCTTTCCCCTCAACACCCCCATCCTCTACCCTTTTTTTTAGTTTAAGGTATATCTTTTTCCCCCAACAGCTCCCCATTTCAGTCCAACAAATGGTTCTTTCTCTTTTAACAATAATTACAATACAAAACAACAGAAATAAATAGGCCACAATTATGAGAGTTATATGGCTTATCATACATTCCCAAAGTCCAGGTCATATGTATTTGGTACCTGACTTTAACATTCTACTATCTAACCATCTCCATGAGTTTAAAGTTCTATATCTAACTCAGCTTTCATACTAACTTGCCTCACAATTTTAAAAACATCTTCTTGGATCCAGAACACCCTCTTGATTCCTAAACAACTCAAAATTTAACTATGAGACTCTAGCTATCTATTCTTCAACCACCTCAGAGACCTGAGAGGGATAAATATATATTATTATATAGGAAGTACAGGGCCCTATCTTTGTATATTGATACAAAATTAAGAACTCCTTTATACTATAGAGAATTTCCTCAATTTCAGGCTTCTCTTCAGGTGCATGAGAGTAGAGAAGAGGAGGGAGGGCCAACAGAGACAGCAGGCTAAGTTTACTGCTCCTGATGATAATAGGAATGGGAGGAATGATGGTCATTTCTACAGTGTTGGTATCCTGACAGATATCTTATCTTTCTACTTCCTCCTTCCCATCTTTAATCCCTTACTACCATCCTAGTTTTTTGACAACTTGCATCATGGAATGAGTCCTGCATCACTGATAGGATGCTGGTATCTTGAATACAATGGTATCAAGTCAGAACTTTTCCCTCCAAAATAATCATCAACATGATGTCTATAGTGGTCTTGCCTCTTCCCTGCTGGTCTTCTGGGTGGACATGAGCCAGCCTCTCGAGATCAAGGTGAGTTGTGGAACCACTGGACACCATCTGCCATGGCTGGGTGATCATAGGTGCACATTCTCCTGTGCCTTATGATTCTCATCTTTACAAATCCTTCTGTTTTCATCTTTAAGAAAAAAATATTTTTTCTTTAAATTTATGTTCATCCATTGTTTTGCCTGCCTGTATGCCTATGTACTGGGTACATGCATTTCCTGTGGAAGTCAATAGAGGGCATTGTCTCATAGAACTGGAGTTACAGACTTTTGTGGGCTGTAATGTGGGTACTGGAACTCCAATCCAGGTTCTCTGGAAGAGTAGCCAATGATTTTAGCCACTGAGAGTCCCTCTTGTCCTATCTTCTGCTTTCTTTTTTTTTAATGTTTATTTATTACTTCAGGTTCCATCTCCATCACCCTC
>CAJQZJ010033660.1:3068592-3082543 GCA_907164525.1 Lophiomys imhausi | reverse complement strand
GAAGGAAACACTGTGTTTTGAGTCTGTTGTTCTCCCTCATCAGATTTGGATAAATCTGTGAGCAGGCTTGCTTTCCTTTGCTTATTGGTCTTTTGGAAGATCTGAGATAGATGGAATGGTGGTGACAGGAAAGTGTTCAAGATAGATTTCAACATATTTCCAGTCTTAGTTATATGATTCTTAATTGGCCCTTCATTTCTCGTTTGAATTATGTGTGTTTTACTGTAAAGTGATTGTACTTTTATGAAAAATAGATTGTATTATAAAGTATGCATTAAAGAGAGAGAGCAATTGGGTCCATGACTGTACGTTGCTAATTTTATTCATAGCCAAATGGCATGTAATTGTTTTATACCCACTGAAATTAATAAAGTGATCAAGTCTATTATTCCAAAATCCATCATAGTGGGCCACTTATATTACATAATATATTACTTTTCTTTTCCTGAGAAATGCTCAATAAATAGCCTTTCATTTGTCTGTGGGTGTTAATTACTGTACATTTTTGATGTTGCCTCTTTTAAGAAACAGTGGAATTTTAGTCAGACTCAAAATACAACATTGTATATTTTTTTAATTCTACTTAGGTGATTCACATTGATATTTAAGAGAATCTCTCTTATCTTCTACTGTGGTCTAGACATAGTTCCCATGTCTGTATCTTGAAAACTGTTTCTCATGCTTGTTATGGTTTTTATGAGAACCATTCTTAGTTTAGGAGCAAAAAAAAATAATTTGAAAATGTCAAGCCGATATGCTCCACCCACTTTTATCAGGAGTCTCCAGGGACTTCTGGTCTCAAGTTGATTCCATTTGAGTGCCTCTTCCTGATCAACAAAACTTTAACCTGTCTGTCCCTCCTTCTTGGATGGACTGTCCTCAGGCTCATAGTCTTCAGTCCCAGTGGTCCCAGGAGGCCTTGTGTTTTCCACATACCTCCCCCATTAGTTAGAGATCTCTCTCCAGCACTCTCCTCTGTTGGTCTAAAGATTTCTTTGTCCTGTTTCTTCTTGGCTGTAGCTACTTGGAGCATTCAATGTGTTTACCCTCCTTTTCAATCTTAATGACCAGCTTGTCATTTAAATCTTTTCTGGTCTGTTTTATTTGGTGTATTGTGATTTCTCAACCCCTGGTAAACTCTCAACTTTGTGAATGAGAGGCCCTTGTACACACTGTGCACCAAACACTAAATCATTTATTAGCATCCACTAAATTTAAAAAAAAAATGTCTCAGAGAATAATTTTTTTTTCCGGCCACGTTTAGAATGGAATTCTTCCCATCTGTCCTGAGAAGCACTAGGTTTGAGATGATCAGAAGTGCCCCAGGAAAGGCAAAACACTTGTTTTCTTCACCTTAAGTACTCTCTAGTCTCTATTTTGGTTTTATTCATTACAAAATAATTATAATCATGAGATCATCATTTTTCTCTATTCTTCAGGCTTTCTGTGCTAATCCTGTCCAACGTTATTGTTTTCCTTGGCCATAGCCAGCCATTACTTTTGAAACCTACATCGAAGCTGGCTACATAGATAGTGAACTTCAGTCCAGAAAGAAATAAGCAAGTGCTTCTTTAGCCTTAGTTGGGGAGTGAAGCTTGCTACCTCCAAGCATGTGAATTGCCCTCTCGGGGTATCTTTTAATTAAAATAAATTAAAGAAAATCATCAAGAGCTGCCCTTTATTGAGTTCTGACGTGTCACAGTTAACTGTGTAAAGAGATGACTTCTGATTGTTTTATTACTGAGGGCTGGAGATCATATAAATAACTGGTGAATGCACCCTGAGATCAATCTGTTTTTCCATAAGCAGATGAGAAAATGATTCTGACAAATACTGGCCTCTTCAGCCTTGTGAGGAACCTCACAGCAATTTCACAGGAGCAGAGTGGATGTGTATGTACTGGGCCATTGATGCCCATGGAAATTTTTAAGAGAATGAAGTTTTATTGTAAAATGAAGCTTTACTTGTCTCAGTTAAACATATCTACACACATATCCGCATGCATATGTATAGCACCATGGAGACATCATGACGAATGGTGGTGGTATTTTAAAATGGAAAAGCATAGCACTTTCCTGACATGCAGATCTGGCCCACCTCCATAGTGCCAGCAATTAAGAGTTTGGAAGGTACTCCCAGCCTCTTGTGCACACCTTAATCCTGACTGTGGCAGCATTCCAAGACATTTCACTTTACATCTTAAACAGATATACTTCCTGACTCCTAAAGCTGACTCACTAAAAACATACAACCCTCTCAATTCTTATACTTCCATCATGATGACACCCACACCATAATTTCATTTTGAACTATTCTTCACCAAGGAAAAGAAGTAGGACCTACACAAGTCACCTCCAATTCTCTCCGCCTCCCTCCCAAGGCACTGTAAATCCACAGGATCCTACACGGTGACTTCTTGTTCACTCAGAATAATGTTGCTCTCTTTTCTTTTCTTTTTAATAAATTTATTTATTTGTTGCTTCAGGTTACATCTCCATCATATTGTCCTCTTTCCCCCCTTTCCAGCCCCACCCTCCCACCGTCTACCCCTTAACACTTCCATCCCACTCCTCTGGAGTGGAGTGTCCCTACATAACAGTCCCCTGTCCCAGTTCAGCAGTCATATGAGAGCTAAGAGCTTCCTCATACACTGGGGGCCTACAAGGCAGTACCACCAGGGAAAAGTGTCTCATTGCCAGGGAGAGAAAACTAAAACAAACAAACAAAAAGTCTATGTTAACGTTCCCTTTAATGTACTTGTTGTAGTATAGTTATCCTGTACTATATAGCTAAAAATCCGACTATAAGTGAATAGATGCCATGTGCATCCTTCTAAGTCTGGGTTAGCTTACTCAGGATGAGCTTCTCTAGTTCCATCCATTTGGCTGCAAATTACATGATTTCATTGTTTCTGATGGCTGAGTAGTATTCCATTGTGTAGATGTACCATAGGTTTTTTTTTTATCAGTTCCTCGGTTGAGGGACATCTGGGTTGTTTCCAGTTTCTAGCTATCAAAACGTTATTTCTGTGTGAGAGTGTGCACGCGCATGTGTGTGTGAAACACATGAAACTGGTGGCTGTGGAGTCTAGAAGAAGCATTGGATCTGGAGGTGGGTTGTGAGCTGCCATGTAGGTGCTGGGATTTCAACCTGGATCTTTTGCAAGAGCAGTTAGTGCTCTTCACCTCTGAGTCATGTCTTTAGCCTCCAGCCTAATGTTTCTGAGGGAATGTTCTGATACATATGTATATTGCCTCTGTACTTTTTTTATTTTCTATGACCAACAATATCTCATTCGTTATGCATACTGTATGTTCCATATCATGTCCTCTGTCTTTGGACTTTTGAATTGTGACCACATCTTGGATATCCTAAATAATGCTAATATGAATATTGGTCACTATTTTCAGTGTAAATATATTCTCAATTCTCTTGGGTAGATAATTAGATATGACCTTTATGTCACAAAATAATAATGAATGAATAACAATTAATTATTTTCCTGGAATACCTGTAATATTTTACGTCACATAATGGACCAGTGCTGCCTGTTTCCTGCTTCTCTGTGTCCTTGCCAGTGTCTGCTGCAGTCTGGTCACTGCTCTCCTAATCAGTGAGATGTAGCCTCTCATTAGAGTTCTGAAAGTTGTTTCACTGGGGATTAATTACATGAACCTCTCTTCATGTGTTGTTCATTTGCCTATCTTCTCTGGAGAGATGTCTGCTCAAATCCTTTGCCCATTTTCTTTCTTGTGGTTTTTGGTTGTTTTGAAAGCTGGCTCTTAGATCCTTGACAGATACCACTTGAGATTATTTTCTTTGGATGTGGGTTTGTCTCTCCACTTTCTTGATGATGGTCTTGGCAGCTCAAAGGCATCAAGCCTCTCACCTCCCCCACACTGGTCCTCTTCAGTTGCTGGAGTATGCTTCTGGTGACATACTAAAGCAATGGTGGCTTGTCCTGTGTTTATGAGGGTTGTTGCCTGTGTTTTCTCTAGAGAGTTTTGTGATTGTAACTGTTAGGTTTGTTTATAGGACCTCCTTGGACACAGCTTTTGTGTGTGGCGTGAGATAGGAATTCAAATTCATTTTTAACAGCGCTCGTTTAGTGTCAACACAACATCCTTCGGGACCTGCAGGCCGTGTTCCTGGACCTCCGCATACGGTACCTGCAGGCAGTGTTCCTGGACCTCCGCATACGTCTCAAATCAAGAGCTATAGTATTTGTGTATAATCTATATAGGTCCTCCTATGTACTTTAAATTACCTCCAGATCAATTAAAAAAGTCAATTGTTGCTTGACAAAACATATCCTGGGGAGAAACAACACACAGATCCACTCACCCCAGATAAGGATCTCATGACGGACCAAAGCCCAGGCACCACCAAAGTCCAGCTTGTTGAACGGATGAGCTTTATTGAGGTTACCTACAGGGATATGGGTGAGGGGTTGCTTATAGGAGCAGAAATGACTCATAGACAGGACTGCATCAACAAGGCCATCTCCTACGTGGGTGACAGCTTGCAAAGATGGGAGCCTGGAGCTCACTGCACAGCCTGCAGGCATCTCAACAGGTTGGAGAATGTCCTTTCCAAATGACTCCTTAACCTTTTCCTGACAGCTCTGGTGGCTTCTGTATTTTCCAGGCAGCTAGCTATTCATGTCCTAGATGTTTTGCAGCTTGGCTTGTTGGAGAATCTTCTTTTTTCTTCATTTTTCTCTAATGTATTACATCCTGACTGCAATTTCCCCTCCTTTCCATCCCCCCATCTCTCCTCCCCTTCTCCCCTTCACCCCAGATCCACCCTGCCTCTACTTCCCCTCAGAAAAGAGCAGGCATCCCAGGGGCATCAGCCAAAAATGGCATAACAAGCTACAATAAGACCAGGCACATAGTCTCACACCAAGGCTGGATGAGGCAACCCAGTAGGAGGAAAAGGGTCCTAAATGAAGGCAAAAGAGTCAGAGACAGTTCCCATTCCTACTATTAGGACTCTCACAAGAACACCAAACTATACAACCATAAGGTATATGAAGAGGACCTAGGTCAGATCTATGCAGGCAACCTGATCTCTGTAAGTCAGTTGATTCTGTGGGCCATGTTCTTGTGGTGTCTTTGACCCCCGTGGCTCCTTCAGTCCTCCCTCCCCCTCCTGCACAGGACTCTCCAAGAAGGTATTCCTAATATTTAGCTATGGGGACTCTGCATCTACTCCCATCAGTTGCTGGATGAAATCTCTCTGTTTTCTCTAATGATGATTATGCTAGGCTCTGGTCTCTATGTCAGACTTGTAGGCATAACAAACTACAGGTCTGGGGTTTTGTGGCTGGTTTGGTGTCCTAATCCACTTGAGGCCTTGCCTGGTTATAAAGGAGGGTCATTTGAGGCTATGTATCCTCTATTACTAGAACTCTTCGTTAATGTTATCCTTATAGATTCCATTTCACTAGATTTCTACCTTGCCCTCCAAATGTTCCCTAATTCCAGTCATTTCTCCCAGTGTTCTCTACTTCCACCTCCACCAATCTGATTCTTTCCTTTGCCCATCCCAACTTGTACCCAGTCCATCTATGTAATCTATGCTGTTTCCCTTTCCCAGAGAGAGTGCTGTTCCCCAAGCCCTCCTTGTTAGTGAGCTTCTCTGGTTCTGTGGATTGAAGCATGATTATCCTCTGCAGCTAATATCCACTTAAAGAAATGTTCAATATCCTTACCCATCAGGGAAAGGCAAATCAAAACAACTTTGAGATTCCATCTTACACCTGTCAGAATAAATAAGACAAAAACCTCAAGTGACATCCCACACTGGCAAGGATATGGGGGACAAGCCTCCATTGCTGGTGAGAGTGCAAACTTGTACAGCCACTTTGTAAATCAATATGGCAGCTTTTCAGAAAATTGGGAATTGACCTACCTCAAGACCCAGCCACACCTCTCATGGATATACCCAAAAGTTGTTCCATCCTACCATATGAAGACTTGCTCAACTATGTTCATGGCAGCTTTATTTATAATAGCCAGAACCTGAAAAAAAAACCCCACTGTCATCCAAGTTCCCATACACCACAGTGGAACATAATCTACAGCCAGAAGGGTAACCTGCAGCTCAATTCAGCTGCATGATTTTTCCCCAATGACTGTAAATCCAATAGGAGGGCCTGTCCAGGGGCACACAGATATGTATGGGCTTTCCAAATGCAGCTGTGCACCTGCTGGTTACTGGGCTGATGCCTGTGGAACCCTCAGCTGCTGTGCACTGCTGAGCCGCGAGCTGCTAAGAGTGTGTGGCACTTCCATGGGTCTGAAACCTTTCGCTAAGTAGCCAGAACACCTGCATGGGATCTTGGTGGGCCCAGTAGGCTGGTTAGTAAGCCTGTGTGGGGTCCGAATCTGCCTGCTGGGTATTAGAGTGGATCTTACCCTGTGTCTCTCCTGGTGGGGATTCCCGATTCCTGGATTCAGCGGCTTCAGTGCTTGTCCAAGAGAGGGAGGGAGAGTCCTGCCCAGGGACTTCTAATGGTCCCTGGGTAGCTGGGTGAAACCCAGGTGAGTCCAGTCACTCAGATTTTTTTTGCAGTGTCTTATAACTTTTGTGGCTTTGTGGCTGTTTTCCCCAAGATCAAAATGCATCCTCGCGGGCCACCACCATCTTGGATCCCCCACCTTGGTAGTTTTCTAACCAAGGAAGGTTGGGAGTTCCATGGATATAGTCTACCTGGTTTTGTTAGTGCCAAGAAAACAAACTGAAGGCATCTTGAGACTATGACAATGGTGGATGAGGCGATGGTTCAAAGAAGTGTAGCTGTGTGTGACATGGGCTTATGTCACAGAAGGATAAGAAGGTGAAACTGGGTGAAAATTGGTAAAGGGAGGGGCCAGATCTAGGATAAATGGGCCCAGCATACCGAATAAGAGTTACTGAGATAAGGAAGGATGCCATTGCTTCTTCTAAATTCAGCACTGGGGCTAGAGAGATGGTTCATCAATTATAGAGAGGAGACAGGTTCATTTCCCAGTACCCACATCTGGGACCCAGCAACCACCTGTAACTCAAGCCCCTGGTGATGTGACACCTTCTAGACCAGCGGTTCTCAACTTGGGGGTTGTTAGCCCTTTGGGATACTTAGGCACCAACAGGGGTTGCCTAAGACTATGCAAAAGCACAGATATTTATGTTATGATTCTTAACAGTGTCAAAATTAGAGTTATGAAGTAGCAACAAAAAATTTATGGTTGGGGTCACATGACCTGAGGAGATGTACTAAAAAGTCACAGTATTTGGAAGGTTGAGAACCTCTGATCTAGACTCTGTGGGCCTCTAAATATATGTGGTGGACATAAACTCTCACAACCACACCCATATTGAATAAAAATCAGTAAGTCTTTCAATTCAAAACTAGAGTTCACTGGAGTTTGAGACTGATCACCTGATTGGTGGTGATACTTTTCATGTGGAAGGGAAAAGTACCTGTTACCTTCCTCTAGCCCAGTCCTCTCCAAGATGCACCCTCTAAAGTTACCTGGGAAGGATGTACAAGTGTGTGAAGTCACAAATATGGATTCCTTAGAGTAGGTGCAGTCCTGGGATTCAGCTTGTTCCCAAGTCCCCAGGCAGGATGTAGTTGTAGCCCCATTGTTCAACACAGAATGGGAAGTCCTTTTGTCACTACAGTCTCCAGGTGAGCAGGACTCAGAGGCCAGGAGAGGAACCATTAATTGCATTTCCAAGGAGCACTGGGCACATTGGAAAGCAGTCCATCACAGGCTCTTTATCAATATTTATTGAGTGACCCCTGTATGCAGATTCTGACATTAAGTGCCCTGGGGGGAAAGGCAGAACGCAGAAGCTTATGTCTCTGTTTGGATGTTAACTGTATTTCCAAAGAGAAAGAGCAGTTTAATATTTTTAATGAGTAAGATCCCTCAAACAGTGAATATATAAACTCACTGTGGATGGGGGTCATGAGTGGTTCATGAAAATTGAGACATATCAAGCTCCATGGAGCTGATGACAGTGAATATATTAACTCACTGTAGATGGGGGTCATGAGTGGTTCATGGAGATTAAGACATATCAAGCCCCATGGAGCTGAGGGCCTGGAAACATTAGGGAAGGTGTCCATAGAGCTGCCCGTGCAAACATGGGAAGGAAGAGGAGGGATCATAGCGCATGTATGTGTGTGTGTGTCTGTGTGTATGTGTGTGCGTGCATGTGTGTATGTATGTGTGTGTTCATGTGTGTGCATGTGTATGTGTGTATGCGCATGTGTGTATATGTAGGTATGTGTACATATGTGTGTATGAGTGTGTGAGTGTGTATAGATGTATATATGTGTGTATATGTGTGTATATGTGTGTATGTATGTGTGTGCGTGTGTACATGTGTGTGCATGTGTTTATGTGTGCATATGTGTATGTGTGTGTATATATGTGTGTGTGCATGTGTGTGTGCGTGTATGTGTGTGTATGTGTGTATGTTTGTGGGTGTGTGAGGTTACAGGGGCATCCTTGGCTAGAACTTACATAGAGTGGATCAAGAAGGGTATGGTTATAAAAGTAAGCATAGGGGTGGAGGGAACTCTTGAGAGTAGATGAGAGATGGATTTGTTTAGAAGAGGGAAAAAAATAGAAAGTGACTGATTTCAATGACACTCCAGCTGAGTAATAACTGGTAACAAAAGTCCAAAAATAGACAGCTGGAGAGGCTGCTTCTGTGGGGGCAAGACTCATGCCCCACCATAGACCTGGAACTGATTCTGACCACACACTAGGGAGAAGTGTCTCTCAGCAGCAGGCTCCTATCCCCATCATGGTGACACTGTGGGATGGCAGGGGACTTCAAAGGTCCCTTTCCTTCTTTCCAATGTTGCCTTCCAGTCTCTGCACTCCCAGCTTGGCACTTAAAGACATATCTTCACTTGCATTGACATCTAAGCGACTGACAGAGCCATCTGCTTGGCATGTGCTCCTTGGCACCCTCATGCTTTCTTCTTAAGGAGTCACAGCAGGATTTGAAGACTGATATAGAAAATGTCACCACACTGATCATATTGGAGTACAGACTGGGAAAGTGACCACTGTAGGTGCTCGTGGATATGATGGACCACATCTCCAGGAAGATATATCCAAATATGAACTCAAAAAGTGCTAGCCTAAAACAGGAAGGTTAACCAAGTTCATGAATGTTTAGAAGATCAAAAGCTAATGAGTTTAGAATAAGAGAGGAGGGGCTGATCTGAAAGATGATAAGATATGAAAGATTTTGAAATGACAAAAATTGCCAGTTCCTTAGTTGATGGAAATGGCTTTTCAATTTTTTTAATTATAAATATTTTCTTCATTGCACTACTAAATTAATGCCGTGAGAAGCACAAAAGACATTTTAAAATCATCTGATTAGGAACTTTAGAAAGGTTTTATGATATAGATAGATAGATAAGAGATGAGAGATAGATAGATGGATGAGTGAAAAATTAGATAATGGAATATAGATAGATGATAGGTAAATAGATAGATAGATGTGTGTGAGGGTATGTGTGTGATTTCTAAGCAATTTTACTTGACTTGAATAGAAGCACATAATTTAATTCTATTAATTAAGCTGCTGTATTGTAGATGTTATCATCTGAGATGTTTGACCTTAGATAGCATCTTGAGAGGCTTTACTTTCCAAGTACATTTCAATTCTCCCAAGCGATAATTATTTAGAATCACATATTCTCTATAGACTCAACATTTCAAAGTCACAATGTTTGCTGCCTGGTTGATTGTATGTCACAGTTATTCTCCCTAAACAGCACCACCTTATTTGGTGTGGCAAAGCCTTCTTGGTTTGCAAGCACTGCCACTTCTGCATATAATTGAAGAGTATCTATGAATAGCCTGCCCATGAGCTAGGATGACAGGTAGGATGGGCTGCCACACTCATAGCTGACTGGTTTCACATATTTGCTCATTAGAGACAATTCCACTTCAAGAGGTAGCTTGAAGGGTGTGCAGGTCTTAGGTTGCTGACCCTGTGAGCACTATTATTGGCCTTCTTGGTATCAAACCCCAACCTCTCTTCCTTGGTAGTTATTTTCCCTGTAATGAATCTTAAAATGGAAAAGAACTGAGTGTCTTCTGTGTACTGTGATGTGCAAATGTCTGAGGGTTAAACCAACTCAACTGGCTAAAATCTTCACAATTATTCCTTTGTATTTAATTGCCTAGCATCATGATGCATGCTTGATCCATCAGCAAATCCAGTGACTTCATGCTTGGCTGTTGGTCTATTCTGTCCAGCTTGTCACTGCACCAGTCAGCTGTGTCACATCTCTGTGCATTGGAAACAGGGGCCACTAGCTGCATATCACTCCTTCACTTCATTTGCTCTCATCTGGCTTTAGCTAAGTGGGTGTGAGCTTTCTCCCCAAGAAGGAGCCTTGTAGGCAGCTCCATGCATAAGGTGTTAGAGGGCTCTGATCTGGATGTGGGCTTATAATAAGGGAAAAGGGCTAAGACGACTTAACTTGACAGTGGTCAGCTGTCTAATAATTCCACACGCAATGCCAGAAGTCAGCACTAGTAAGTGCATGGTTGCATTGTTGTTAACCATGATTGCTTGGACACAGAGTAAATACTGAATGGGCAAGACCACACATGCCTTCCTGTTCAACTGCACACTGCAACCCATGTAGAGTCTTCAGAGGATTCCATTAGAGGCTGGCAAAATTATTCAGCTTTGATAGCTGCATGCACTTTTTTTTAGCAAGTGGTAGGAAGGCGTCTGTAATAGAGAGTGATGGAGTTCTTGCATGAAACATGAATGGCAATATTTAATTCACTTTTCATTTTCTCCTTAAATTTTATTTATTCCTGCTTTTTTTAATCAGTACCCATGAGCAAGACTGAGTCATGTTACTTACTCCTGCTACTTGGATTAGTAGTCTTAACAATGTACAAAACCCCAGGCAACTCCATGACACAATTTTGGAAATGGGAATTCCATGTTCAAGGCAGATTTTGTTTGGCAATGACCTTGGTTCTGAATGATGGCTGCTGTCTTCAAGCTGTGGGTCACTCAGTGTCAGGGTGAAGGCCTCCCTCTGGGGTACAAATCACTAGCAAGAAACCTAATCATCTCCCAGTGGCCCCAGCATATAACACCATCACCTTTAAGACAAGCTCTCAGCTTGTGTGTTTGTGGAGAGACAGGAATATTGAGACCATAACATTACCCCATATGATGAGAAAGAAACTTAGGTCTTGAATCAACTTCAAGGAGAGGGCAATATATCCTCACAATCCTATCTGGGCCTTTGAGAGCAATTGAACATCAGAAGTAAGGTGGAGAACAGAGTTGATGTCAAATTCTTAGCCCCTGAGTTCTCCCTTGGCAGCTTCCTCCAGTGCCCATGATGTGGAGTCAGGAGCTGTCTGGCCTCAATCTTACAGAAGCCACTCAGCTCCAAGGATGTCAGAGGCATTCCTTGATGTCTCACCTGCTTGAGCTGATTGCTGATATTTCTTAGGAAATGTGACCATTGCTCAGTTTATCTTGTTCAAATGCTGGACACCTTCCATAGTTTAAGCAATTAAATGTGCTCTCTGTCCCTTGCATTTGTACATCACCGCATGGATCTCTCTTCTTAGGAATGTGTCCATAGCCAGTTCTCAGGATATTCTGAACAACATTTAGAACAATGACCTAAAAAAGTTGAAGAATCCACTCATGTGTTCCTGGTGTGCAGGCTATCTGGTGCTTTTAAACAAGTAACATTTTATTCCATTATTTTCCCTATGTTGGATACTTTAGCATATTCAAAGGCCCAAAACATGCTAAATCCTTGCTCTTAATGTGATGGTTTTTAATTTTTCCTTATGGAGGTCTATGTTTTCTTTCTAGGTATAGTCTAGATGCCTTGTTAGCAGAAAGCCACAATAATGTGTACCTGATACTACCCTACAAGGAATGAGCTGCAGAAACTTTCTTGCAATAAAAATAATTATACAGCTTTAATTGTTGTAATAGCTACATGTTTAATTAATATACCTGGAAATACGTGCTTTATTCATGTTCATATTAGTGTTCCTTAATTGCCACAAAGCCCCCTGATAAGCTGGTATTCTCCTTGATTAATCACCATTTTGTTTTTGCTTTTTTTTTCCCTTGCAGGAGCTCTTGTAAATCAGTTAGAAAAACAAATAATTAAAATTCATGGGTCGCCCACAAAATTTGAGAACCTGGTGTCTGCTAATTGATTTTGAAAGTAAAATAACACACAGCATCGTGGGGCTGTTTCCTGCAAATCTGAGATTTAAATGTCCTGAAGCCTTGTTCATTTTCTAAACTTGAGTCTAATTCATTTTCCAACTTACAAGCCTTTTGTGATTATTTTCTTTTTCATTTTCCTCAACAAAGTACCTAGAAATGTTACATCCGCTTTCTTTCCTTCCTTCCTTCCTTCTTTCCTTCCTTCCTTCCTTCCTTCCTTCCTTCCTTCCTTTATTTCTCTCTCTCTTTTTTATTCTTTCTTTCTATTTATTTCTTTTCTTGTATTTATTTCAGAACTTGGTACTCATCTAACTACCTGTTCCTAAGCTCTCTTGTCAAACGGAAGCAGGTTTTCCTATTTATAGGCAATCTGAACTGAGAGAACACAGCAGTTAGCTAACAGCATGCTCTTAATGTGTGGCTATGAATAAGGCTGTGTTGAGATTCCCACATTTCATGGGATTCTGTGGGGTCAAGACTGGTTTCCCTCAACACCTGCATGTTGAATGCTGACCCTCAACTTTGATCAACTGGACATTTGGGGTGATTAAATCATGAGGACAGGTTATCACGATAAGAGTTACTACCTATCCATAGAGGCACCAGTGAACTTATTCTCTTTCTCCTGGTCCCCCGGGAGATGGATAAGACATATCTATCAAATAGGAAGAGCACCTCCTAAAACACATATCACCCATTCTTGACCAGTCTCCAGAAGAAACTGCAAGTCACGGCAGCCTGGGTGGACTAGGGTGACCATTCACAAGGCACTTGTGTGCTATTTTCCTAATGCAATTTTGAAATTTTCTCCACTATAAGGAATGAGCTTTGGAACCTTTGGCCTCACCTTTCTGGTTGTGGCCAGATCCTGTAACTTCCCTCTGGTTTTTAATTTCTTAAAATTTGCTGTGACTGTTGGGTGTAGCAGATGTCTGGCACACCTCTGGAGATCAGAGGAACTAGCCCTGTCTTTTCACTTTGTGGGTCCTTGAGATTGAAGTCAGATCATCAGGTTAGGTGACAGGCGCCCTTTCCTGATGGGCATTCTGGCCAGGGCCTCCCTCATATCTTTATGAGTGCATTCTGTCTTCCATCCCCAAACTCAGATTTAAGTCCTTGTGCTCACATGACTGAGGGCTTCCAGGTGTTTGTGAATTCTGAATTCAAAGCTGACACATCCACCCCGGATGTTGTCAAGAAACATTGGTTTCAGCATGCATGATGAGACGTGTGCTTTCAGATTGCTACAGTTCCAAAACTGATGATTGATGATAAGTGTTCATCATCCTAAGCTGTGGGCCACATTCCATATTCACTCCTCATGTGGATCTTTCACTTGGTCCTGCTGATTTTCATGGTTACAGGAGAGCCCTCTTTAAGTGTTTGTTTCTCAAAGCATTTCCTACTACTAATAAAAAAGTAATCACCATCCCTTACCAGATTCTTTTCTATCTTGTTCTCCCTGTCTTTCCAGGTTTCTTGGTTCCCCACACACTCTTGCTTCCACTTTACTCTTTCCAGGAAACACTTGGCTCTTGGTGATAACCAGGCAACCCTTAGTTGCTTCCAGAACCAGCAATGAGATCTATTGACACAGTTGAATATCCCATTTATCTCCCACATGCCAAACACACACACATACTGCATATGCATTAAACACACATGTGTACACATACATACATACACACACACA
>CAJQZJ010033660.1:3023132-3068582 GCA_907164525.1 Lophiomys imhausi | reverse complement strand
ACACACACACACACACACACACACACACACACACACACACACACATATATATATAATACCCATACACATGTACTTGTAGGTACATTCACACATAACACACTCATACACATTTATGTAGAAAGAGAAAAAATGTTTAAAGGTTGCTGCTGAGTCTAGATCTAAGAAGTACAGAAAACAAGACCATAAAGACATGAATTTGTTAAAGGGTAGGGTTTTCCCAGACTTCTGAGCCCTGCTTTGTGCCCCACAAGTACCACTGTTTCTGAGGCCACATCATGGCCTTCCTATTGTGGAATTCATGATAGGGCCTCAAGTACCTGCCAATCACAATTTGGCGACCTATGAAATGCACAGATCCAGTGGTACATGGAGCTGGGCAAGCAGCAGAGTTGTCCCGAGCTTCTCTCTGTAAGTGATTCTGGCAGCAAGGGCTCATATGCTGTGGAACTGCTGTGTGCAGGCAGATCAGCCATTGTACTTTGTTGGTCTCATGTCTTCCACCACACAGGTCCACAGAACTCTGCTATCCTGCTGTCTTCCACTATCTGAGGCTCTCTGTGGGCTTTGCTGTTGCTCTTCAGCTTGGTCCATGCTGCAAGGTTGTATTAACTCCTTAGGCTGAACAGCATGAGTGAGACAGAGCGCTCACCGCTACCCCTGGGCTGAGGAAGTAAGTGGGGCAGACCAGGAGCTTGTTATTATCACCACACTTCTGCTCTTGAGAATGAGCAATTGTCATAAATGTTTTAAGAAAACTTGCGCAGTTACTACCCTTTGTACCACAAGTTAGTAATCACCAAACTCTGTCTTGTTTCTCCAACACACTGTGAACTCCCAGATGGCTAATCCTCTGCCCTTGACTTCATCAGCACCACCAGGCCTGGAATAAACTTTAACTCTTTGCCTCTTTGTTTCTGCTCTGCTTTGCTTTAAAACACCTGAAGCAAAATTTTATAGATATCCAAGGAAATGCAGACAAATTCTCTAAAACCTTCCCTTTTTTTCTTAATTTTTTATTTCTTCAAGTTACATCTCAATCGCAGTCCCCTCTCTATTCCCCCTCCAGTCCCACCCTCCCACCCTCAACCCCCCATCCTCTTCCCTTTTTTTTCTTTTAAGTTTAAGGTATATCTTATTTCCCCCTACATTTTCCCCTTTCAGTCCAACAAATGGCTCTTTCTCTTATAATAATAAATATAATACAAAACAACAGAGATGATTAGGCCACAGTTATGAGGGTTATATGGCTTAACATACATTCCCAATGTCCAGTCCATATGTATTTGGTACCTGACTTTAACATTCTACTGTCTAACCATCTCCATGAGTTTAAAGTTCTATATCTAACTCAACATTCATACTAACTTGCAACACAATTTTAAAAGCATCTTCTTAGATCTATAACACTCTCTTGACTCCTAAACAACTCAAAATTTAATTATGAGACTCTAGCTATCTGTTCTTCAACCACCTCAGAGACCTGAGAGGGATAAATATATCTGATTTTATAAGAAGTACATGGCCTGCAGCTTCCCAACCTAAGAAATCACATACCAGTGGCTGCCTGGACAGTTCCCATTTTCTCTCCATCCATTACAGCATCGATCTTCAGTCATTTGGCCCTGCTTCTCTGACAGACATTGATTGTAGAGCAGGGGTTATGAAGGACTTGCCTACCCTGTCTTGGCAGAGCTAGGCTGTCAACTTACCTGCTTCCAGGTTTTGTCCTTTTTGGACAGCATTCTGTCTACAGTTGGAGCAAGGGGCTTTTCCTACCAAGAGATAGGCTTGCGACTAATTCAATCATCTCCCACTGGAGATTCTTCGATGCTCATCTTCTACTTGGAGGAGAATAGGGGGTGCTGTCAGGAGTTGATATGTCTTGATATAAAAAAATCTAAAGTTACGAAAACATCTTTGAATGCCATATTCTGCAGATCTCTTGAGGTTTTTGAAGAGGCCCTATCTATCTCCTATATTAGGGTAAGCAGATGTTGCTTGTCTCGTAGCAGGTTTATTTCTGATTAGCTTAGAAAGTAACTATAATAGGCTGTCATAGTATCTAACAGAATGACCGGCTTGCATAACCATTAGTTTGCATTTCTTAATTATCCTAAACAGTTTATGACAATTAGTAGTAAAAGGCCGAAATATCACATTTCATTTTTTTTCTTTACCTCCTAACACTTCCATCCCATTTCTCTGGTGTGGGGTGTCCTTATATAACAGTCCCTCATCTCAGTTGAGAGGCCGTATGAGGGCCAAGAGCCTCCTCATTCATTTGGGGTCTACAAAGCAGTACCTTCCCTTTACATTTAGAAACTGTAGTGTTGCCTAAATTCACCTGCTTACCTAAATACCCTGGCATACTCTGCAAACTTCAACATAGCCAACAAGCAGAGAAAACTGCTGAGGACATTGTTCTGCAGTAAAACACTAGGACAAGCTGATGGAATTACTTTTTTTGATGGATTGGTCTTTAAGAATACTACTTTGAGATTAAACTCACTTCATGGAAAAAATCACTGGTCCTCCCTGGATTGTGCCTGTTCTATTGACAACCCAAGTGGTTGGGAGTAGGTGAGGGGCCTGATGAGAAACTAACCCAGAGAGTTTGGGAAGATGATGACAAGCACATTAGAGCATGTGTATTTGATAATAGCAGTATGTGGATATCCATCGTCATTCCAACCAATATCACCACAAAAATTGACTTAATGGAATGGCTCCTGATACTGGCTTCAGGATGTAATTTCAAATCATTAAAGTTGTGAAATAACATTTTCCTTGTGACTCAGCAGTGTTTGTAACGTCCTTAAGAGGAGATAATGAAGGGCCAGGCAGGCTCTTGATTGTTTGCAGTTTTTACAACATTTATTCTAATGGACAACTGTTATCTCAACATAGTCATTTGCGGAATGCAAACTAAGAGCTTTGCCTGGTCTGGAGTGTTTCTGAGTGTGAAAAGAGCAGAGCCTACTGATTTGATGAGTTCTGGTGTACTTATGTTCAGTGCTGCTGCCTTTGAACTTAGGGCATTCCATTTATGAATATTATTTTTTTCAAATGGCAAAGTTTACATCCTTGCAACTCTTTTTATTTAATATCAAATGGTTATGTAAATGGAGTTAGATTGATATAAAAATATTTCTTACACATGAAAAAGGCAGGGCATATATATCAAAACATGCTGCCATATGAAACTGTCTTTAGATGTTCACATTCATGTGCTTTTAGATTAAAATTTCTTAGTTTTCAAGTACAATGAGAGTTTAGAATATATACATTTTCAAAACATCAAAGACTGTCTTAAGCAGTCATATTTTCTTCTCGCTACATAATATATCTCTATGTTTCTCTGCTCAACATTTCTGCACATTGGTATTTCACATAGAAGTATTCTAAAAGCTTAGTTTAGGCTATCATTCATGCAACCAGAACAGTTGAATGTTCTTCATATATAAGAGATAATCATATTGTATCAGATTTACCAAACTTTAGATATAATAAAACCTAAAATGTTAATATAATATAATATGCATAATAATATAATAAAACCTAAAATATTAACCCTATCACTCACCATCAATATTTTATCAGAATACCATGTTATTCATTTGCCTAATTGATGCTAGACATTTTAACCTCACTCATATGGTTCATTTAGCCAGGTGATTTTACTTCAAGTGTTAAATGAAGTCAATGAATAATAGAAAACATTATTTTAACACATAGACTATCAGACAAGAAAAGAGCTGTTTAATCTCTCTCTCTCTCTCTCTCTCTCTCTCTGCTGCTGCTGCTGCTGCTGCTGCTTCAGTCCTTGGGATGGTGTGGAGCTCTCCTCCCCCTAAGGCTGTTATAATTACCATCTGTGCTGCTATATTTAAGTAATACACACGCCTAGAGATCAATAGGAAAAAAATCCAAGTCGAATTTAAAAGCCTATGCGGAGACATTTGATCTGGTCTTCCTCATGTCAGGGTATAAAAGTGTATCTGGGTTCATATACACGGTTCCTCACATACTTACCAAAATACCGCAAACGTCTTTTATTTCTCTGAAATCTGGATTTGTAAAGTTGGTTAAGAAGATCTTTTAATTTGAAATTACATTAAGAGAGAACAGGGTCAATAATTAGTTATGAAAATGCATCTCAAGCAAATGTCCTGACATTGACTCTTGTCTAGAAGAAATGCTTTCAGTGAGAAGATACAAGCCAATCCTGATGGTCCTCCAAGGGCTTGCATTTTTAAGTTTGTGGTCTTGATTGGAGACTCCTGCCCACTTTTCCTATAAATGCGTGTTTTGTCAGTGGTGTACTCAAGGAGAAATGGTAAACTTGTCAGCCAGGGGAGAGAAATATGTCTGGAGTATGGCAAAAGACATCCTGATACCCACCATAAGAACATACTGAACCTGATTTCAAAGGCCCTTCCAATAGGAAAGCGTGTCTTGGATACAATGTATGAGCAGTTCTGAACTGCAGGAAACAATTTCAGTCCAGAACAAAGGACAAAGGGTAGAAGATGGGGAATGAAGCAGGGCAGTGCAGTGAGTGTGTAAAAGGTATGAGAAAACCCTATCAAAACATGCAGAGACAGTCTACCCTCCAGTCATGAAGGCAAAAGGATTTTGAGGAGCTGACTGAAAGTCCACAACTAGCTGAAGACACCTTGTAAAAGAGTGCTGGCCATCAGCAACTCTATGCATTATGTCGTTTCCAGTCCTGACCTTTTTGGAGATTGTATGTATATATTCCCTAATTGCAAATATCTCATAGGGTGAATTATCTAACATGTAGGAAAGCATAGAGCTAAGAGGTCATTTAAGAAAGTGCCAGAGTGAGGAAGAGCCTTTAGGTTCATTATGTCCACAGGGTGGTCTGAGAGCCCTTCTCATGCCCTTACTGACTTTCCTGATCCATGCTACATATTTACGGGCTGCCCCCAACCGACTTTCAAACTCCTTCTTAGGGCAATGCATCAGGCCAATGGTTCTCAGTGTTCATTGTCCCCCATGGTACTTTGTCTAGTGCGAATATGGTCAGGTGGAACCTGGTGAAGAGGAAAGAGCTGGAGTTGCTGTCAGGTACACTGTATGGACATAAGCTTCAGAGGCTGTGAAGGGACTGTGTTATGGGTTAGCTCACTCC
This sequence comes from Lophiomys imhausi, assembly GCA_907164525.1. Taxonomy (NCBI): domain Eukaryota; kingdom Metazoa; phylum Chordata; class Mammalia; order Rodentia; family Muridae; genus Lophiomys; species Lophiomys imhausi. The sequence goes on along the minus strand of CAJQZJ010033660.1, from coordinate 3,063,427 downwards.
TGGCTGAGTGGCTTTGCATTCTGTAAATTTTCCTGCAAATGGAATTAGGAGAAAAATAAAATTCTCATTTTTCTGTAGAAACTCAGTGTCTGGAGAGATGACTCATGCTGGCTGCTCTTCCACAGTACCTGATTTTGGTTTCTAGGAACCACACTCAGGCTCACAATCACCTGTAACTGCAGCTCTAGGCTAGCCCCCTCTTGTGGCTTCTGATAGTACCTGCACACATGCACACACACATACACACAGAAAATTGGAAAACTCACACAGGGACACTGGCACCATCTACCTGTTGGGCTGTTGACAAATGGGAAGACTCAGGGCTCAGATAATGCTCCTCTTCCTTAGATCTCAGGATGAGGACATGCAGTGATTTTGGAATACTGGTAGATATTACCTTCTGGCTGAGTTGCCTGTTCCATGTTTTCATCTTCTTAAAATCTGGGTCAGATTAGGAATGTGGAGAATTCAAAGATGGGGGAAAGGAGGAGATGGCAGAAGCATGTGGAAACTCAACTCTGTCTATAACTGTTATTAGCACCCTCAGAGCTGTTCTCTGCATAAGGGAAACATCAGAAATTGGGATCTAAACACATTTCCCCTATGCTCCTGAATTCGTGTTACATTTCTTTTATTTGGGATCCTTCTGCCTCTGCTGTGTTCCCTAGGAAACTTCAGGAATGGTCTCATTTTTACCCTTTTCTCCAATCTGACAGTATTTTCCTACCCTGCAGTTCCATGGGGCTTTAGGGACTGCATTTTTTTCCTGATGATGCTACACAGTGACCCAGAGGGCAGAAAGGTAATACCTCTAATCACCTGAGTGCAGAGAACTAGTGATTTAGCTAGATGCTCTGCTTCCAGCAACATGGAAAATAATGGAGAGGTCCAGGATCTCTGCTGCTGCACAGTGACTTCTAGATGTGACAATGCCCTACCCTTAGATGAAGAGCTGCAGGCAAGCAAATGCTGCAGAGAGAGGGAGAATGGCTCCGATTAGTCCTTCTGATAAGGGGCAACAGGGGCTAGCCCTACTGCTAAGGCAGTGTACAGGCTAGACCTCAAGCAACAAGCCTCCTGATAAGTTTTCCAATTGGAAGTGTCAATACTAAATACATATACATATGAACAAATAAATGGACTTATTAAGGTGTGTGTGTGCAACAATAATTATAAAAGAAGAGGTCATAAATTGGACAGTGAGCACTGGAGACACAGGTGGAAAGAGAGGGTAGAGAGAACAGGAAATGATGTAAAATAAACACAGTACTCATTTAACAAATTTTGAAAAAAAGGGAAATTAAATTTCATTATTTGGACAAGAATGTCCCTTCCAAATTGTCTTTGCATAGTGGGAAAGCACAGCAGCCTGAATTAAAAAGTGCCGGTGTTCCAGAACCCAGGAGAGACCTCAGGTCAACAACAGTGTTTGAGATAGCTTCTAGCAGCTTTGGTGACGATGCTATGGACCTAAATCTGAAAAATCTGTATAATTTCAAACCCAGAAGAGGTTGGGCCTGAAGCCAACATTTTTCTCCCTAAACTGTGCCAAGCATTCCTGTGGACTGTCTGAATATAATTTGGATACATCTTCTGACATCTTGAAAAGGGAGTGACCAAGCAAAGACATGCACACAAAGTACGTGGATGCACTCTACTCCCTAGTAACATGTGACATTTGTAGGACAAACAAAAAAGCACTGACTTGAGTTTGGAAAAAAATGTATATTTTATACCATTTTTTAATAAAAACATAATTTTTTTCTCTTAGGTGATTTGTTAAATATGTAAATGCTTTAGGTAGTTTACAGAAAATACAATTGATGATGGGTTTGAGGATGGGTTTGAGGAATAATGGAACAGGGTAGTGTCCTGGCTACAGTAACAGAATATCTGACAGTTACGACAGGGAGAGAGTTCAAAAGGCAGTTTTTTTCCACACTCCTCCTTAGGATCCCTTTGTGAGTCCTACTAGGAGCTGAGAGGGTAGGGTAAGCCTTATGGGCAGGCCTGACTGACGGACATGAGAGCAGACATTCTCTGGGGGCCTTGGGGAGTTTTTAATTTTCTGGCAGATATGGGCACAGAAGTCCTTTCATGTGTTAAAGGAGTTAGAGGTGCATCCTGTGTGTTAGGAGTTTCAAGCTGAGGAAGTCATTAAGCCACATCTGAAGAAAAGGATATCAAAGACACATAAGCGAGTCCATGGAGAGAACCTGCACAGCTACTTCTTCCCTGCACTCATTTTATTGAAAGAGCAATTCATCAGTAAGGACTGTCTGAAAAGCCTTGAAGAGGTATCTCCTTCCGGTTCATAAATTTTATTTCCTGGAATTGATCCCTAGAAACAAATGTGCTGATTCAAAGAATACACATATAAAATGGTTTAATGTACAGTTTATCAAACTATTAGCGTTGAGATTAAATTGCCATGTGAGAATGTCTGTTGCTTAAGTAGGTAAATTCACTTAACGAGCTACTTTCCGTACTTCAAGGTTTTTGAAGGATTGATGAGGAAAGAATTACAATGTTCTCTCAGTTAGAAGTAGCTTTTTATAATACATAAATTAATGCTCAGTTTTTATATCTAACTACGCCCAACCCTGTAGACAAGCATTTCTAACACTGCGTATATTTTATAAATAAGCACAGTGGGCTTACGTCTTCCCTTTTCCCTGATCTGTTTTTTGTTCACTTGGAGAAGAAAACATACTTACAGAGGTCACTATGACTAAGGGTGTTGTTTCTCAGCCATTTGTGTTTCATTTTTTGAGAACTCTCTGATTAGTTCTGCACCCCATTTTTAATAGGGTTATTTGTTCTCTTCCTGTGCAGTTTTTAGTTCTTTTTATATTCTACATACTAACCCTCTAACAGCTGTATAATTGGTAGAGATCTTTGCCCATGCTGTAGGCTATGGTTTTGGTTTAATGTTGGTGTCCTTTGCTGCACAGAAGCTCTTTAGTTTCATAAGGTCCCATTTGCTAACTCTTGGTAGGTTCTAGTGCTGTGCCATCCGTTTCCTCTTCAGAAAGTCTTGTACAAATGAGTTCCAGTCTATTCCCTACTTTCTCCTTTTTCAGATTCAGTGCCTGGTCTTTTGTTCAAGTTTTTTATGCTATTGGAAGATGAGTTTCGGGCAGGGTGATAAATATGGATCTATTTTCATTCTTCTACACTCAACTTTCCAGTTTGACTAGCACCATTTATTGAAGATGCTGTCTTTTTCCAGTGTGTATTTTTTGCTTCTTTGTCACAAATCAGGTGTCTGTATATTCATGAAGTTTTGTTCAGGACTTCATTTCTATTCCAGTGATTGACTTATCTGTTTACATGCCAATTTCATGATATTGTTTTTTATTGCTATAGCTATGTAATACATTTGAAATTTGGAATGGTGACAACTCCTGTTGTTCTTGTATTATTCTGGATTGTTTTGGATATTCTTAGTTCTATGAAGTTTAAAATTGCTTTCTTTATTTCTGTGAACAATTGTGTTGGGGTTTTGATGAGGATTGCATTGAGACTGTAGACTGCTTTTGGTAGGATGAGCCTTTACACAATATCAACCCTATGGATCCATGAACATAGGAGATCATTCAAGGTCTTCTGATATATTTTTTTCAATTTATTTCTTTAATGCCTTAATTTTTTATTATACAAGTTATTCTGTTGCTTTGTTAGTTATCCCAAGATATTTTTGAGGCATTTTGAAAGGTACTGTTTCCCTTATCTCATTGGTATATAAGAAGGTTATGGATTTTTGTTTGATAATTTTGTATCCTGCTTACTTTTTGGAAATGTTTATTATTTATAGGAGTTCTCTGGTGGAGTACTTAGCATATTTATGTATAAAATAAATTGTCTGAGAATGAAGACACATAATCTTCTTTCTTTCCTATTTGTACCCCCTTTGTCTCCTTCAGTTATTGCTCTAGCTCATACTTCAATGGCTATATTGAGTAGGTGTGGAAAGAGTGAACATCCTTGTTTTGTTCCAGATCTTGGTGGAAATGTTTTGAAGTTTCTCTTCATTTCAGTTGAATGAATGAACCATGGGATTGCTATAAATTGACTTTATCATGTATGGGTATATCCTCTGCCTTCCTACACTCTCCAGGACTTTTATCATGAAGAGATGTTGGATTTTATCAAAGAGATTTTTTTTTTATCTAATGAGGTTATGTAGATTTTGTCTTTTTGATTATGTAGTGGACTATGTTTATTGATTTTTATAAGTTGTATAAATTTTATAACTTGTGGGATTTAGTCGACTTCATCTTGGAAATTTTTTATGTGTTTTTGAATTCTGTTTGCAAGTATTTCACTAAGAAATTTTGCATCTATATTCATAAGGTATATTGGTATATAATTTGCTATTTTTTATGTGTTTCATGTGGTTTAGGTATCAGATTAATGGTGGTTTCATAAAGTTAATTTGGAAATTTTCCTTCAGTTTCTATTTTTCAGAATAGTATAAAGAATATTGATATTAGTTCTTTGAAAATATGGGAGAATTCTCTGAGTCCATCTGGTTCTGGAAATTTTTTAAGTTGGAAGATTTTTAATTATTGCTTCCATTTCACTAGGGGTTGTGAGTTTGTTTAAATTGTTTATTTCATCTTGATTTAACTTTAGTAGCCCATAGTTATGAAAAAATAAATCCAGGTTTTTTAATTTCATAGATTGGTGGAGTACAGACTTTTTTAAAAGTATGTCCTTATGATTCCCTAAATTGTCTCAGTGTCTGTTGTAATCTCTCCTTTTTTATCTGTAATTTTATAAAGTTGAGTCATTTTTATCTCTTTCTTAGGCTAATTTAGATAAATTTTTCTCAGTATTCTTAATTTTTTAAATAACCAACTCTCCATTTTATTGATTCTGTGTAGTTTGTTGTTGTTGTATTTCTAGTTGCTTGATTTTAGCCTTGAGTTTCACTATTTCTTCCAGTACACTCTTTTTGGGTGTTATTTCTTCTTGTTTTTTCTAGAACTTTCAAGTGTATCATTAAGTTATTAATTTGATATGTCTCTAGACAATTATGTAGACATTTAGTACCATGAAATTGCCCTCTTACAACTGGCTTCATGGTATACCATAGAGTTGTGTATGTTGTTTTTCATATTTATTCAATCCTAAAAAGATCCAAGTTAATTCCATTCATGATTTCTGTCTTGATCAAATTTAATTTAATAGTAAGATTTTAGCTTCCTTGAGCTTTTGTATTTTCTGCTGTTTTTGTTGTTGTTGATATCCAACATTAATCCATAGTGATGGGTAGGATGTAAGATGGTATTTCAATTTTCATATATCTCTTGAGACTTGTTTTGTCTCCTAATATGTGCAAAATTTTGGAGGAAGTTCCATGGGATACTGATAAGAAAATATCTTCTTTAACATTTGGATGGAATGTTCTGTAGATGTCTGCTAGGTCCAATTGATTTATGATATTATTTAACTCCAATGTTTCTTTATTTTTGTTTTGTCTGAATGGTCTGTCTATTGGTGAGGTAGTTTATTAAAGTTCCTCACTATCATTGTGTGAGGGTTCATATCTTATATTAACTGTAGTTATGTGTTTTTTATGAACTTGGGTGCCCTTGTGTTTTGTTCATAAATGCTTAGAATTGCAATATCCTCTTGGACTTTTCCTTTAATGAATATGTAGTGTCTCTTCCTGCATCTTTTGATTAGTTTTGATTTGAAGTCTATTTTTCAAATATTGAAATGGTTACACCTGCTTGCTTTTTTTTTTTTTTTTTTTTTTTTTTGGTTTTTCGAGACAAGGTTTCTCTGTGTAGCCCTGGCTGTCCTGGACTCACTTTATAGACCAGGCTGGCCTCGAACTCACAAAGATCCGCCTGCCTCTGCCTCCCAAGTGCTGGGATTAAAGGCGTGCGCCACCATCGCCCGGCACACCTGCTTGCTTCTTAATTTCATTTGTAATATCCTTTTCCATCATTTTAAAGTGAGTTGATGGCTGTCTTTGATGGAGGTTTTTTGGGTGCAGCAAAAATAAGCAACCTATTTTTTGATCAAATCTATTGATCTGTGTCGATTCATTGGGGTTATAGAAACCATTAACACTGAGAGATATTAATAAACAGTACTTATTAATTCATGTTGTTTTGTTGTTGTGATTTGTGGTCCTTCCTTTTGATAAATTGTTCTGGGATTATGTATTACTTGTGTCCTCTTGAATATAGTTACCTTCTCTTCAGACTGATTTGCTTTCTAGTGCCTTCTGTATAGAACTTGATGAAGAGAAATTATTATTTATTATTATTTATTTTTGTCATAAATATTTTTTCTTTCTCTCTTGTTATTGATAATTTTGCTGTGTATAGTAGTCAGGGCTAACATCTGTGATCTCTTAGAGTTTGTAAAATTTCTGTTTAGTCACTTTTGGTTTTCGTAGACTCAACTGAGAAGTCAGGTGCTATTCTAGTGCATTGTCTTTATATGTGACATCTTCTTTTGCCTATAGCTTTTAATATTCTTTCTTTGTTCTGTTTCCATTATTATGTGTCATGGGAGTTTCTTTTCTTGTCCTGTCTATTTGATATTTGGTGTGACTTTTGCACCTTTATGGGCACCTCTCTCTGTAGACTTATAAAGTTTTCTTGTTTGATTTTGTTAGGAATATTTTCTGTGCCTTTGACTTGGGTTTATTCTTTGATTTGGTCTTTTCATAGTGTCCCAAACTTCTTGGATTTTTTAATAGTTATTTTTTGACTGAGATACCAATTTTTTCTGTCTTCAAGATATGAAATTCTCTCTTTCATCTCTCTCAAGCTGTTGTTGGCATGAACCTCTGAGCTTTTTTTTTTTTTTTTTTGACTTCCTGAATTTTTCTTTTTGAGTTTTACATTTGTCTTTTCTTCAGTGGGTTTTTTTTTTAATTCTACTGTATATCTTGAAGGGCTTTCTGTATTTTACTCAACTGTTTGTGTTTCCATAGTCTTCTTTGAGGTCTTTGAAGTCCTTATCTTGTTCTCCAGTTAAGTCAGTTTTCTTGAACCATATTATAATAGGATTGTGAATTCTGGGGGAAGCCTTAGTTGTTTGTGTTTGTGTTTTTACACTGGGATCTAGGCAGCTGGAGTTAGGGTATTTTTGGTGTTTCTTGGTGTAGATATGTAGTCTCACATTTTGGGAGGTAGGTATTTGGTTCTTTGTTTGCTGTTGCCCCAATCTGACAGATTGTAGACCATAGAAATGTTGCTTTGTTCTCAGTCTTTGGATCACTCAGGGTCTTACAGTTCATTTTCTGACTAGTCCCAGATCTCTGGAGATTTTTTTAGTAGGGATTGGAGTCTGGTTCTTCAAAATGTTGCAGAGGCAGAAGTAGGGGTTCCTCAGGTCCAGCCAGACATTGCAGAGAGTTCAAAGGGAATAGAGATGGGATGGGAAGATGGGCTAAGGGCTAAGGGCAACTGCCCTTAGGCTTCCTAGGCTCCAGGTACCCTAGGAAGAACAGAATGGATAAAGGGACGGAGACATTGCTATCTACCTTGGTCCCAGTCAAACAAGGCTGTGCAGGCCTTGGTAGAAAGCAGTTCTGTGAGTCAATGGGGAGTCACAGAGGAATGGTGGTGGGTGAGGAGGGGTGGCTAAGGAGAGCAGTGATGAAGAATGGACAGACATAGAGTCCACAGCATGAGTGTAAATCTCAGAGGAGAGAGATATCATCTGCTTTTGGTTTTGGAAACATAACATTTAATGGATAATTTTTTGCAATTTGGTATGCTATCTTTTAAAACAATTCTAAACTTTTCTTGCAAATCTGTGGTATCTAAAAACCACTATTTGAAATTTATCTTGTTATTTACTTATATGGAAGGTACTTAATGATGATCAAGATGGTTACAAAACGTGCTGTCAAGGGGCATTACTTCCAGCTGGTGTATTTGTGAATATTAAAACTTCATGGAAAATGGAGAGAGAAAATGCATGTGGCCATTGATTTAATCAATTTAGCTGTCATTATTAATAATGAAAAGACACATCTTTAATTAACTCTCTCAAACCTGGCTTTTCTAGCCCGGTTTTGTAACAAAGCATACCTGCTTTAATATAGATAACCAGACTCCTGTTGATTGGGTGAGACATGGGATATTCCCCTTTTGTCAGACAAGGAATAGAGTAGCCTTCCTGGTCAAGTGAGGCACAGAATAGACTGCCTAGTCAAGCATAGGCAGGCTAGCCCTTTTGTTCAGAGGCAGCATTCACTAGCCCACTGCCAAGGAAAAAGATACACAGGCTAGACCTTCTCATCAGAGTAGACACAGTCTAGCCCTTTCTGGTCAAGGACAGCATTGGCTGAACCTCTTGCTCAAATTAGGTACATACTAGCCCCTGTGTTCAAAAGAGGTGTCGGCTAGACTTTGTGGTTATCTATGGTGTAGGCTAGCCCTTCTGGCCAACCTCTATGTGCATGTTCCATACAAAGATGCTGGTCCCTCCTCCCTCATTGACCCCATTCGTTCATGGCAGACTTTGTACAAGCAGTGAACACATGGTGGGATTACCTTCAGAGAAGCTCTTTGCTAGGATATACATTTTCTAAATCCTACTGAAATTTCTGTTAGATTACCAGTCAGGGGGATTATAAAGCTGTGGAACAAGCTTAGGATAAGCTTTGCTTCTCAGAGTTATACCAGTATCTGCTGTGCTGACTCTGCTTCTTTACTAATAAGAAACTTACAACTCTCTGCCAGAACGACAGGAAAGGGGCAGTGACAGCCCTTGGCATTTCTACTTCTTTCAACAAGTGAAAAATAAAATGCAACTAACCCTTGCTCTCACTACATGTGAATCCTTGGAGCTGCCAAGCTGCCTGTGGGTGTTCTGAGCTCCTTGGACCTTCATGCACATTTTCCGAGGATGTTTTAAGTTCATACTTAACTCACAAGAGGAAACTTGGAGGAAGTTCCAGTTGGAATTGCGTTTCTGAAATGAACTGACCACAGACAGCCCTTGAAGAATATTCTCCCCCATATGTTCAGTGTCACTGCACCTCCAGCCTTCTGACAGTATGCTCATGGCTTATGAGCCTCCTGAAGTCTGGTTCAGAGGTTTACTCCACCTTTCACACCCAGTACTTCACACACCACTTGGAGCCACATTGACATTTGTGAAATTACAGAGTGTGGGAACTGTGGGGCCACATTCCTCAACTGGTTTGAAGGAAGAAATAAAGACAGCTTTGGAAACTGTTTGGAAACAGGTGACCAGTTCACGGGCATCTTCAACTCTTGATGTGAAATCAGGCTCCCTTCTCCAAGTATTTCAGAGTTACTGAGGCATTTTTAGAAAAAGGAAGCATGATTTAGTGTGGACTGCATCTCCACTTCTCACCTTGACACTGACTTTCTAAGGGAGGTACTTCCTGGTCCACCCACTTAACCTCACATACCACAGCTCTGAAATCACACACAGGCAGCCAGGCAGCTCCAGGGATCACACCCTAAGAGATTCTCCCTGCAGGGACAGAATGTGTGCCCACAACAGCCTGCAATCCTGTGTGGTGACAATGCCTATGGGTCTTTAGGATTTCATATCACTCTTAACATGGCAGTGTGGAACCTTGACCTCCCTAGCTGTGTTTTCAGCACCCATGGTCTTTATTCTGAGCACAGATAGATTCACAGCACAGAAGGGAGCTGCAGTGGCAGCAGGCTGAGGAAAATGGATGGAAAGAAAGATGAGAGAGATGGTGATGACACATGGCTGCATGTGATCGATAGAGACCCAGTGCCCCTTGTGACTATGTGTACAGGTGTGGGAGTGGGAGGTATTAGGGCTTTATAAGCTGGATGGGCCCAGCTGCTTCTGCAACATCTCTGGGACTCTGGCAATCAGACTTGCTTTGGTACACTAGAAATCAACACCCAAATGCTACATGAACTGGGAAATTCTGGAGCATTTTGGGTCTTTAATCTCAACATCTGACAATTTACTTCCTGCAAACTATGGGTAGATCCAAGGAGAGTGAGCCAGAGACATTCTCTGGGATAGGTGAATTCCAGTCTCTTGTACTTTCTTTTTCTTTCTTTCTTCTTTTTTGTGATGATTTTTAAAAATTACATTGTTTGCATATTTACCAAAATTCTCTGACAAAAGTGTTTTTATTCTCAAATTACTATTTTGAGATTTCTATTTTTTTCCTAGCCTCCTAAAATCAAAATAACGTACAAATTTAAAACTACTTAAGAATATTCAGACTCGATGTCTAGTCAGGGCTATTGGTGCAAACATTCAGAGGAAGGTCAGTATCATCATATTGTTGGGAACAGAGTTCTCAGAAATGAATGGCATTTGAGGAGAGCTGGGCCTTTTATGGAAGGGGAGCCCTGTCATTCCCAACCACCGCTGAGCTTCTCTCTGCTCTTCTATTTTCAGCGCTATGAAGCTACTTTTTGTCCAATATTGTTGTCACTTAACTGCAAGCGCAGTATAGCCTGCACCAAGGCAATGAATGCCAGGTTTCTCTCCATGATTCGTTTCTTAGCAGAATATATGGACTTGTCTCCTTCATCTATTTTATTTCTCTGTCTACCATATTCTGAGTGTGTGGCACAAACCCAGTGTTTACCTAGGAGACAGAAGGGCTAGCAGGGCTTCAGGCTCATAGGAAGTCACAGAGTAAACCATGCTCTTACTTAGAGCATGTCTGCCCAAGGAAAACCTAACTTGTCATGAAAATACATAACATAGGAGCAATGTAACCTAGGAGGAGAAATCAGGCTTCTTATAACATGAGATCTGGTGGGTGAATGGATAGGATTTCCAGGAAAATGAAGAGTGAGTGTCCTGTGCATGGGTCTACTTGTGTCCAGACGATGCAGAGAAGAGCCTCTTGTAGGAAGTACTTGATATTATTCAAAAGGGGATTTTCTGAAGAAGAGACTTCTCTGCAACATTGGTTTGCTGTTTTTCTTGTTGGTCATGATTTCCCAGCAAGCATTTGTGTGTACACAAAAGTAGTTTTGGATTAGATCACCATAATACTTATAAAATACGTACATAAATTGGGTGTGATATACATGTATGTATGCTACCAACTCATTTGTGTGTGGCAAACATATATACAAAACACACATAGTCATATATATATATATATACACACACAAATATATTTACATACACATAAACATATATACATATGGACACATACACAAATATATATATATATATATATACACATACACACACACATGTACATATATTCAGGCAGCTCTTTTGATATCAGTGCAAGATGAACAGTTCCTTTCCATTACCCTCCTGACTGTCCTATAAGCTTGGCACGTTTCTGTAAATTCCAAGTTCATGAGAATTACTTTATTTGTAATGTGAATGACACCAAGTTAGAAATATGGCATTTTTCAAGTTCTATGTGTGATCAGATTGTTCTTTTTAACTCTTGTAGAACAAATACGTGAAACCATCCACATCATGATTCATTTCCCATTGCATATCTATGAGAACACAGCAGAAAACCACATATCTTCCATAGCCTGCTCTCCCCAAATCCATAAGTGGTGTCTTTGAACTAATAGTCCTCTTAAACTATTTAGTCTCCATAGACAGAACAGATCATTTAGAGTGTGTGCTAGTATTTCTAATAGGTTCTGGCTTCTTAGTCATCATGAAAAGGTTTTAACTGCAGAGGGATTCCCCCACATAATCTCTATAATGATTTTCTAAAACTGTAAGAAATCTGGCTTCTAGTCAAAAGTACCCAAAGAGAGCAAAATTGAAAAACCATTAGGGTTTCCAAATGCATTTTAGGAAATGATCTCAATATGTTGACACTACATTTTCCAAGTTACATAAGTAAAACATGAGACACCAACCTGAGTCCATAAAACTTGAGTCCATTGTGTAAGAGAAAGGCCAAACTGAGGGGAGGCTGGGTGAAAAATAAGTAATAAGTGCCTTATAAATAGAATCCCGGAATTTATGGTGAAACTATTTGGAGAAAGTGGAACAAATTGGCCTGCTCTATTTTGGCTCAAAGCGGTCCATCTTAAACTGAGCAGTCCCATGAGTCCTACATTTATTTTTACTTTCAACAGAAGCAGAACCTTGTTGAGGACATTGAAAGAACACAAATTTTTCCAGTGCTTTAAGTGGCTTAGTTTGAAATTCCTGAATGAAGCAAGTAGCAATTCTCTCAGTTACACTGATGGGACACTTGCTCTACCGGTTCCTTTTGTCACTGATGTGATCAGAAGCCTCATAAGAAGCATTTTCAGAAAGGAAGCATATATTTAGGCTCAGCAGTTGAGGGTACAGTCCATCATGATAGGGAAGCCATGGCAGAAGGAGGATGAGGTAGCCAGGCACATTGCTTCTGAAGTCAGGACCCAAAGAGAGATGAATGCTGATGCTTAGCTCCTTTTTATTCAGTGTGGGACCCCAGAGTTAGGATGTGTCTTCCTATTCTCTCTTTCTGTTCTTTTTTGTTGATATGACATGACTAGCTACCTCAAGTCCATGCTGCCATTTCCTTGTAGCAATAGACTGTAATCTGGAATTGTGAACTAAAACCAAACAAGCAAACAAAGACCTTTTTTTCTAACTTTCTTTTTGTAAGATACTTTATCACACCATCAGACATGAAACTGTAGCATACGCCTTTTTTTTTCTTTCTTTTTTTTTTTTTCGGCCATGAAGCCCTTCATTGAGGTGTAGCTGACAGAGAAAGCTTCATATGAAGAAATCCAGGATGTGGCTGTCAGTCCAGCATTGGAGAGAGTGAAGCAGGAGGATGACAAATTTGATTTCAGTCTGGTCTACATAATGAGATCCCCCACTTCCTAGGAAGAAAAGCTGTACACATTTAACATATAGAATTAAATATAGATCATCAAGCTGTTCTCTTTCCAGTGACATCAATAAATAAGCCTTCAAGGACACCTGTGTTCAGGTTCACTGGGAAGCAATGGTTTGTTTATATGAGACACACATGTACTCTCTCTCTCTCTCTCACTTAAAGATAAGCCTTTAAAAATAGATTAATTAGTTCTTCCTGGTTAGTGATCTTTTTCTTAACATCTATTAATTCAAGTTACATCTCCATCATAGCCCCCCTCCTCCCCTTCCGGTCCCACCCTCTCACTCTTTACCCCCTCTCCCTCCTAGCCTTCTCCTTGGGTTCTCTTCAGGTGACGGGGGCCCCCACATATCAGCCCGACTCAGTTCATCAGTCACATGAGGACTAAGAGCTTCCTCTTGCTCTGTGGCCCGACATGGCAGCTCAGCTAGTGTGCTGGTTAGTAACCTTTAAGAGACTATGATTCATTTGTTTTTAATTTATGTGTAATTGTGTGAGTCTGAATGAGCTCATGGAACTGTGTGAGTTCAGGAGCCAGGAGAGGGCATTGGATCCCCTTGCACTAGAGTTACAGGTGGTCATGAGCTGCCAGGTAAGTTCTGGGAACTGAACTTTGCTCCTCTGCAAGAGCAAGGGGAACCTTAATCACCAAGCCATCTCTCTAGCCCTCTCAAAGTAATTTTGCACATTGTTCCTGTTATTATAAGACAGCAGTCAACAATCTTTTGCCTGTGACCTCAGTCTGACCCATGGAGTCATAATGGGTTTCATATTGTAAAATAAATTATATGAAATTTAGATGTCAGGATCCATGGACACAATACTCTGTTGTTGAATCAACATGAAGCACCCTATGGCTGTTTTTTAATTATAACAAACTTACCAGCTGTAAAGAGACTAAAAATACCACATACCCTTTCCAGATATGCTGGCTGACTGATGCAAACCTGCCGTCTTTGTGCTTAGGTGTTTTCAAATACAACAGGGTCAAGAAGGTATTTGTTCAAGAGTGTTATAAATGTTGGTATCCAATTTAAATGCAATTCTACCTTGTTTTGAGGATTAGAATAATTAAAATAACATGTTTTAAAGCAGAAATAAAAGAGACCTCTGTTTCCATTATACCAAGGTAAATGAAGGTGAGCTGGATGGATTCTGAGCTTTTAATCAACAGTTCACATTTCCTTTGGGCATCCTCAGTGTTACCTAGAGGTATGTGGCTGATAGAGCTTCTAAGATAACCTCTTCTGGACAAAGAGGAGATAAATCCTGTTTGGGAATCAGTCCTGTCAAGCTGCCTGAACTTCAGGAATCCAAGTGGGGGTGGGAGATTATTTAAATCAGTGACATATATGCTTACAATTGGGTGCAATCACCGTGGAACTTTTAACTCTAAATCCATCCTGCACATTCCTGAAGTTCACCATTGGAGCTGAGCACCGGGCATAGCAGGCTTGACCTCATATGTTCCCAACACTGCTTTTCTCCCAGGTAGTAGATAAATGAGGACACATCTCATATCGACAACCCATTGCTTCCCTGTGCTTGGAGACAAAGTACTCAGTTTGTCCACAGAGGTAGAATACTACAGGTGACTTTTAAAGCCGTGTAGCTAACCTACCCAGACCAGTGGTACCAAAAAAGCATCATTTCAAAACTAGATTTAGCAACAGGATGCAAACAATTACACAGTACACAGACACAGCTCATCCCAGCACCAGCAAAAATATATTAGGTGCATGTCCACCTAAGTTGCATTTGTACTGACTCTGTATCCATAGACTAAGTCAACCACAAATCAAAAAGTGTTTTGAATTGTGCCTGCATTGACTATTTAAAAACATTTTATTTATTGTTATACCCTCAACGATACAGCAAGACACCTGTCACCTAAACCTTTATATTATGAGCCATCCAGAAACTACTATGTCCAGAGCTTATACACAGATAATTATCCACAGGCTATGAGGACCTTGAACCACTGTGAATTCTGAGCCTTGTTGCGTGGGACTCCAACAAGAGAATTATGGCTACTGAGGAAGCACTATAGTTTGTCAATGGTGAAACTTATAAATCATGACCCAATTCTGGTACTTTCTAAGGCTTAGCCGGCACATAGTGGAATGTCTGAAGGTCTGTGGTCGAGTGATGCTGTGCCCCAGCCTTGCTGAGTACATCTCCAGTCCTTCTGATTCTTAAGGTCTTAATGACATGAGCAGGATTTCCTCCTTGCAACTCAAATCACATTTCAACAATGGGCAATGAAAGACACCACTATCCAGGTGGCTGAGATGAGCATTGGAGAGCAGAGAGGTGTTGTAAACAGTTCTGAGATGTTGATCACATCCACTTTACAAAAGATTAATACACTTCTTTAGTAAATTCTCACTTTATTCCATTTCAAGTATCTTTGATATCATCAGTTTCATAAATGCTGTTCTTCCTTGCTGTGGTGGGAAATGTTCCCTACGGTGACTCCTACAGGTGGACTATGAGAAAGTAGTCTGCTTTCAGACATGATAAGCAGCAAGCCACTGCAGCCATTTAATACTAGTCCCTCTTCCTATTTAGGATTTATTATGATCAAGGTCCCGAGAGAAAGAATTGAGAAATCAAATCACATCTTCTCCTGCATCCATCATTGATGTAGACAAGAAATGTCAGATCCTTTTGACTATTTTCAGTCCATCATTTCAGAATAGAGTGGTCCTGATTCGCCCAAATCATTTTAAGATGCAAAGGCAAGTAATGACCAGCTTTCACTTGAAGCATCTCAGGAGACTGTCAGTGATCCAATTTTAAAACAGATGTGATGGTGCCATGGGGCATTTGATCTGTTGGTTTCAAAAGAGATTTTCTCCCTTTTCTCTTCTCCAGGCTTACAGGCATGAACCTCCCGTCTCCTGTGATCAGCAGCAAAAACTGGCTCCGTGTCCACTTCACGTCTGACAGCAACCATCGGCGCAAGGGGTTCAATGCTCAGTTCCAAGGTAAGAAGGCACCAACTCAACAAACTAAAACAAAATGGATAAATGACATGTGACATCCTGGTCCTTCTCCACCCTGAGGTTTTGGGACATTACTAAAGAAAGAAAAAAACCTTATGCTTGAAAATGCTTCCATATATACTTAGAAGCAATCAACTTTGGAAAGTGTGTAGTCACCAGGGCCTGACACTGGTTACTGATCTTTAGGCCTCTGACAGTCTGCACCAATAACTGGTTTTACTAAGGAGTGATCAAGCATTAGTTAATAAATTTATAACAGTGTTCATTGTGTTTACCTTCCACATAGCAGATAAATCTTCGGAGCAGTTCACATGTTATTCACATGCTTAGAGTGGGTGAGAACACAGATTGTACTTAAAAACTCAAATAAACCTTGATATAGCATTTAGTCCTGAAATATCCTTACACTTGAAAAACACAGCTCTCGGATTTGGTAATTTTCATGTCATGAGCCTTTAAATTAAGATGTTATTATTTAGCTAAACACAGCTGTCTTCATCAGTGTGGTTCTAAAATGTTCTCTTTGCATGTGATTCTCACCCTTTGTGCCTGGATCCTGAGACTTTCTACTCATCATTAACCCTTATTAATACTGCAAAAAAGGGATTCCATTGATAAGCATGTAACAGAAAAACCATTCTACTTACAAATAAAAAAAACGTATTCTAAGTTCTGGATCAGGTTGGAGCTCACATGGCTCCACCCCTTCCCTGATGAAATATTGGCTCCTGATAGACTCGGGGAGAAGTAAAGTTACTCTGCTTTGTCTGTATGCCCACTGGTGAGATCACCAGGCTCCAGCAGATAGTTTTTTTCCCATGGTCTCACATAGCCTATAATTGAACTCTAAGTTCAAGCAAAACCAAAAAGGTGTGAATGTAGACAACATATAGGTAGACATAGGGAGGATGACAAGAATGGCAGAGGAACTTGATTAAAATGAATATTTTTAAATGTATGGATATGTCAAAGAATGAATTTGATCATAAAAAAATAAAACACCCAAATGGACTCCCTGCACTTTCCCCATATGTGAGCTTGAGAATGTGATGTTCAGCAAGGCTCTGTTCCTTTGGTTTGCAAAGCAGGGGAAGACACACATACATTACTGTGTTGCTGTTCTTTGGTCAAGTAGAATAAGAGTGATTTGAAGGGGATGAAATCTGGATGGTGCTGTGTTGAGCATGGGGCTGGGGCTTGCTGCTGAGCTGTCCAGGGCTTGGGAAGGTGGAGGTATGGCAGTCACCTGTCCTGGAATCTATGGATATCTTTTTCTACCATAGTAAATCTGGGTCCTCCTTGGGGTCATAGACTATATCACTGCTTTTCCTTGTAATGTTCTAAGTTCCTGCTTTTCTCTCAGGCTGTAATCCATCAGTGTGGACTTTAACGGCACAAGCATCCTATTGTCTCTCTTACCCTGTGTCATAGGCAAAGCCAAGAACCGTTACTGTAATTATAACTACCTCTGTTGCACTGTCTTTAAGGCTCTTTATCTTCTTGCATTTGCTAGGCTGCAGTAAATATGGGAAGGACCTGGTGGCAGGCAGAGACCCTGTCACATGAACACAGAGTTGTTGGAGTGAAGAGGAGGATACTAGGTCTGGTGGGGAATATCTCTGAAGCTTGTGTGTGTTCACCCACATCAGTGGAAGGACTTGACACAGAATTAAAGTGGCCACACTTGGTGCTTAGAATTCTCCCAGGCTGTTCAGACAGTGTGTTGAGTTTTCATCCTGTAAAGCACTGAAGATCTGTTTCTAAAAGCTTTGATTATTTTCTCAGCAGTATAAAATGTTTTCAACATCATTTCTCAAACCTCATTATTTGTTGGTGCAATAGGAAGAAGTGTGGAAAATATAATATATGGCTTAGAAATCACCCAGACTGGAAGACACAAGAAACACACTTAGTGTGGGAAAAATCAAATATATACACTTTTAAAATTGTAAAAATGTAAGCTGCATTTTTGAAATTTACAAATATATAAAGTACAGAGTACTCTGAAATAAGTTGTAATTGAAGTCTGACTAAATATAATTAAAGCAAATGTTTCATTTAAATGCTATATAATTAAATTATAAGAGGGAACCATGTAAGCTCAATTATTTATATGTGTATATAGAGAGAGGGAGAGATAAGATGGGGAGAGAAAAATAGAGAGAGGAAGAGAAAAGGAGAGGGAAAGGAGGGGGGGAGATTAGGAAAATATGTACCAGGATCTAAAAGAGTTTCTAAGCAATGCCAAAGTATCAGGCCACATAGCTCTGGCTGAAAACTGTATATGAAAACCCTTCAGCTTGTCCATGGTTCAGTTCCAATGCATTGTGGGTAGATGAAGCCACCCTTTGTTCATGAGCTTCTAGACTAGGACCAGACACGATGCCACCCATCTTAAAAAGACATTGACCTAATAGAGCCATCTCCAATGACACCAAGAAATACATGGCTAAGGTAGGATATGCAGGAAGGCCTGCATTTAATTTTCTGGCTCTAGAGGTAAGGCACATTGTCAGTGATGGAAAACTTCAGGGAGAGGCAGGTTGCTGGTTCTAGAATAAACCCAAGAATGCCAGAGTTCCTGTGATATGACAGTGGCTTAGGGTGCCATCTTCAAGTTATTCTCAAATCATTCTATTTAACCTGTCACATGGGGAAATATGTTCTACATCAGACTTTTCCCCTCTCCCTGGTTTGAATACCAAAAATTTCTCATCCCTATTTTGTTTTGAAAACTTAACGCATTAAGGGGGATTATCCACACAGTTGGTCAACAATCATAGAAGTCAAAATGCAGGCAGAATTTACCAAATATCCTACTTTATAAATATTCCTCTGTCAAAGGTTCCGGGTGTAGGGACATTTTCTCTTCTGTTTTTGACAAGAAAAGAAAACTTCAAAACCATGCCTTTGACAGTTAGAGGCTGTTCAATATGAATACCTGGGTAGGAGTGAACATTCTTACAGGCCAGGAAACTGGAAAGGAGCCCATGGGGTTGGGAAAAAAAAAGGAGACTTTACAGGGAAGATGTGTGGAAGACAATAGAGCAAAGTAATCAGGGAGAGAGGGACGGAGAGATGAGGGCTCAGGGTGAGGAGGAATTAATGTAAGCAAAATATGAATGAAATTTCACATGGAGACCTAGTACTTTGTAATCCGATTTAAAACATAAAATAAACAAAAATGCATTCATCGGTTTGCCACCTTGTTGAGGCTTATGGTGGTCACATTTACTGCTTGCAGCCACCCCTACCTAGAGATTCCTTGAGAATTGAGAGACACATAGATCTCCTGGAAATCTGTGGCTCCCACCGGTCCTTCACAGTCTAGTGGTCTTCCTCAATGGGTGATTGCTATGTTCTCACAGAGGAGGTGGCTTCGCAGATACAAACCCAAAGAGAGCATTCTTCTAATTCTGCAACTTGCCTTAGCTAAACGAACAGCCACCACCATGCCATGTCACTTCCTGACTTGTCTTGTGCTTTGTAACTGTCACGTCCCAGTTCTACCTGTGTGAAGTCATCTGACTTCTCCTTAGCCCTCCCTCCTCACCCATCCAGTCATGCCAACACCAGAGAGAGGCATGATTGGCAACCAACAGCCCTGTTGCTGTTCACCCTGGATGCACACTCACTTTTAAGATAGTGCTGTGAACAGAGACCCCTCTGATAGATCTGTAGGATCCGCTGCACATATTGGCCTGGTAGTGTAGGATAGATTTATGTAGGACACATTATTTCTCTAAAGCACCTGAAAATGGAGCCAATTCTTTATGTGTTGCCTCCACTATTAATTATAATTAAATAAGGACCTTGTTAGCACTATCCATCATCTGGTAGCTTTTGATATCTACAAGATGAATTTTTTAAAAAACACATTAATCTTGAATCTTGAAAGTCTATGTCCTGAGTAGGCATCTCTGAGCTGGGCTCCACTTCTCAACACATTCACCTGGCCATCAATAAAATCTTGGTTTTCACAAGATGCGACCTCCATTGATTTCTGTAATGAATAAATCATTGGGAAAGAAACTGTAATAAAGTTCCAATTTAAGTAAGGAACACCCTGTCTCATAAATCAAGAGGAAATCTGATGGCAGCTTTAAAGCGTGTGTTGACACAAATAATTAGCTTGCTTTCTAGGTTATGGCTCTATATATGTATTGATTTTCCTTTTATTTAAAATGAAAACCTTTATACAAAATGGGGACTTTTCTGTTATTAAAAAACGCATTTGGGAAATTGAAACTTCATATGCCCAGATTTATAAAAAACCTTTGTGTTAACCATTCTCCCACATGCATAATTCCTGCAGGTGTATTGTAGACCAGAGCTCTAAGGTGGAAGCCTCCAAGTCCTAGTGTGAACACATGTATAAGCCTCTCCCCAGAGAGCAGTCAGTCTGCAAAAGTGCAAGTAGTACTCCGTAGGATGTAGAAAGTGCTTAGCCGGCGATCCTTTAAGAAATGAAGGCAATCAAAGGCTCTAGTGCCCCTGGGCCACTGGGCTGCAGAGGAGAGCCAGCAGCTGAGGGTGCCCCAGCTGGCCATATGATAGTGGGGTCACCTACTTACTGCTCCCTGGAGTACTACTAGGTAAATGAGATGCCAAGGGAATTATTTTCCAATACAAAGAAACTAGCAAAATGTAATTGTATTCCTTCTAAGTTATTCTGAAAACCTAACTTTTATAAGAAAACATATCTTGATAAATATAAATCCACTGCAGTTAGAAACACATAACTATTTTCCCCCCAGAATATGCTTTTATTTTTCTCAGAGCAGAAGCCTTTGACCACTGCCAAACTCCAGGAATATTTATATGGTCCAAGCTCTGGACTCTTCGTGACACACATGTTATTACCCAACATCTCTCTTACCTGTGTGTCTCTTTTTTTATTCCTTTCAACTAGTTTTCTTATATCTACTTCTCAGTCATGAAATAGGAGGAAGTGTGTGGATAAGACTCTATAGAACACCCTTCAGTATGAGAGCATCATTCCCTGTAGCGGCTTGGTCCTGCTCGGGCCTTCCTAACACATCCAATTCCACCTCCTGATGCTGCCTCTAGGTCAGCAAGCTGTTTGGGCCAGGCTCACCCAAGTTGCGCCATGGGCAGCTCCAAGGAATAAAGGCTTAGCCTGACTGCACAGAAAACATCAGCTTTTGTTCTCTTAATTTTCCGGGTCAGGACAGTGTCCTATGACGCGTTAATATATGCAAGAAACCCCCACTCCATGGCAGCATTGCCTGACTTTGCTGGAGTGACAGGTCACTGTGGAAGGGGCCTCAGTGCCACAAAAGCCAGAATGGAATGCACGGTCTCACATAGACATGAACATAGAGTCTAGAGGGTGAGTCAGTCAGTACAGAATGCATGGCATGACCAAAGATTAACAGGATATAGTAAGTGTGTTTGTGTAGCCAGCATCCTGGTTCCTTTGCAGAAGTCAGTGCTCTTCAACCTTGCATTTTGCCTCTCATTAGTAAGTCATTCTTAGCCACAGAATTTTCCAGAAAGTGCCCTCCAGGTCTCCCTTTCTGCTGATCTCAATGTTCCCATCCATTTGAGTGTCTGTCTCCTTGCACAGGAGACACCATGTTTATCCTTGGCCATGAGGTGGCATCAGAAGCAGTTTGTAAACAGAAGAAACAAACCACAGCCAACTGAGAAGTGAAGATGGCTTCCTGTTGAGCTCCACTTCAGTCTCCAAACCCTGAGCTATACTTCAGCTTATTGTGGGTGCTGGTTATCAAAGATCTAGCTAGCATACGTGGTAATACCCATTGCCACACCATTACAGGTGCCTCACAATAGTGGCTATGGGGTTTTTCAAAAGAAAGTCTTTGGCATATCTGAATCCCATACTGAATCCCAAGTAATGCAAATTTCAGGAGAGCAGCCAGCTTCCAACCTAGACTGTTGCATCTCAGCATGGAGACATGTCCCTGTCTGTGGACACGTGTGTAGCATCTACTGGTGAATCAAACTCCACTTTTTAGCTCCATGACAGCTTCTTTGGAGCTTTCCTTTTCTTCCTAAGAGTTGAAAAGACCATTTCCTATTTAACTTTTCTCATATCACAAACCCCAGGGACCAAATTAAGGCAGGCAATTTCCAGCTGAGAAATCATGAGAGAGGGGCCAAGGGGGTGATGTTATAGAACAGGTCAGAGTGGGAGGGCAGGTTTCTCAACCTAGGTCCTCAAGTTTTTGGTGTCACTGTGAGCACCTTGTAACAGAGGGTAAAGCAGGAAGAAGGTGGACCCTGTGTATCAGTCCATAAAGTGTGCTTCCCAGTCTGTCGGATTTTTAGTTCTCAGCACAGGTATTCATTCTTGTTCAATGTCGATGCACCTATCTCCCCAGTGTTGGGGTTACAGGTATATACTGCTACTCCCCTCTCCCCAATCTCCAGGATATGGATTTCCTGCCCACCTTCATCATGGTTCTAGAGTCAGCTTGCCTTACTTGCCAATAGCAACCTCATGTGCTCTCTGTTTTATATTGTTTTAGTATTCACTGTATCCACTTAGTGCTGCTTATGTATGCACAGGCATAGGGCCATCTGCTGGAGCATGAGTGGCCTCTCATGGCCCACATTCCTGAAGAAAACTGACTCGCCCTCTCCAAAAGCCATCAGCTGCTAGGCGTGGGGGGACACATGAGTCCTTCTTTCATCCAAACTGGGTTTCTGACTGGATATATCTTGTACAAACCTTATGCATGCAGTCCCAGACTCTGAGTCCATCTGGACAGGGGGCTCTCGTGTCCAGTAAATTCTTTTTTTTATTTTTTATTTCTTCAAGTTACATCTCAATCGCAGTCCCCTCCCTATTTCCCCCTCCAGTCCCACCCTCCCACCCTCAACCCCCCATCCTCTTCCCTTTTATTTTTATTTTAAGTTTAAGGTATATCTTATTTCCCCCTACAGTTTCCCCTTTCAGTCCAACAAATGGCTCTTTCCGTATAATAATAAATACAATACAGTACAACAGAGGTAATTAGGCCACAGTTATGAGGGTTATATGGCTTAACATACATTCACAATGACCAGTCCATATGTATTTGGTACCTGACTTTAACATTCTACTATCTAAACATCTCCATGAGTTTAAAGTTCTATATCTGACTCAACATTCATACTAACTTGCAACACAATTTTAAAAGTATCTTCTTAGATCTATAACACTCTCTTGACTCCTAAACAACTCCAAATTTAATTATGAGACTCTAGCTATCTGTTCTTCAACCACCTCAGAGACCAGAGAGGGATAAATATATCTGATTTTATAGGAAGTGCAGGGCCTGCAGCTTCCAAATCTAAGAAATGACATACCAGTGGTTGCCTGGACAATTCCCATTTTGTCTCCATACATTACAGCATGGATCTTAAGTTGTTTGGCCCCATTTCTCTGACAGACATTGATTGTAGAGCAGGGGTTATGAAGGACTTGCCTACCCTGTCTTGGCAGAGCTAGGCTGTCCACTTACCTGCTTCCAGGTTTTGTCCTTTTTGGACAGCATTCTGTCTACAGTTGGAGCAAGGGGCTTTCCTACCAAGAGATAGGCTTGCGACTAATTCAATCATCTCCCACTGGAGATTCTTCGATGCTCATCTTCTTCTTGGAGGAGAATAGGGGGTGCTGTCAGGAGCTGACATGTCTTGATATAAAAAAATCTAAAGTTACGAAAACATCTTTGAATGCCATATTCTGCAGATCTCTTGAGGTTTTTGAAGAGGCCCTATCTATCTCTTATATTAGGGTAAGCAGATGTTGCTTGTCTCTTAGCAGGTTTATTTCTGATTAGCTTAGCAAGTAACTATAATAGGCTGTCATAGTACCTAACAGAATGACTGGCTTGCATAACCATTAGTTTGCATTTCTTAATTATCCTAAACAGTTCATGACAGTTAGTAGCAAAAGGCCGAAACATCACATTTCATTTGTTTTCTTTACCTCCTAACTCTTCCATCCCATTTTGTCCAGGCAGCCACTGGTATGTCATTTCTTAGATTTGGAAGCTGCAGGCCCTGTACTTCCTATAAAATCAGATATATTTATCCCTCTCAGGTCTCTGAGGTGATTGAAGAACAGATAGCTAGAGTCTCATAATTAAATTTTGAGTTGTTTAGGAGTTAAGAGAGTGTTATAGATCTAAGAAGATGCTTTTAAAATTGTGTTGCAAGTTAGTATGAATGTTGAGTTAGATACAGAACTTTAAACTCATGGAGATGGTTAGATAGTAGAATGTTAAAGTCAGGTGCCAAATACATATGGACTGGACATTGGGAATGTATGTTAAGCCATATAACCCTCATAACTGTGGCCTAATTACCTCTGTTGTACTGTATTGTATTTATTATTATACGGAAAGAGCCATTTGTTGGACTGAAAGGGGAAACTGTAGGGGGAAATAAGATATACCTTAAACTTAAAAGAAAAAAAAAGGGAAGAGGAGGGGGGGTTGAGGGTGGGAAGGTGGGACTGGAGGGGTAATAGGGAGGGGACTGCGATTGAGATGTAACTTGAAGAAATAAAAAATAAAGGAAAAAAAATAATAAAAGTTGAGCAAATCCAAAAAAAAGACAATTAAATTTTAAGTTATTTTTTGTTAACTTTTAATATTATGGGTCTCATTGTGATATTTTTTCATGTATGTTATTTCTTTTAATCCTTCCCCCACCAGGCCACCATCATCCTCTCAAATAGTTCTTATCTATTCTCTCTCTCTCTCTCTCTCTCTCTCTCTCTCTCTCTCTCTCTCTCTCCCTTTCATAATCTTCACAAGGAAATCCTGGTACTTTCTCTTTCCCCCATCAGCATCTTCCATTTCCTCTTTTTATCCTCTTCCTCTCATGTCTCCTATACATGCACATGGTCCCCACCTAAGACAAACATGTGATAATTGTCTGAGTGTGATTTATTTCACTTAGCATGATTATCTCCAACCCAACCATTTTCCTGTAAATGGCATAGCTTGATGGTTCTCTGTGGTGAATAAATTCCACTCTTTCCATATATAGCATATTATCTCCATGTATCTGTCAATGGGCTCCAAGTTGTTTCCATACCTTGGATACTATGAATAGCAGAGCAATAAACATGGCAGTCACATGTCTCCAAAGCATGCCTGCTTAGTCCTTCGACTATCTATCCAGAAGTGGTATTGTTGGGTCTGTCTATAGATCTCAGCTTGTTGTTCAAGGCAGGAAGCCTGCAGTTTAGTATGTTCGTACAGTTTTCCTGTCAACATTATTCACAGAATAAGGTGAAGTTTTTTTTTTTTTTTTTTTTTTTTTTTGCACTATTGGCTAGTCGGAACTCACAAGGCAGTTGTTGAAGATTACAGAAAAGTGAGCGGTCTGGCTGGATGCTCAGATCTTCTTCTGCTCTTAGGAAGCACAGCTGTGGCAGGTGTCAGTCTCTAGAACCAGAGTCAGGCTCTGTAGATGGTGAGCATGAACTTTATATATATATATATATATATATATATATATATATATATATATATATAATTTAAAGACATATTTTAAAAAAAGATTAGCTTTAAAAACAGCTCTGGGAAGCACATGTACTAAATCCGATCTCTAACAAGAACATCTCTATGCAACAAACTCAGCCTGTTGAACTTGCTCTGATGGTTGAACCCTAACACTTTATTATGGCGAATCAAAGTTGTAAGTTCTGCTTTTAATTTTGATATCTTCAAAAGGAGATGATTTACTTGGTAGAGTTTCCTCTGGCCTTGTGATACATAAAATGACTCAACATCTTACAGTCAGCAGTGCTAGGGTGACTGGAGACCTTTCTCTTTCCCCAAATAAAATCTTCTGTTTGTTTTACTCCACTTGTACCATGGCCACTCCACCCAGTGCCACAGTGCCCTCACACACTGCATGAACAATAGCAAAGGCATTTCAAAACAGTGGGAAAAGACAAGAGGAAAATACCAGGAAAAGACTGAGTGGTTAAGAGCACTGGCTGCTCTGCCTCAGGACCTGGTTTCTGTGTCCAGTACCCACATGTTGGGTCACAACTGTGTGCATTTTCATTCCCAGGGGATCTGAAATCCTCTTCTAGATTCTGAGAGTACTCTACACATTGGTTCCCGTATTTAATATACATACAAGCAAAACACTCATAAATATAAATTTAAAAATTTTAAATCATTAATAAAGAAATTATAGTTGGGTGTGGTGTTATATACTCCTTTAATATAAGCACTCAGGGGGCAGAGGCAGGCAGATCTCTGTGAGTTTGAGGCCAGCCTTGTCTACATAGTAAGTTCCAGACCAGCAAAGGCTACATAGAAAGACCCTATCAAAAAGAAAAGAAAAGAGATAAATAGGAAAGAAAAAAAGAAAGGAAGGAAGGAAGGAAGGAAGGAAAGACTTTCAAGATGTGTGTGGTGTGTGGTTGTACATAATTCCAGCACTTGAGAGGTTGAGGCAGGGGGATTACCAGGAGTTCAAGGTCAACCCAGCCTGAGATATAAAATAAAACACGGGCTGGATAGATAGCTCAGCGGTTAAGAGCACTGACTGCTCTTCCAGAGGTCCTGAGTTCAATTCCCAGCAACCACAGGTGGCTAACAACCATCCATAATGACATCTGGTGCCCTCTTCTGGCCTGCAGGCATACCTGCAGACAGAATACTGTATACATAATAAATAAATAAAATCTTAAAAGAAAAAAAATAAATAAAATAAAATAAAACACAATGTCTTAACAGGTTTGCATCAAACATTTAAAAATATATAATTATTTGCATCAAACATTTAAAAATATGGGCCTGAAGATATGATTCAAGGGTTAAGAGCACATACAGCCATTGCTGTTTCCAGCACTGGGGCTGGAGGTTTAAAATCACCTTTAGCTCCAGGTCCAGGGCCTTCTGGCACCTTTAGGCTAACCAGGTCTTTCCATTCACATGCACAATACTCTCTCAGACACACACACATACAAATAATTCTAACAATGAGCTATATATATTATATGTTTTCTATGAGCTAAAATTAATATGATGTATTATGGTGATAAAATAATAATTTAATAACATCAGATTTAGTTATAGCCTCTAAATATTAGGAAACGGATCCCCTTGAAGGATGTTGACATACTATTTGGCAAAAACCTGAGCCCTCACACTCTGAATCACCACAAAGATGCACAATATCTCATGCAGGATTGCCAAGGCTGAGACCAATGGCTTCCTGAGAAGGCTGTGTAGTGGTGCAGTAGGCCAGAAGCACACAATAGGCTAATATATATAGAAACATACTAAGTGTATATCTGCACCAGGAACAAGCACATCATACACATACTCACCTGTCCTAAATACACATACCAGATACACACCAGGAATATACTCAAACATCACACATACTCCAAACACATCAGCCACAACCACCCATATATATTGCTGACATCCCAGGTGTATTCAGATTCAAGGGTGGCAACTTACACAGATACATCACCACTCTGCTTTAAGTAAATCTGTCTTTGTTGGCTTTTTTCCCTTTCTTTTATTTTTCATGTCAATACACTCTGCTAATGCAGCAGCTAATTGTAAGTTCACAATTGACTTCTATATTGGTGTCCCGCCCCATCCTTGTCCCACCAGAACTGCAGCCCTTCCACACCACAGCAATGGTTAGCCAGAGGCTGACCACGTTAGGGAGATAAAGTTTCAGTTTTGAGTACCACTGCCTTGGCCCAGTGCCTAATTTTTCTCCCAATGCTAGATGGTGGACAAATATAGGGTCTCCAGTGAGCACTGGCTGAGGCTCTGCAAGTTCATGTCACTCCCCAAATTTGGAAGCTGGAATCTGAAGATAAAGGGCTGTGATCACTTTCCTGGGCTGTATCAACAGCTGACTGGGTACCTGACAGTTTAAGGAAAGGATGGCAGCAGAGACTTCAGATGGCAGCACTTAGAGCTGGCATGAAAGTGAATGCATCCACCACTCTTTGAAAGGAGGACCAAAGAAGCAGTAATGGTGCCAGGGATAGCAGACCCCACAGAAGGAAAGGAGTCTCACAGAAGACAAAACTGTCATTTAAATGTAATTTTGTAAAACTTTACTATTGAAATAATTTTAGTATTTTCATTATTCTTCTAAGACTTCTGACATATAGGGGTTTTTTTCCATAATGACAAATGAGACCCAGGAAGGAAAATTACATTAGGAAAGTAGGTCTGTGGCCAGCTATATTTGCTACTTGAAAGAAGGCACACCATCCTATATTAGCAAGAGCAACTTAGCGGGCATTACACTAAGCGGCTTATCTCTAAAAAGCCAAAATCAATGCTTATTTCTTCAGAGAGTTGTTGCATGTGATAAGGATACAAACTGCAGTTTTCTTTAATGCAAGAGACTCTATTCCTATATGGTTTAGTGTAGAAATACAATATGTGAGTCTTTTAGTCATATAATTATCTTGTATAAATTAACACTAACTCTCCAATCTGCTTACAGCAATTCGAACCCACTTTTAACCATTTAATCCAAGTGCTGATTGCCCTTTTGGCAGATTGTGAGCAAAAATGTCTGACAGGATCCCTTGTCAGAGCCCTTCCTATGCACCAAGCAACCAGCACGGTCCCCACCCACCTCCTTCTATAGACACGTGCCACTTTCCAGAGGGCTCAGGAGCTATGAGCACCTTTGCACTTGAGGGACTCAGGCAAGGTCACACAGCTCTAAGTGACAAGGACCAGGATGTATGGCCGAAGCTATAGTAGGCTGTCCCCAGTGGCATCTGTGGCCACTACTAAATGGTAAAGGTGAGTGTGAAGATGTGCGTTTATAACAGGCTCTTCCCACCCTACTGTGCAGAAGAACAGGAACTCTGGATTGCACATGCTGTGAGACCTAAAACAATCATTGGGGAATACCGCCTCTGCTTCTCTACTGCCGAAGGCACATTCTTGTGCTCTAACTTTAAGGATGAACAGTGTTCACAGTATTACCTTTAATTCCTGGATGCTGTTATTATTTTGGATATTTTTTGTTACTATTGAATAATGAGAACTTTATTCTCTCTTGTCTTTCCTCTGAGAAGGGCTCTGTTCAAGGAGCAGTTGTGCCAAGTGATGTAGTCCAATGCAGGGATCCTGTCAGTGGTCACCATTGCTCTATGTGTGTTGAGGAAGAGGTGTGAAATATATCATGGTGTCGTCCTGTGTCCTGAAAGGATTCTGCATGTGCAAAATGTCTTCAGCCCTGTTGTGAGCAGTTGACTTATTGATCTGACTCCACTCATGTAGGAAGTGTTCACATAATTCTCTCCTCTTTCTGGGAAGCCTTGTTCCCACTGTAAAGAAACAAAAACAAACAAAACAAAACAAGAGCCTTCTAACCACACACACATCCATTGTTGATGCGGCTGCAGGGGAACTGCAGGACTTGGGAACTTCTAAGTCACAGCTGCATTTCCAGTACTTAGAAAGCATAGTGGTCAACAGAATCACCAATACCTATTTTCAAAATTGTAGCAGGAGATCCAATGGGCAAGCTTGGCAAGGAGCTGGAATGGGAACAGTCCATATCATATAATGAAGGCCAGCCATGTTCAAAAAGCTTTCTTCTTATCTAGGTAGGAAATACCGACAGCAAGCCATCCTCACATTAACCAATTTCATAACTGAGAGTCAAGGTATTGAATGTTGCCCATGAAGTAAATAAATAGGGAAGTCAGTCAGGGATCAAAGCACATCATTCCATCCATGTTTAAAGTGTTTATGAATCAACTGGAATTTTCTTTAAAAATTAAAAATTTGTTTTTCACAGTCTAGCTGGATAGAATTAATAGCTACTACGCACATAAACATGAGCCTCAAGCTGCTACACGTATACACATGAGCATACCAACACGGAAATATACTTTTTAAATGTCTTGCATGATAGTGATGCTTTGTAGACACCTTCTTGTTTGTTTGTTTTGGTCATGGTAGCCTGGAACTCATTTTCCTCCCACTTCAGCCCCTGAAGGTTCTGTGCTAAGCACCACCACACATGACTCAGTTCACTCCAGACTCATGGAAACACGTTGTAAATGGAGCCCTTTCTCAAAGTGATTCCAACCTTACGCAGCCTATTCAATCAAAAAGCTTGGGATGATTCTGCCGGGCAACCTGAGTACACAGTACTTGTTGAGTAATGTTCCAAACAGGTAGAAAATAACAGAAGAGCCATAGGCAAAATGCCAATCAACATATTCACTGTTCAAGGGAGCTTGGCTAGGGCATGTGAGCTGGAGGGTGTTGTTCACTGGAGAGCCTTAAGCAGCCAGAGATAGAGGCATACACTTGTCATTCCAGGAACAAGACTGAAGTGTGAGGATTTCAATTTCCAGGCAGCCTTGACTACACACTGAGACCATACAATCATAGTTTCTAGTTTATTTTGCCTTGTATTTATAGTCATACCACCTATTTTAAGAAAAAGTCCTCACACAAGATGCTCCCACCCCTGACACTGCCTGGAGGGCCAGAAACCAGAGATAAGAAGGCCCAGAGGCTTTGGACATGACTGGGATAAAATTAAAAAAAAAAAAAAAACACCTCAATGAGATGATTCCTAATGATATTCTGCTATACTCATAGATTGGCACCCAGCCTAATTGTCATCAGAAAGGCTTTGTCCAGCAACCTATAGAAACAGATGTAGAGACCCACAGCCAAACATTAAGCTGAGCTCAGGGAATCCTAAATAATACAGGGGAGGAAGGATTATAGGAGTCAGAGGGATCAAGAATACCCCCAAGAAACCCATAGAATCAGCCGACCCTGGCTCACAGAGACTGAAATGACAATCCCACAGCCTGTGTGGGTCTGACTTTATCCCTCTGCATAAATGTTACAGTTGTGTAGCTGGGAGTTCTTGTGGGAGTCCTAACAGTGAGAGCAGGGCTGTCTCTGACTTTTTTGCCTGCTTTTGGAACTCTTTTTCCTCCTACTGGTTTGCCTTGTCTAGCCTTAATATGAGGGAAGGTGCCTAGTCTTATTGCAACCTGCCATGTTTGGTTGGTGTCCCTGGGAGGCCTGCCTTTTTAATGAAGGGAAATAGAGGAAGAGTGGGTTTGGAGAAAAGAGGAGATGGTGGCAGGCACTGGAGAGAGGAGGGAAATGAAACTGTGGTTGGGATATAATAGGTGATAGAATTAATTAATTAATTAATTTTTAAAAAGAACCATGCCTCTGGCTCCATATTACAGACTACATGGTGTGGGGGCTATGTAATTCTTAAAGCAGGAACAGAGGCTTTCTGGGAAGCTTCTATAATGTCTCTAACCCAACAGGTAAAAAATATACATACCTTGGCTTTACTGTTATTTCAGGCACAGCCTCTATGGATGTTTTTGTGGTAGCATGTAGGAACAGTATGAATCGTTGCAATTGGTGTCTGCAGCCCAGAGGAATAGAACTGGACAAATCTGACTGCAGAAGGAGCCACAGAATCACCAAGTTTCCTTCTTCTGAATTGAGCAGCACCACAGTATTTCTAGTCAGGAGTGAATCCATTGTTCCATTCTGTTGTCAAACAGCTCCTCTCAATCTCTGGAAATTCAATGATGGGATAAGATGCAGTGGATAACGGGAAGATATCAGATGGGTTGCAGAACCCTGCATTGAACTGTGTGTGCAGTCAAAGGCTCTTGTTCTTCTCCTGAATTGCAGCCTCCTAATTGCATGAATCAACTGAACATTTTAAGCCATGTATAACTAATAGTAATAGCTTTAAACCATTAAAGAGCTCTGTTAAACACTAATTTAGCACATTGGGTCTCAGTCATAACAAGTTCACTTTAAATTTTCTTCATATTTTAAAATATTGCTTATTTATTCTTTGAGAATTTCACAATGTATGCAGTGTACTTAAGGATGTTTATTTTATTTTATATGTGTATGTGTGTACCTGTACATATGTATGTACACCATGTGTGTTCATGATCCCATGGAGATCACAAGAGGCATTTGGAGCTGGAGTTATAGAGGTTGTGAGCTGCTATGTGGGTGCTGGGAACTGAACCTGGGCGCTCTGCAAGAGCCCCAAGTGTTCTTAATCACTAAGCCATCTATCGAGGTCCTATGCAATTATTATGGGTTATCTCTATCCCCCCAACAACTTCCACTTCTTTGAGGGTAACTTTATTTTCACTATGAGACACACACACACACACACACACACACACACACACACACACACACACACTAGTCACATAAGCTTAAGCATGAATATGTTTCAAATGGAGTTTACACCATTTTGTTGATCTCCTCAATTAGGTGCTCTGTTAATATTAGTAAGTTGCATTGCATACAACAACTAAAACATGGTATTTTTGCTGTTGTCATTTTTGTTTTTGTGTTTTCAAGACAGGGGTTCTCTGTGTAATAGCCCTGGCTGTCCTAGAACTCCCTTTGTAGACCAGGTGAGCCTCAACTCATAGAGATATGCCTGCCTCTACCTCCAGAGTGTTGGGATTAAAGGTATGTGCCACCAGGCCCTGCTGAACTTGGTATTGTAATAATAACATGTAGACAGGTGTATGTAGACTGGTAAGTGAGTCTGGTTCTGTTTTGTGACTTTTTAATCTCCTTTTATTATTCATATTATTTTAAATAAACCTGGGATTGAACCATGATCAAACAAGCAAAAGAAAGATCCTCATTCTGAGACTTATCAAAAAGGTTTTCCCAGTGGCATTTCAGATGCAAGACTGACACCCCTGGCAGGATTCTCTAAGCCATGAACAGCTCTTCTAGAGATATTTTCTTTGTCCCCCTTGGGCTTGAGGTCTCCTGTGCTTTCATTAGCAAGTGGCTAATGCCAAGAGAGGGCTGTTCCGGAATGGCTTGCTCAGTACTAACTTCATTGAGAAGCCCAGCCGGGAAGCATCCTTGAAAAGGAAGCTTCGTTGCTTTATTGTGGTGGCCCTGGACTCCACTGAACATATGTGGCTTGCTGAAGGTACTTCTACCACTGAGATTTTGAGCTTTTCTAAAGAGAACAGCTGTCTGTCAAGTACCTGCCCTGCAGGGTGGCCCTGGGCAAAACTGCTCAATTGATAAGAAAGAGTTGGGCTCCTGGAGGAGGCTCTGTGTTCCCAAGGCAGCCGGCTCACCTGACCCCACCTAGGGCTCACCCAGGGATTTGGCAGGGACCTCTCCGCTCCTACCAACGCCTCTTTTTCCCTTCTGATAGTCTATACTGGGCTAGGTTCTTGTGATTACTGGGAAAGAAACTCATTCAACAACTTTAAGAAAAGAGGATTCATAGGAGCAGCGTGTTTTCAGGAGTCTGCTCCACCGTTCTTCTGCTGAGCTCATGAGAAGCACAGGGTCTGAGGCCAAATGTTTGCTTTCAAAACTCAACTTGGCCTGTTAGAGAAAAGTACTTAAAAACTCTAAAAGGACCAGAGCCCTTCACTTATGAAATAAGAACTTAAGACATAGGAAACTCACTCCCAGATGTTAAAAGATAAACCCAATACTTTCGTATGACTTCTAAACACTTCATCAGCACATCCTGGACTTCATCCCTTTTATTCATTTTGAATTCCTGGTGCCTCCCTCTCAGTTTGTCTCATGATTCAGAATCTAATTCCTGATTTCCTTCACTAAATCTTCTCCATTTCAGAATCTGTTTATACATTTCCTATCATATTAATAACCATTTATAAATTTCCAAGAGATGAAATTGAATCAGCCCTGCCCATCAGCCACACTCCTGACTTGTCTCCTGGGAATAGGACAGGGTCATGGTGTTCTGAAGAGGCCATGACTGATCCCATCATTGTTAATCTCACTGGCCAAAATCCCAAACTGTCACCAAGACACCCAGTCAGTGTGCCTCCTTCTCCAGACAATGCCTCCACCCAAATTTACTTCTCCTCTTTCTCCTCCAAGGGGAGTGTTCCAAAACACTACATATGTGTCTGACTAAATACACAGCTGCCAGGCATAGTGGAGAATGGAGACATGGAGCAATTGCTCAATGTGCTTTTCCTTTGTAATCATGGGAATAATTTTAGAACACAAAAGATAGCGGTTGCACATCAGAGTCGTTGATTTGTAGGAACTGAAGACATACTTCTGTGGGCAACAGTTCTTTCTCTGCAGGCATGAGGATCTGGGTGTGGTCTAGGGAGAAAGGGGTGTGGCTGTCTGCAGCTTTCTCACCCCCAGCCTTGCTCCAGGTTTTGTGGGAGATCCTGTCTTAAGAGAGTGTGGTACAGGGTAGCAGAGAGGGCACTGGACATCATCCTGTAGTCTCTGCACACACACAGCCCAGCTCAGAACCTTCAAGAGGGTAACACAGTGTTTTTGGAATCCCTTCAAATACAACCCTTCATCATGGCCATCTTGTTGATTTAGCTTAGTGCTTCCAACACTCCATAGACCATTCACTGAATTTTTCATGCACGCAGAAATCACTCTTAGAGAGGCCGCTTTCTCCAAATATAACTCACTTTTTCTTTCTTTTTTTTCCCCCTGCAATATATAGAACACACCTTTTCTTTTTTTTTCTGCAGTAAGAACTGCTGATGAATTCCAACAGGTTGACATGAAGCCCCACTGTCTTACTGGTCCTTATCACTGTCTAGGCAGGCTCTAACTCCTTACTGCATATTGTAACAGACAGGTACTCTATTGTCTACAACTCCAAGAGCTTGAAGTATACTGACTTTAGTTGCAGATACTGTGACTCTTATTTTAAGAGGCCACAGTCAGTCCTAGGAGTTCACTAAGGATAACTGAGTCAAAGGCCACCACACTGTAACAGGAAGCAGACTTTGCAGGGGATCACTTAAAACCCCACAGAAGACAGCACTTAACCGTGCACAGTCCAGACACCAGTGGGTGAGATTGCTTCCTTCAGTACTTCCTGCCATGAGTGGCCCTCAGCTGTTGTCCTTCCTATCAAAGCCGTCTGTGACTAAAGAATCCCCAAATCTTATTTTGAACTTCCCCATGGCTAAGAATCACACAGCAGAATGTTCAGATCTATGTCTAGTGACAGCCACAGTGAATTTATCTCAAGTCCCACTTGTCAGACTCCTGAAGACTTGTATTGTCTTGATGGTCACATCAGTATATATGGTAGTTTTCCTTCCAGAAGTTAGAATTGTAATATCTTGAATGGTGATGCACTCAATAACGGGTGATACAAAGGAACCTGAACACACCACACAACCATACTGCAGTGGGTGTTCAGAGGATTGGGCTACACAGGTGTTGGGCCTGGGTAGAGTCACTAATGGAGACTTTTCCAAACACAATATTTTTAAAGGTGATTTATTGATGACAGTATTCCGCATATATTGACAAGAAATAAAATGGGTTAAAAGCCATAGAAGAGCTCACAAATCAGAGCCTCCCTCTCCTCATGACGGAATGGCTTCAGCTCTACCATGCCGGGCAGATTTATCATAGTATTGAAACAAGGCTATTAGTTTAATAAGTGTATTGTTGTCTATACTATTGTGGATTCAGTCTAAAAAAGAACGTCATTTTTCATCCTAGTGTTTATGGAAGCTTAGTGTGCAAACATGCATTTGTATGTTTATGCTCATGTGTATATATGTGCATTTGTGTATAAATGTGTTTGTGTATGTATATATCTGTGCATGCATATATATGTATGTATTTGTATATATGTGTGCATATTTGTATGCATAGAGTCTTGTATATGTGTTGCATGCATATATATGTGTGTTTTTGTATATATGTGTGCATATTTGTATGCATAGAGTCTTGTATATGTTTGTGAATGTGTGTATATGTGTCTGTGTATACATATGAGTGTATATGTATGTATGTATTTGCATATGTGTTTATCCATGTTCATCTATGTGTGTTGTGTGTTTGTGTATGTATATGCTCATTTATGTGTTTATGCATAAATGTGTGTGTGCTTGTTGCATTTGTAGGTAATTTACCTTCAGTTCTTAGTTCAAGTTGAAGGCATTTTTTAGGTTTTCTGCTTTCCTCCTGGATGGTAGGAAATGTGCAAAGAGGAAATGTGTGCTGGTGACACGTGTCTCATCAGTGACTTACGTCACAGACTGCCACCTGCTCATCATGGCTCTTCATTCTTTGCTATTTCTTCATATAGCCCCTCTCAGAAAATCTCCTGTAATTACGTTCTCAAAAATAGCTTCTTGTAGATGCTCATTTAGATATTTATTGTACTCCTAAATGAGTTTCCAATTCTGTTCCTTCTCCCACCACATTCATTTTTATTTAATGTTATTTAATAAAATTAATGAAGCTTTCCCAAAGATGTGTGGCCCAGGCTCCCAAAGAATGCTGTTTACAAAATAAAAACAACTAAAGGAAAACACTGAAGGCAAGTTTAACTAACATGCCAATTTTTAAAAAATGTTATTACATTTATTCATGTGTGTTCATTCTGCTGGTCCTAGTTAGCAGCACCTAACAACTTGACACAGCTCAGAAAGTCTTCAGATGAGCAATTGTCTGTATCAGGCTTGTCTGAGAGGGATTGTCTTGATTATTAATGCTGGAGGGCACAGCATAGTGTGGTGGGTGGGCACCATCCTTAGGCAGGTGGCCTTGGGCTATATAAGGACTAACTGAGTATGAAACTAGAGAGCAGAGAGTCAACCTGTGCGCATCATTCCTCCCTGGTTCCTGTCTCCAGGTTCCTGCCTTGAGTTCTTGCCTGACTTTCCTCAGTGATGGACTGTCACCTGGAAGAGTGAGCCAAATAAAAATTTTCATCCCCTAAGTTGCTTTTAATTGTGATGCTTATCATGGCAACAGAAATTCCAGTGTGGATATCAGAGGACAACTTGTAAGACCCTTCTTGCTCCTTTCACAGTGTGAACTCTTGGTTCGGAGCCGTCTGACCATGAGGCAGCAGCTAGGTAATAAATTTGGCAATGCTGTGGATACAGTGCTGAGAACCACACTTGGACAAAGAAGGAAGCTGGCCGGAGAAGACTGTGTATGTGTGTGTTCACTCCTCTGGTCTGTTTAAAAAAAAAAAACTAAAATAAATATCCCAATCATTTGATTTTACCAATAAAGACTCAGGAGCCATATGTTAGGATGAGAATCTGCTAGCTCAGAGAGGCAGAGAAAGCTCTGATGTTCCTATTCCACCAACATCCCAGCCAAAAGCCCTGAGATAAATAGCCCAGAAGAACCTAGAGGAAGAAGCCTTGAAGGAGAAAACCTCTGAAGCTACCCTGAAGGAAGCTCTGAAGGACTGAATCCAAAGGAACCCCAACTCCTTCTCCACACTGTCTTAAATACCCTCAGTTCAATGCCCCCCCCTTTCTGCTTAATCCCTGCCAGCTGGTTTCTTGCTCCAGCTCTTCACCTAAGGTGAACTTTATTTAATCTTGTTTACAGAAAGCTCTTGGATTAAGGGTATTTGCTTAGAGGTGAGCCACAGCATAACCATTTGTTTACAGCAAACAGAAAGCTCTAGGAGTAAAGGCTGAGCCGTCCCATAATTATACACAGATTTTTCAGTTCACAAACTTGGGGTTCACAATGGGATCCAATATTCTGGAGCACTGGTCCTCACTCACACAGGTCTCCTCTCTCACACACCCAGCTCATATGCTCAGATGGGCATTAGAGCTGCTTACAAGAAAAGTGGTTGCCTTCCAGGCGATGTAGGTTGGCTGATGACAAGAGAATATGGCCGTCCCAACCCAGCCTGATTTCCTCTGCGGCTATTATCATATCTCCAATAGCTCTTGATCAGTACTGGGTCCTTAGGCTTCACAGCTCTGCATGAGGCAGAGCCCTTCTCCCATCCTCGCCCTGCCCCCAGCCTACTTCCACTGCTTTCTGGTAGTCAGCACCACCGAGGCATCTCTTTGGCTTCCAGAACATAAATACATTGCAGTTATTTTCTTGAAAGAATGAAGTAAAGATGTGGTGGTGACCACTGTGAACCTACTGTTGTGAAATGTCACCCACTGCCTTTGACAGATCAGTCCTGTGAAAGCGGCGCAGTGAGTGGAGGTGAGGAGAAAGGTTATACATGTGTGTGTGCAAAAGGTTCCTGCTACCAGGCTGCCATGTAGTCTGGGGCGCTTAAGCCTGCAGAAGTCTGATGTAAATAGCTTGATTGTGCACAGAATGGTGCTATAAGGGGCTCCTGGTCCTATGCAAAGGTGGGACCAGTGGAGGGCAAAGGACACCAGCAGTTGCCAGTGTGAGGTCCTAGTGATTCTCTTCCTTTGTTCTCACTCCGTGTTTTGTCCAGTCAAGTTCATTTGTTTTATTAAATGAAAAGAATTGTTTAGAGAGGAGTGTCCCTGGATTCCCTGGATGGTGCATTCAAGAAGGAAGTGGGCCACCAAGTGTATTATCATCGCAAGAGAAGTATGCAAAACCAAAAAGGAACCTGGGCTGAATTACCTCCTATGTTTGCCTACTCAGTTACAAAGCCATCCTCCTCTCCCTGGGCAACTTGGATGGGAAAAGTGTAAGTCTGGACTCATGGGTCCCCCACCCTCTTGAACCAGTAGCTGCAAAACTGTCCTGGCACAGAGGCTTTGTAAAGCAATTTTCACATGTGGCAGGGCCAGGCAGCCGCTAGGTGCTTGCTCGCTAACTCATTTGATTGTTACAGACCTCTGCAAAGCAGGTGATAATTACCTTCATTAAACAAAGAAGGAATCTGAGATCTGGGGACATTGCTCACCTGCCAGATGACATTGTAATGAGACCCAGGACACAGCTTAGATACCACAGCTACATCCAAAGCTCACACACTGTGATGCCAGGAGGCTTTTCCTATTAAAACCCCTACCTGAGGGTTAGACAAACAGAAGAGCGGGAATGCTCTCCATGGAGCAGCAGCTGAAGATCAATCATTATTCATTTAGCAAGGGTCACATACTCAGGACAAGGCTGTAGCTTGAGTTAAGCCTTGAAGTTGTAGAATCTCACTGCCTTGCACAGTATCACCATACTACCATGGGAAAAGCATCCTCTAACACCAGTGCAGTGTCTACCAAGAGATGAACTAATTTGTTATATCTCAGAAGTTGGTGAATTCTGTTTCCCCCAAAGACCACTTTGCAGTACACCCACACATCACTTCAGCAAAGTGGACACATTTGGTGAGTCTAATGGTAGATTATTCCTTCACTGTGGGAATATTATAGAATGTCCAGCCATGTGTTCAGAATACAGTAAACCAAGATGTGATAGGCTGCTGCTGGCATCAAAACATGGAGAAGTCAATGTTGCACAACAAACATTTTATAAGTGAGACTAGTATATTCCAGGGCTGAAGAGTTAGTTAGGCAGTTAAGAACACTTGCTGCTCTTGCAGGGGACTGGAGATCAGTTCTCAGCACCCACTTAAATAGCTCCCAGCTACTTCCAACTCCAGATTCAGAGGATCTGATGCCCTCTTCTGGTCTCTGTGGGCATTCCACTCAAGTGAACCACTCAAGAGCCTGTGCATATATGCATGTGCACATACACACATCCAAATAGCCTGGTGAGAATATGAACCCATGAAGCTTTTGCTAGTTATTGGGATTTACAAACAGCACATAATGCACGTTCTATATTTATTGACACTAGCTGTGAAGTGACCTATACCATACTCATGTATGCAACGTGTTGTTCTATGCTGTAACCCTATGACACAGTGAGTGGTACGGGGGCAGGAAAATCAGGGAGAGTCCCTGCACACAGAAAAGAAAGGAGCCCTCACTCGTGAGTGTGGTTAAACGTGTCTTCTAGCTGAGGGTCAGAGTCAAGCTTCCCAACACAATTAACAAAATGTGACTGGAAATTGCCTCTGTAGAAACAGATACATTTTCTCACGCATTTCAAATAAAGTTAAGACTGGGGCTAGAGTTTTGGGTCAGTGTTTCAGAGTACTAGTTGATCTTTCAGAGGACATGGGTTTGGTTTCCAGCATCCACATTGTGGCTCAGAGCCATCTGTAACCCCAGTTCTAGGAGATCTACTATTCTCTCATGACCACCAGGCACATATGTAGTGTATAGACATACATGCAGGCAAGGCACTCATACACACAAAACAAAATACTTTTTAAATATTTATTTATTACTTCAGGTTACAGTGTCCTCTTTCCACCTCTCCCAATCCTGCCCTCCCATCCTCTACCCTCTTTTACCTTCCATCCCACTCCTCTAGAGTAGAGTGTCCCTACATAACAGTCCCCCACCCCAGTTCAGCAGTCATATGAGGGCCAAGAGCCTCCTCATACACTGGGACCCTACAAGGCAGCACCACTAGGGAAAAGTGTCTCATAGACAGGTAACAAAGTCTATGTTCCTGTTCCCTTTGGTGCACTGGCTGTAGTATAGTCATCCTCTACTATATGGGTAAAATCCGACTGTAAGTGAATAGATGCCATGTACATCCTTCTGAGTCTGGGTGAGTGAGCTAACGAAATACTTTTTAAAA
>CAJQZJ010033660.1:3013132-3020632 GCA_907164525.1 Lophiomys imhausi | reverse complement strand
GAGCTCAGCTCAGTTCCCACTTCCTTGGACTTCCCTCTGTCCATCCCACATTTATCTATCTGATCCTGATCATTCACTCTGTCTCCACAGTGTCCGTGGTCTTATGAATTAATTCTGTAAACACAGTGCAACCTTAAGACCCTTAGCCTAGGAGCCTACAGCTTACTATGAACCACTGGATGTGATATAGCTGGGGGTTCTCTAATGTCTAACTTATTGGAGCTAATAACATTGCTTCTGATAGGCTGATTTCAATGCTAAGATCTGGTTACTGCCCCTTCTGAGGCATTCTTTTGATTGGTTAATAAAAGTTGCTGATAGCCAATTAGCTGGGCAGAAAGAGTATAGGAAGGTGGGACTTCCTGAGATTAGAACAGGAACCCTGAGCTTTACACAGATGATTATTTCATTCCACCAGGAGACACAGAAGCAGATAGACATCTTTAAGAATGCTAGAAGGTAATCACAGGCACATGACGGTTTGGCATTAGGTGGTCCAGGTTACCTTAGAGTAGCTAATCGAGAGTCTGCTCAGCTAAGGGTTAAGTGTTGAAACATTAAAAGGTCTTGGTGTATTTAATTATTGGGGAAAGAATCGCAGCATCTTATAAGCTGTCAGTCCAAGCAATCCAGGCTTATCAGACTCCCAGACTCCCCTCAAACCCAGGTGAATCTCCCACCAAGCTGCTGGTAATTCTATGAGCCTAATATAGCAACTTATATTAATTAACAGAGTTTAGGTTACAGGTGGTGTAGGCCACCCTTGGTCCGAAGGCTCTCTCCCCAGGACAAATCAGGCAACCCGTTAAGGTGGACCAGGCCAGCCTCTGCTCTGCCAAGCAGCTGGCTGCTCTGCCGGCCTATTCTTACAGTTTTTACTTACTAATAACTACAATTGATAATTAAATTGCAATTTCACAAACTCCTGCAGTGGCCCCCTTTGTACCTGAATCATTATAAAGGCTGTGCATCTTCCCCTAGTGAGGCCTCTTTGAACTCTTGAGTGATCCTGGGCCTCTGAAATCCTTGTAGCCACTCTGTCACACACACACACACACACACACACACACACACACACACACACACACACTTTTATCAAAGATTTTTTTTGTTTTTTATTTATGCATATGTGTGTATTGCACACACATGAATGTAGTGCCAATTTAGGGAAGGGCATCGAGGGCATGGAGGAGCATAGCATCCCCTGGAGTTGAAGTCATAGGTATTTTGAAGCTTCCAGACATGAATGCTGGGAACTGAACTCAGATCCTCTGGAAAAGTGACAAGTACTTTTGACCACTGAACTATCAGCTACTCTATATACACTTCCTTTAGTTACTTTCAAGGCTTAAAACCATTACTATGGTGGAAGGACAATGTGTTTTTTACTGTTTTTAAAATGTGATGATCTGAAAGTTAAAAGCATTTGCTGCTCTTACAGAAAACTGTAGTTTGGTTCCCAGGACCCACATTGGGTAGCTCAACCACCTCTAAATCCACTCCAGAGGATCCAACATTCTTTCTGGCTTCTATAGGCATGCACATGTACATACATACATACATACATACATACATACATACATACATAATACAAATGTAATACATATATACATAATACACACATACAAATAATTTTAAATAACTAAGTAAATAATAAAATGTCAAGGTGTGGAGTATAATGTGTGAGACTTAATACTGATAATTAAGACTGGGTTGAAGATTCTTTGTTTACCAGCTCCCAACTCTCAGGTGGAAGGGAACTTGGAAATTTACAGTCAATGGAATTGAGTCAGCTTGTGAATTTATTCCTATTAAAGAAATTATGACATTCTGGAAAGACACAGAGGTTTCTGCCTGTTTTTCTGGCACAAGACATTTACACTCTACACCACTTGTTCACATATACGTATGCATGAGAAAAAGTGGCATCTTAGTCTCTTAAGTGAACCTTAAACTGAAGGTTTCCAATTTTGAAAAGGAAATCCAGTCATAGAGCCGTTAACAATGTTGATTGCCACGTATCATATTGAGTTACACCAGTTTCTTCCCAGACTGGGCAGAGTAGCTGATTTAAGCACAAAATCGAAATCCGATAATTTAGGTCCCAGAGTGCAGATGTTTCCTAGTTCCAAAGGTTGTTGTTCAGAGGCTTGTTAGCATCTTATAGGAACACAGGGATGCCTGCATTTGTGTAATCGTGTAATGAGATGCCCTTGGGAAAACACAGCAGTTCTTTCTAGAACTTAAGAAATTTGCTGCAGCAACAATTAAGCTCCCTGTAAACTAACCTGTATAAGATGAGGCAATGCTGTGAGATACACATCAGCAAGTGAGCCAGTAGGCACATCCTTTACTTTAAATGCAGATAAAACTGATATCCATTTTCACCTACCTGCTTGGCGAGTGGTCTCTCTGAGGCTGGTGGTAACACATGAGAGTTAGTTAAGATATTCCTGGGTGTGAGTGGCGAGGTAGCTGACACAGCTTTTCTAGCAATCAGTTCAGTCTGACGGGCTGTCAGCCCTGGCTCATTCTAATCCGAGCAGTTTAGAGAAATGGACCAGGGTTTGAACACATGCTCAATAGGTGTTCAGAGTTACAGAGAAGCCCAGGAAGTGAACAGGGGTGCTGACTCATACTAAAGATGACCATTATTAAAAGCTTTTTAAGAAAAAATATGGGAAGAAGTAATGGAAACAGAATAAAAATGCAGCTTTATTTTTTCCCCTGTGGGGAAAAATAGGTACCTTTATCAACTTTCTGTATTAACTTACACTACTCACATGTGATGGGAAAGAAAGGAATTAAAACGGTAACACATGAGCTCTTTCGATGTCTGATTTCCTCATGATAGGTTTTAGGTTATTTTATGCAATAGCCATGGATATAATCACATGTAGAATAATAGAATGATACAGCATTAATGCTATATGACAGTGTTATAACTGGAATTTTTAGGGCTAAAATTCAGTCCCAGGCAGCCTCACACATCTGAGTTGCTTGCTCCCTAGCACAGCAACTG
The DNA here is from genome assembly GCA_907164525.1 of Lophiomys imhausi. NCBI lineage: Eukaryota > Metazoa > Chordata > Mammalia > Rodentia > Muridae > Lophiomys > Lophiomys imhausi. The sequence continues at coordinate 3,017,610 of CAJQZJ010033660.1, read as the reverse complement.
AAGCAGTGAATGGTGCTGAAAGTCAGAGGGAAGAGGTATCTCACGTGTCCGTACCGGGAAGAGGAAAAGAGAGAGGAAGGAGTCCATTGACTTCACGTCTGCTATGGGGCGTGAGCTTTTGCTTTAAGCAGAGGCAGAACCAAGAAAGAGGAGTTTATAAGGAGGCACTTACAGAGTCCTGCCCATCACCATCTCAGCTCTGATCCTGGAAGGAAGTCTAAACAAGTCCTGATTAATTGATGGCACAAGGTTCTCAGATAAATGGTTGCTTTGGGCCCCTGTTGGAGGCTCACCCTGATGGCTGCTTACCTGTCAGGTTTCCTGTCCCTGGGCCCAAGGACATGAGAGGATTAGGAAAACGACTTCTTTCTGTACCTTCATCGTAAAGGAGACAGGGAGGTTCAAATGAAGCAGAGATGTCAGGCTTCCATCCTGCTTTTGGTAGCCTGTAAGCCGTCTGAGGAGTCGGTGCTTCTTCATAAAAGCAGATTCTTAGTTCCTGCCTCAGTACCTTTTATCATGATGTCCCACCTTGGTACCTTCTATCATGATGTGATTGATATCAAGAGGTATTTAACACAAGTTTTTAAGACCTAATATATGAATTTATCGAAAGAGTGCTTAGAAAATTGTATGTACTTATTCAGCCAAAGTCTGAATTTAGAAATTTTAGCATTATGGGATAATATATGTGTAGTTACATAATTCTTGGCATGTTATGGCATGCGATATGATAAACTGTTAAAAAGAAATCTTTAGGCATGAGAACTATTCCAATAGAAGACTACTTGCCAACATGCTTCTGGTACAGAAAGGAGAAGGATAATTTTTAGTGTAAAATATGTTTAAGTAACAATCAATGAAGAAGCCAGTAATGATTCCTAATGATCAGGCTGCTTTACCTGCTTAAATAATTTCCAACTTCGTAAGCAGTGCATCAAATGGAGTTATCCCTTTTGAACACCAATCATAAGTTTGATTGGATGATTACAATCCCTGCCTTATCTTGCCCCATGTGACCAATAGGGCATGTGAAAAGCTTAGAGGCATTGCAGTCCTATGAAGATCCCAGGGGATGAATCAGCCCTAGGAACAGGAACGGCCATTGTGCTGGAGTAATCTAAGCCAGGACTAAATCAAAGATGAGATATGAGGGTTTGTAGGAGGTAGTGGTGGAGTGGAGAACAGAGTAGCAGAGAAGTAACCACAGAGAAGTGGCAGCTGACTTTAGAGAGGTGTGTTTCAGCTCCAGGAGGGAAAGGAAGGGATGTAAAGAGACACACTGCCCTTCCTGTTCTCAGAGGCTAGAGAGAAGCAAGGGTGAAGGTTTCTACCATCTCTTTCCTGGTTTTGTTTTAGCTACTTTGTGACTTTTTGTTTTGAGTTTTCTTGCAGAAATTGAATAGGATAAACTGCTCCTGTACTAAATGGATTACTCAAACAGGAAAAAAAAAAAAACTAATAGGAAAAGCTGCTCACTGAGGAGGAAAGAGAATAGCCAAGCTGGGCTCAGTGAACTCTGCTTACAGTTCGAGCCCTGTGAGGCAGAGGCAGGAGTATACATATGTATAAAAGACTGGCTTGGATTACATATCAGAATGTATCTTAACAAAACACATGAACAAAAGGGTGATAGGTTGTGTTTTCAAGATGGTAAGTTCAGGTAAAGATATGGAAGAGCTGCCTCTTGTGAGAACATGACTCCTTTATGACCACAACAGCTATAGTTGAGACCCTGTGATTGTACAGGTTTCCATCACTATGTGACCACAGACACTGATAACTGACAGGCACCAGGAAGCTGGGGCAATACTTAGCTATTTCACAAGTCTCAGACTGTTTAATGACTGGTTTAATTTAAATATGCTGAAAATATAAAATCATAAGGATTTTTATGACTTTTTCAATATAAAATCAGTGTTAATTGGGGGATTATGTTAGACTTAGTAATGAAGTAACTGATTAATTTAAAAACAATTCTACATCCTAATGTTTGAAACAATTTGTAAAGGACTGAGGTGTGAAAGCTCCTGAAAAAACATGAGTTTTATGGAGAGTAAAAGAGTGTGAACAACTGCAATTCCTCAAGGCATGTTATTTTTTTAAGTGCTTAATTTTGAATTAAACAATAAAATTTTGACAAGATGGTGGGGTATTTAAAAATAAATTAAAATTTTTATTTTCTGACACTGAAAGAAACATAAAAATACATCTATAAGCAGAAAACATAGTTCTAAAATGTACCATTGCCTCTTAAGAATGAATTAACACAAACAAGGCTGAGCATGTTAACACTAGTATTCCCAGCATGTGGGAGTGTGGTAGAGAAGAGTCATAACTCCCAGGCAAGCCTGGGCTACATACAGAGATCCTGTGTTAGGATATAAAAACCAACAAAAATTAACATGAGTAATAGAAGTTTAAATAAATTATATCTTCTGTGCTATAATAAGACAATATGCACAAAAGAGTTGATTACAGTTATTATTGTATTGATGAAATAATTATAGGATAAATTATATGAGAAAGGGGCATTTCTGGAAGAATAACGTTCCTGACCAATGAGGAAGACAACTAATTCATTAATATATGACATGTATTATAACCTGAAGCAATAAATAAATAAATTTTTTAAAAGTAAAAAAAAAATGACATGTACTGTCTAGATATATGAAAAAGCCTATGTAAGTCTAAGAATTCCCCTGCTGTTATCCTCAATAAGAATAACATAATGAGTTATGTAAGAATAATAATAATGAGTAGGCATTGGTAGTATACAGGTGAACATAGTTGCCCTCCAAGAACAAACAGCCCTTGGATATACCTACCACTTAAATGGAATATTTTTAATCTAGGAATTCATTCACAAAATTATTATAATTTTCTCAATAACAAACAGGATTTATATTTTGACTATGTCAAACCCTGAGGTTTTTAAAGTTGACAGAGGCTGGTTTCCAGATTTGACAGTTTGTTGCTGTTGACCGAGTTTCTCAATGGGTTTTATCTTCATATTCAGAACAATAAATTTGTTTGAAACAACTTGAATTTATTTGAACTGTAAAGACATTTGTTCTTGGCCAATAATAGAAGGAAGAGATAAACTCAGAAATCAACTTCTAGGTCTAAATAAATAGAATAGAAAGCAAGTGTAGGGTATTTATTTTTTTTTGTGTGCATAGACAGAGATTTTCCTGTAATTCAGGCTCTGTTTTATTTTTTTTATTTTGTTTTGTTTTGTTTTTATTTTTCTTCACCAAGGCTGTTTTTTTCTCAGGGATTTATGGTCATTGTCTGTTACCATGTGTGCCAATGCATCAGATACTTTTCAGTTGCTATGATACAATGTTATGACCTCCAAAATGTTAATTTACAACTCAACTCAATAAAATCTCAGAGGTCATGCTAAAAACAGAAAGAAAGAGAAGAGAAACTTGTAAACTGAGCTCAGAGGTTTTCATTGGCTAGGTCTGAGGGTGGACATGAGAATTAGGATTGTTAAAGTCACAGGGAGGATTTTATCATTCCTTCTAAGAACGTAGAAAGAACAAGACTAACACCTTTTTTTGGGTTGTTTGTTTCATGGAGAAGTGCAGGCTGTTTATGGCAGGGGGCGGGGGTAGGGGCAGCATTTTTTTTCTTTTTTTTTTTATTTCTTCAAGTTACATCTCAATCGCAGTCCCCTCCCTATTCCCCCTCCAGTCCCACCCTCCCACCCTCAACCCCCCATCCTCTTCCCTTATTTTTTTTCTTTTAAGTTAAAAGTATATCTTATTTCCCCCTACAGGTTCCCCTTTCAGTCCAACAAATGGCTCTTTCTCTTATAATAATAAACACAATACAGTACAACAGAGGTAATTAGGCCACAGTTATGAGGGTTATATGGATTAACGTACATTCACAATGAACAGTCCACATATATTTGGTACCTGACTTTAACATTCTACTATCTAAACATCTCCATGAGTTTAAAGTTCTATATCTGACTCAACATTCATACTAATTGCAACACAATTTTAAAAGTATCTTCTTAGATGTATAACACTCTCTTGACTCCTAAACAACTCAAAATTTAATTATGAGATTTTATCTATTTGTTCTTCAATCACCTCAGAGACCTGAGAGGGATAAATATATCTGATTTTATAGGAAGTACAGGGTCTGCAGCTTCCCAAACTAAGAAATGACATACCAGTGGCTGCCTGGACAGTTCCCATTTTCTCTCCATACATTACAGCATCGCTCGTCAATCATTTGGCCCCGCTTCTCTGACAGACATTGATTGTAGAGCAGGGTTTATGAAGGACTTACCTACCCTGTCTTGGCAGAGCTAGGCTGTCGAATTCCCTGCTTCCAGGTTTTGTCCTTTTTGGACAGCATTCTGTCTACAGTTGGGGCAAGGGGCTTTTCCTACCAAGAGATAGGCTTGCGACTAATTCAATCATCTCCCACTGGAGATTCTTCGATGCTCATCTTCT
>CAJQZJ010033660.1:2982282-3004340 GCA_907164525.1 Lophiomys imhausi | reverse complement strand
TGTGTGTGTGTGTGTGTGTGTGTGTGTGTGTGTGTGTGTGTGTGTACCAGATCCTGCCATTGTGTGGACAGTGGTGAATACAGTCTCTCTTCCTCCTCACTGGGCTTTCCCCAGGGCCAAGTTCATCCAAGATGCTTTCCCTGGGAGGATGGACAGGTGGGTGCCTTTGCAACTCATTCATATTAACAGCCATGAGGCATGAGGAACACAGGTGTTTGTTGTTGCTTTTGAGCTGGAAACAATGTCCCCATGCAAAGTTAATGACAAATGACTTTACAAATTCAATATATGTTTGCTCCAAGGAATTGACAGCACACTCTGGCTAGCTATTGAATGTTGGGTTGCAGCTGTTTATGCCACACAGGAGAGGACAGTAAGTTCAAGACCTTGTCTATTCTAAAGCTGCCTTTACATGCATAGTGAACTTAGTAACAGCTTGCATTGCTGTGTAGGTCTTTGGGAAGATTAGCCATAAAACACAATGAATTAAATATACTCTAAGTGCTTTCCCTTTTTGTTTATTTCCTTGTATCATGTCATCAGGTGTGAAAAACACACCTAAAGTGTAATCAAATTCATTCCAACTTTGCATACAGACTGCATATCTTACTTGGTATTTTATTGCTATGAAGACACACCATTCTGACTTCTCATGACTCCAGTCTTTCCTACCCACCTGTGTGCCTAGAGCATAGGACCCACCCTTCACTCTGGAAATGCACCATGCCAGCTTACTTCATGTTCTGACACTTCAGTCTGGAATTCATCTCCAGACTGCATCTTCACAGGTTGTAATTGCCCCGGTAATGAGAGGTGTGGTTGCTCTGCCAGTCTTTCCTCCAAGAATCTTCCAATTAACGTGACTTGTTTTGCCCATCTACAAAAATCATATTGTGTTTTACAAAAGTGTCATCAAAGATGCCATGCTTGCTGTTAAGTGTGCAGGGGCACGTCTCATCATCGGGGCTCATTTTCAGGACATGAAGGCTCTAAGATTTATTTGAATGATAGCACACGCGCGTGACCTCTCTTCTTGCTTAACAGCTCTGCCTCCTGTTGCAAGAGCCAGGCTCCTCGTGTGTTGCCATCCATATCAGTTTTAAGGCAGACTTTGAAAAAAGGTAAAAATAATAGTTCCATTAACCTCTAACAGCTATCCGAAGGTTTAATAATAAAAGAGGGATAATTGCCCCAATCTGCTTTCTTCTATTGCGTGTAATTCCAGGGTGCATTGCAATCATTACAGATCTTCGTTTTCCTCAGAAGGCTCTATCCTCATATTGCATGAAAGTACTAGATTTAGTGTAGCGTTTTATAAATCAGGTTAGTAAATTATGCAGCCTCTGAATAGGCTTTTGTCACTGCAGGAGCTGAAATATCTTCTCAAATACCCAGGAAAGCCTTACTGAAAAAAAAAACTGATGTCTAGATACATCTGGGGAGGGAAAGCTGAAGGAGAAACTGCCTGCAAAGCTAGGTATCGGGGTATCGGTCACATCACATAGGATTCTCGCGTGCATACAATTCTTAAGGCAACTGGGAAAGTACGATCCATTAAGACATGAAAAATAGTACTCACTTGTATTAGAGATGGTGAAATTAAAGTCCAAGCCTAGTGGAAAATAAAAAGCTCTTTGAGCATCCTGAACAACCAAGTCTAAAGTGTGGCTGACTAACTAAAGTGAAAACTTCTCTTAGAAAAATGGCCAAAGGCTGATGGGGAAGCCTAGAGAAGGTACTTCCCCTGGCCTGGACTGCTATGTGGCTTAGCATGCCATGGCAGAATCTAGGAGCTCAGCATATCTTGTATGTTTTCATTCAATTGTGTAAATAAAACAACAATTTTTTGTCTTTGGACCTCTGGATACCATGGGAATGGTAGTCTTCAGCTGTCTGTAGGGTGGGGCTAGCTCTAGCACCTGTTAGATGAGGGAACCCCTGTAGTGATAGGTAAATGATCCATTGGGAGTTCAGTCAGAAAAGTCTCAAGGCTAAATTGATCAATCACCGAATCTCTGTTCTCAATTACATTCTCAGTCTGTCAACTTTAGACACAAAGAAAGTAAGTCAGCGAGATCAATTAATGAGGCTGCCTTCCAAAGTAGATAAGTAGATGGATTTCAGAATTGAGAAATACTCAGTGGATAGAGGCAGACTGAGAAAAGAGACCCATCCCAAGCCAGGTCATTTCATTAAGGACATCCTCTAAAGCTATAGAGAGAACACTGAAAATACTACCAAAGGCATTTCATTTATTACTGTCTTCCTATAACGACAGAATTACACCATGAAGCTGATTTTTATTGCCCAGGGAGGAAGGAATCAGATTGCCCATAATTGATAACCCTGGCTTCAGTCATGGGAAGTTTTGAGGTAAATGCCAAGTTTCTTACTAAGAGATGAACATACTCATTATTTATAACCAATTTTAAGGAACTGGATGGATGCTAAGTGAGGTGGCACATGAAAGGAGGGGCCCGGGGATGGGGCTTTTACAGGCTAAGGAGCAGACAATCTGTCTGCCTTTCTCAGTGTTCTCAGAAAGCTTTATGCAGAAGATCAGCTAGGGTCACCTAGGAGTGAACACATTAACCTGCACACAGTCAGCCTCCTCCAAAGTCTGTCCCCTCTCCTGTGCCTCAAACATGATGACCAGTTTGTATTTTCAAAACCCATTAAATATCCATTTTTTCTTTTTTGGCCTTGGAATTAAAAAGAATTCACAAGACATGATGAAAATTGATAGAAGCTGTTTCTGTACCCTTCACTTAAAAGATGTTCCCAATGGGTGACATTTACACATTGATGAAGATGGAACAGAAGTAGGAGATTGGCATGGGATAGTATAGAGACTATAGTCAGGTATAGCAATGGCATGCTTGCCTCTGTTTATGTGTGTGTGTGTGTGTGTGTGTGTGTGTGTGTGTGTGTGTGTGTGAATGTGTGCACACATGCATTTGTGTGTAAAACTCCAAGTGATTCCCTTGTAAGGCCTTATAGCCATCTTCCCTACTGCTAATTTTGTCTTGATTGCCATGTTCAGTCCTAAACTATCATGTACACGAAACCATGTACCATGTAATCATCTGGATAGGCCTCACCACTCAGCATTTCGCCTATGCTCGACCCTTGTCATTCCAGCTTTACTTTTGGCTTCATAGCTTTTCACAGCCAGATACAGGGCAGGCTAATTACTCATTAACCCTTTGAAAGATCATGGGTCTGGGTCCAGTATGAGCAATTATGAATATGAATGCTATAAACATTTACGAAAAGGCTTTTGTGTGAATGCAGGCTTTCTTTTCCCCTGGAGGAATGCCCACAAGTAGAATTGCTTCTATGCTCCATGACAACCACATATTTAACTTTGGCAAATTGTCAAATAAGCTTCCACAGTTGCTCTCCCATTTTACACTCCCACAAGAAATTTTTGTGCAGTCCCCTACATCGCATGCCTGTCTGTGTTGTGTCCTTACACTTTTCTTCTACCTCATTCATTCTGATATGTGGGTGCTAATGTCTCATTATGGTGATATGCTAATTTGTATTTATTTAATGACTAATGATATCCAAGATTCATTCATCTCATTTTCTGTATATACAGCTTTAGCAGAGACAATTTCTGACTGCTTTTCCTTGTTGACTTTTGGCCACTCTTTATATAATCTAGATACTAGTCCTTAATGGGATATATGGTGTACAAATACTTTCTCTATGTCCGCATGTTGTCTTTTAATCTTGTTAAAGGGTCCTTTGGAAGAGCTAATCTTATTTATCTGGTTGATTTCAATGAAAAACATAGATCTGGTTTCTCTTGGGAGCAAGAGGATTCAGCAACCTTGGCCATGATGACCATAGGTCAAGAGGAAGCACAAGCTACGTCTGCCCTAAGCAGTAGCATAGCCTGAGAAAAAAGAAAAAGAAAAAAGAAGGCCAGAGCCACCAGAAGCCTGTGACATGCTGCGTATAGGGGTGTTTCTGTTCATAGACCTAATGTTGTAGATCACCAAATACAGAGCTTACACATTGTCCTCATTCATAGATTCACTTCTATATGAGCTCAGATGAGCTGTATTCATCTAGAAATGAAATTTAAATCATGGAAATTGAGTACAAATGATAAGGAACTGAGTAAATATATTTTATAGATTTCTATTCACTTATTTCAATATTCTTTACTCTTTAATATTTCATATGGTTCTGTGTTTTGGGACTAAATCTGACAATTTTTTTCTGGATTGACTTCTGAAAAAAAAGGAATAATCAAAGATACAGAATGATGGTTTTTAAGTTTTCAGAAGGGCTAACTTATTAATTAGTACATTAATTGAATTAAATAATTTAATTACAAGAATTGATTATTTATGCCTTATAATATTTATTTAGTCATATCCCTTAAGTTTGACGAATTGATATTCTCATAAAGAGAAAGGTGACAGAAGGATGGCTCAGAGGTAGAAGAAACACAAGCCTTGCTTTAAGATGTGTGAAAGCTCATGGTAAGAGAAGACAGTAAGTGGCGATTCAAAGGTGGATAAGAAGTGATGTTCTGGGAACTGTCCAGGCAGCCACTGGTATGTCATTTTTTAGTTTTGGAAGCTGCAGGCCCTGCACTTCCTATATAATCAGATATATTTATCCCTCTCAGGTCTCTGAGGTGGTTGAAGAATAGATAGCTAGAGTCTCATAGTTAAATTTTGAGTTGTTTAGGAATCAAGAGGGTGTTCTGGATCTAAGAAGATATTTTTAAAATTATGAGGCAAGTTAGTATGAAAGCTGAGTTAGATATAGAACTTTAAACTCATGGAGATGGTTAGATAGTAGAATGTTAAAGTCAGGTGCCAAATACATATGGACTGGACATTGGGAATGTATGCTAAGCCATATAACTCTTATAATCGTGGCCTATTTATTTCTGTTGTTTTGTATTGTATTTATAGTTATAAGAAAAAGAACCATTATTTAGACTGAAAGGGAGAGCTGTTGGGGGGAAAAATAAATACCTTAAACTAAAAAAAAAAAAAAAAAGAAGTGATGTTCTTTGAAGAGTCAAAATGCCATGTTATCAAGCTTTTCTCTACAGGCAGCATTAGAATTCTGCACGTTCAAGTTGGCTGTTTAAATCATCCCTTACAGAGTATGTCCTTGAGTTTGACACACATACAAAATGACATACACCAGGCAACATTCAAATGCTCTGCTTGCAATGTCTATCTGAGAACATCACAACTTCAGCAAAAATTGAATTTCAGGATCTTGCAAGAGTTTTGAGTACTCAAGTTCCACCAAAAGATGTTGGGTTTCTATTTAGATTTGGACATAGCAGGCACTCTGAGTTTGTATTCTTCTGGTATTGGGGGAAATAGCCACATGTATGGTGTTTTTGAGAAGAGCTGATTTGTGTATAATTCTTAAAAGATTGAGGATAATTGGGAAAATGCATGGATTCTATGAGTATCTCCTCTGAAAATACTACATGTGATATTAAAAACATATTATCTCATTTATAATATTAAAAGCTATCAACTATGGACAAATTTGATGGCTGTAGAGCCTAATCCAGTTGCAGGGTTTAATGTCACTGTTGATTCTAGCCAACTGTCCTCTTACTTATGTCCAGGCACATAAACCATCTAAGACTTATCTATAACATTACTCTTATTAATTAAATTAGTTTTTGAGACTTATGCACATGTATGCAATACATACAGACCACTCCCAGCCCCTACCTTCCTACCACCCTATGATCCCCACCCCTCACAGTTCTCTCCTGTACATATCTATTTTTCATTTTGTCTTGTGCCCCACGTATATTAAACAGAGCACTCTGTGTTAGCCTGGGTTTGCAACCATCTGTTTTGAGTCTGGTAGACTCAGTAAAATATAAACAAATAAACCCAGTGCCCCTCCACTGTCGAATCTATCATTAGTCAATAGTTCAGAGGTAAAGAGTAGGGCCCTGTGGATAAGCCCTTCTTAGACTGATCATTGGTAGGGTTAGTCTTGTGTGTGCCTGGTGCTGGTTACTATAGTTGTTGTGGGTCACTGAGTTCGGTGATTGTATTGAGTCTAGAGAGTGGGTTTTCATGGCTGTTCACCGTTATCTTCTGGCTCTTATGTACTTCATATTCACTCTCACTCTTCTGAAATACTCCCTGAACTTTTGAGGGGGTTCCACACACATCCTTTTCAGGGCTGAGCTCACAACTGTTGCTATTCTCTTCATTCTAGGCCACCATGAGTCTCTGCATTCATCATGCTTTATTGCAAGTGGTGAGAGAGGAAGGAGGAGGGGAGGTTGTTTGTATTTATATTTTGTCAAATTTGAGTTCTGGGTTCCATCCCACCTGCTTCAATGTGGCATATTTAGGCTGGACTTGATGAGTGATATTTCCAGTGGCTCTACTCCCTTCACTCTGCACATGGCTTCTAATCTCTCCTTGAGTTGTCTTCTTTGAGAACAGAATAAGTTCTTCTAGTATTACTATCCTCCAAAATGCTAACCCCTCCCCCCTTCATCTGCTAGAGAGCAAGTGAGCAAACATTCCCGTGTATCTCTGATGCACTAATTATTATGGAGTGAAGCAGACTTGTGGTTCTCATGATTTTTGCATGAATGTTCAATGCACAAAGAGGGTCAACTGTAGTGTACTTTATTAAAATGAAGCCTAGGATGCAGGAAAATGACTAATTCATTTTATGTTTTGTTGCACAAGCATCTCTTGTGCAAAAGTTAAATATTTTGCTTAATATACAATTTAAAATTTCTACCTAAGAACAATGGGGTTTGGTTATTAGCATGTGTTAATTATGCATAATAATGAGGTTCATTAGGACATTCTCAAACGTTTACATATTGTATTTGGATCATATTCACACTGACCCTGTCCTATCTTCCTCCCGTCCTGACCATGCTCTACATCTGCAGGGAGGAGGAAGTGGCTAAATAAATGAATAGACCCTGGTGGCTAGCTTTAGGAATGTGATCTAACAGTTTAGCAAGACAGAGGGAATGAGGGCAAAGGGCAAGGCCTGCGGGAGCCATGTTTGCCATTCTCAGGCCAGCTAGGGTCTTTCAGTGCTCTATCCCTCTTTGTGTGTTTTATTTTGATTTTTTTTTTTCTGTGTGTGAGACCATGGGTTTAATTAGGGTTACTTACAGGCATCCAGGCTTTGTTTATAGGCACATGGACAGCCTACCAGTGGTTATACCATGGAAGAAAGAAAATGTCTCTTTGTTCAGCCACTACTTCTGCCTTGTAACAAGACCACCCTGCATGTTCATGTTTCAGCATCTCCATAGGCTTGCAGTATCTGTGACCAAATTCATCCTGCCTTCTCTTTTGCTGCTGTTTTATTCATTTTTCCAGTTGATTAATCAAAATATTTGGGGCATCTTCAAGTTCACTGTCCAACCATTGTAAAAAAGGGAAGTTCCCACCAGATTTCTCTCAGGTTCACACAGTCTCTCGGCCACTGTCAGCACCCCCATGACTAGGCTATGCTGACATCTAAGTATATAGTTTACAATAGGATATGTTCTTATTCCTAGATGTCTCATGGGTTTGAGAAAATGTGTCATGCTTTGTGGACCACAGTAGTGGCTAGCATGGAGTCTCCACACTCTCAAATCCCACCTTCTGTTCTTTTGTCTCTCCTACACCCTAAACTCTGGATAGCAATAGTCTTTGCAGATCTCCAAAGTCTTCTCTTTTCCAGAATGGTCTAGGGTTGGAGACATGTTGTCCACAGCTTTTCTAGATCAACGCCTTTTGCTTAGAAGTGTATGCCTCCATGGCTATGTGGTTTCTGGTGCTAAGCTATTTATTTCCATTGGTTCAGATGTCCCTGAACATGGGGCATCCTCCCACTAAAGGGCACCTTGGTGCTTCCAGCTACTGTTACTTGGTTACAAGCTTAGGTTTGTGAGAAACTGCAAGCCTCTCCTCAGCTGTGGCCCTGCTGTAGCTTCTTAGAGCCCCTGTCATTCCTGCCATCAGTATTCTGGCTTTAGGGGCATCGGGAGAGTTATGTGAGAGCTCAGCTTTGAGATTTCAAATTGAATTTCCATTTATTACATGGAGTTTTGAAAACATTTTGTATAATTATGTCCTATCTGCCTGTCATCTTCAGTGAAATATTTGTCTGGATTTCCCCTGTTTTTAGTTGGTGGTTTTTAATTGAGATCTAGGGGGTTTTATTGGATGGGGGAAGGAGAGTTTGTTTGTTTCGGAATTTTTTACTTCCTAAAGTCCAGGTTATCCTGGAACTCACAGTGTATCCCACTGCCAATGATTCCTAGGCACCAATGTGTATTCTTCAACAGAAAAAAACCTCATTTTAGTAAATTCTAATATATTTCCTCCCAGGTTTTCTAGAATAATACCTTTTCCCTTTATGCTCAGACCTGTGAAGATTTGGAGTTACCTACTGGGAGGGTATAATGTCCACATCTAGAGTTTCTTTCTGTTGTGTATGGCTCTTGAGGTGCCCCATTGTCACCCACTGAATGAGCCACCTTTGCCCCTTTAAGTATCCCACTGCTCAGTGGACTCTATTGGGACTTCTGTCTCTGCTCTCTGATGTTCAATTGATCTGTGAGTCTTTTTTTCTCCACTAAATGCCAGGTTGACTTGATTGTTGTGACATTAGAGTGATCTCCATGTTTCCTGAGATTTCAGAATTTGGATCATGCTAAAATTTAATGAGGAGCATTTTAAACTTATGGGGATTTCTTGGAGGAAGAAGTTCAACCTACAAAGAATTGCAGACAGTCGCTACATTTCTATTCATGAGGAAACAGGAAATTTATGTCTTCCCCAAATTGCTGGATTTTTTTCCCAGTACTACATTGTGAAAATGCCAATTACAACTGTTATAAAGAAACATACTAAACACAGACCCTGACACAATATTCTACACATACCCCAGAGAGCAGTTCCACAGGACTTTTGAATGGGCACCTGGCTCCACATAGCTCAGGAATAAAGGATTGTCCCTTGGCAAGTGATTCCTTGAAAGTCACATTCCAGGCCTAGCATTTAAAACCTATATGCCACTAGGCCTCCTGGTACATACACATCTGTCATTCCAGCTACTTAGAAGGCTAAGGCAGGAGGATGACACATTCTAGGCTAGCATGAGCTTCAGAATTCAAGGCTAGCCTAGGGAATACTGTCTCAAAGAAAAAGATGAAAGAAGGTTGAAGATTGTGTTTTTTCTAACCAAGGCTTACTTCTGATGCTTAGTGCTGCAAAGTAATAAATTAGTAGCTAATTAATTAATTAATCAAAATACCAGGGTAGGGTTTTGGATCAGAGGTAGAGAGAATGAAGCCCTTTATTCAAGCCCTGAGCTGAGGAGAAAAACAAATAAATGAAATAAAAAGAAACAGTAAATTGTAAGTTCTATATGTAAGTCACCTCTGCAATATATTATCACTTCTGTATAAATATCATTCCATACAATGTTGTGTTGGCATTTATGAGCTAATATATACAAAGAGTAGCTCACAACTCTTTTGTGTTCTATTTCAAGATAAAATAGATAGTATTTGTGATTTTTGATAAAATCATGCTATGGTATTCATTTACTTCTCATGAGACAAATATTTACTGCATCCATGTTATGTAGTTGCTCCTGGGTACTTTTAATTGTGTCTTAATAAAAGATTAAAACAATTACTGTGAAACAGACAAATGGCCTAAGTTCAGTGGTTTATATATGAAGAACACCTTTATGTAAACATACACAGCGAGGAAGACACTCCCCGGAGTGTACTGGGCATGTTCACAGGGAAAAGGGGAGTGGGAATGGAGTGGTCCTTGTCCCTCAAGGAAGCAGAAAGTCTCAAGTAGATGTGGTGAAAAGTGATGATAAACATACGCTTCGCAAGGCCCAGGAGCTGCAGGACTCATAGTACCCCATAGAGATGAGCTGACCCTGGCCATGGAAGCAAGGAAGAACTCCCCCTGTCCAACACAGAGTGGAGCAAAGATCAAATGTTTTCACAAGCTGGGTTTACAGTTCAAGGCCCCCTGGTCTTCAAGGTGGCTGAGATTTTCAAAGGTCACTAGCTATTAGCTAGAGTGGGAGACAGAATTGCAGTCCCAGCATGTGGCTTTTAGCTAAGGAGCAAGGAAATATCATTCAGTCTTTCAAGGGATGGACGTCCAAGAATACTGGAGAGAAAACAAAATTTAGTCAGAGATTAAATAGCTGAACTGTTGAAGGCTCAGGCTCACACTTAACAAGGTCACAAGTTCATTCATGTTGCAAAAGCCTATTTCCCCAGCATCCCTTTACAAGTGGAAAATAACTTTAATCCCAGCCCTGGGGAGACAGACAACAGGCATATTTCTGAGTTTGAGGTCAACATAGGAAGTTCCAGGTCAACCAGGGCTACATAGTGAAATAGGGACTTAAAAAATATAAGGTGGGGGTGTGGTATACTCAAAGAATATCCCAGGAACGAGCCTAAAAAATTAAAACAGAGAGCTAGCAAATGCAGAGAGCCCCTCTAGTCTTTTCTCTTCTGTTTTGTCTGTCTGACCATAATTCACTTTCAAGGGCAACTCCTGTGGTGAATGGTCTTTTAGCCATGTTTACCTTGCTTAACCACATGCCATTAGGACAGTGAGATTTCCACTAGACATCTGTGGCTGATCAACAGAGTTTAGCTTCAAATTGCTAACTTTTCTCTTTTTCATTTTTTGTCTATATAGAATTGATCTCGAAAGCACTCATGTCTGTATTACTTGACCTCATGTGGTCCAGGAGTCCCCCGTAAGGAGGCCCATATAGAAGCAGTTGTTCAACCCCTTGCATTCTTAGTTAGACAAAGTGTAATGAATGTAAATAGAACAGGGCACAGGGGGTGGTTAGTGGGGTAGGGGAATGGCCAGGAGAATGAGGAGTCACTCACCAGGGGATACAGGTTCCCTCAGCTCCCATTATCTAGTTTGTGGGAGAGAATTGTTTTCTGATACTGGGACAACTTCCTTCAAAATTTTAAAGAAATAATGAAGATTGGAGTGATTTTCCTTCAACTGCTGCTTTTCTTATTGTCTTAATTCAAAATAGTCAGTAGTATATTTCTGGAATGAAATGTTGATAATCCTATGGCTGGAAGCAGATTGCAGATATTCTGCGGTCTAGGAATATGTGAGGCAGCTTAGAGACATGGGTCCTTCACTGGGGTCACACTGTGACTGAAGGGCATATTTGTGACAGTTCCCATGCTCTGTGCTAGGATGCCAACATTCTCTCAGTATCCCAGAAGCCATCATTGTAATGAATGGACCAGTCTCATTTTACAGAAAGGAGCCCAAGCTGAAATCCAAACTGCAATTTGATGATGTGTGGTGAAGATTCAAGGGTTTCCTCCGTGAAAGCGACAATTAGAGTGCAGATCCATTATACTCAGCATCCTGGCTGCACGCAGCCCCAGGCTACTTTACTTTATAGTCCCCATTTTTTTTATATAAAGCAAGAGAATGGCTTCAGTTTTCCAAATTAGAATCAGATCTTGTCATCAGCTTCAGTGTGGCTCCTGCAATGACGTCAAGATAATCACCCCTGAGACTGTTCACGAGGTTCTCCTAGGAACCCAGAAAATTGATAACCGGAGAAGCGAGTTCTTGACTTCATTTTAAAACATGAGTACACTTTATATGTCTTCTTCTAAATGAGGCTCAACCGAGTCTAAAAATGTTCATTCCAGAATTAATTTTCTCACCAGACTTTATTACAAGCATTGTTAATTGGTAAAGTTGGGTCACTGTTGCTGCATTGCTACAAACTCCCAATGTAGACAGTAGAGCTGTATGGAGGTATGCACGTAGAAGAGGAGCTAGGTGTAGCACGTATGGAGGTATGCACATAGGAGAGGAGCTAGGTGTAGCAGGCAGGTCACATGATGATGCAGGGAGGTCAAGGTTGTTCTACCTCTGTGTAGCATGTGAAAAAAAAAGGATTCAATGGATATCACTGTAGGAAGAGAGGCCATAATACTCCTTCTGATGCCTTGTGTAGGGGATGAAGTGTGTGTTCATAATTGAGCAAGCAAGGAAAAAGCTCAAAATACACATGTGAATAAGAGGACTATTTATTGTCATTTAGATGAAGACTACATGTACTTTTTAAAAGTTTCTTGTATTCTGTATTTAGAATAGAGTGTCACCAAGTTAGACCACACAGGTTTTGTGCACATCTGGAGTTGGTTTATCATTAATGTGAATATGTTCTCAGGAACTGAGGTAACGCTTTCTCTTTATATGAAACAAAAAGTTACCATTGTGCAAGTTCACTTAAATTTAGTATGCCAATAATCATTTAAAAATCAACCAATAACTTTAAAATATTATGGATTATCCTGGGTGTGTGTATATGTATATATGTGTACGTGTCTTTGTGTGTGTATGTGTGTGTATATGTGTGTGCATGTGTGTGTATGTGGGTGTATATATGTGTGTGCATGTTTGTATTTTTTGTGGGTATGTGTGTGTGTATATATATGTGTGTGTGTGTGCGTGTGGTATATATGTATGTGTATGTTTTAATGTGTGTGCATAAGCTGTTAATGTGTGTGTATGTATGCGTTAATGTGTATCCATGTGTGTGTTAATGTATGTGGATATTATGCTGGGGAGTTAACCTAGGTTTTGGTACCTGGTAGAGAATTGCTCCTCTGCTGAGCTGAATCATCAGCCTCATTTTTGTTGTTTGTTGCTGTTTTGCTTTGTTTTGTTTTAGTGAATCGGGGTCTCACTAAATTGACTGTCCTGGTCTTTAACTCACTGTAGCTCCAACATGCCTTGCATTTACGGTCTTCCTGTCTCAGCTTCCTGAAAAGATGGGATTACAAGACTGAACCAGCAGTTTTCTTTTACATTTTTAGACCACTGACAAAGCCAACAATACAGAGCTAAGACAAAGCCAATGTTAAAGGAAACGTAAATTAAGATCTGAAGGCCCCTGCTTGGCTCTCATGCTCTTGTTCAGGGAACTTTGTTGAACAGTTGCCTGTCTCTGTGCCTCACAGTGAGAACCAACAACATCATAAGATACTTACAGGTGTCAAATTACAAACCTGCAAAAATATACTGAGCAGGAACCATGGCAGAAACATGACATTTAGCAAAGCCCTTTCAATCATTTTATTTTTTAAGCTTAGGGGTTTATTCATTTTTTTTTTTTAGATTTCTGTGCATGTGCCTGACAGTGTGTGCACAGACCATGTTCATGTAGTACTAAAGGAATCCAACAGAGGGCAGCATCAGACACCTGGGGCCATGTTGGTGCTAGGAAACAAGCCCAGATCCTCTGTAAGAACAGCAAGAGCTCTTAACCACCGAGCCACCTCTCCAGCACTGGCAGCTTAAAATAATCCTGCTACACTCAACTAAACAGCTCTCTGAGTGCTG
Source organism: Lophiomys imhausi (assembly GCA_907164525.1). Lineage (NCBI taxonomy): Eukaryota > Metazoa > Chordata > Mammalia > Rodentia > Muridae > Lophiomys > Lophiomys imhausi. The sequence goes on along the minus strand of CAJQZJ010033660.1, from coordinate 2,990,916 downwards.
ACAGGCACTGATGATTCCGTGTAGGCTATGATTCTGCATTCTCCTCTCTGCAGAAAGCTTCAGGACATTAAGAATAATCTCTTTTAGAAAAGAAGTTGTCATTGGCTAAAGTTCCTCCCAGAAGAAGCATCCAGCTGTGGTTTTATGGATGAATGGCCAACAGAATATGTTAAACAGTCCATCTGTGGGCCATCCTTTTTGACCCACCCCTTCAGAAGCAGGGATTCCCTTCATTAGGTATTCACAGGGTGTATGGAGACAGCTCTGGCATACTAGCAGCTGTTTGCACCAAGTTTCTGCCCTCAAGACCTTCCTCACTTCTCTTTGCAAAGAGACACGCCTGGGACAAGATGTCAGAGGACAGAATAAAACATAGGTGGAACATGGCTGGTCTAAATTAGAAAAACTCATGAGCACTTTGAGTTTTATATCATCTTGTAGCTTTAAAAAATAGGAATGCTTTTGATAAAAAAAAAATGTATAATCCAGTTTTATAAAGTTCATAGCTTTGTTTTATTTTTTATTTTTTTAAGACAGGGTCTCACTATGCAGACGAGGCTGGCCTCAAACTTATAGACACCTCCCTGCTTCTGTCACCTGAGTGCTGGGATTAAAAGTATGAGCCACTACTCTTGGCAGCTCAGTATTTGTTGTTTGTTAGCTAGTTAGTTAGTTAGTTTGGTTGCTTTTGGTGGGAGTGTTTTTAAAACAGACTTCTAGAAGAAAGTAGTTGAGTTTTCCGAGCCCTGGACCAGGGAGGTCTAAAAAACGACAGTATTCCCTGATGTTCAAACAGCTCTAGGATCTGCTTAAGCTATTGGGTAATGCATCTCATGGGGCTCTCAATCTGAGGCTCCTCCATGACTGCTGAGTCCCCTTTTCCGTTTCTGTCACTATGACATCAGGGATGCTGCTGACACTGAGTCATACTGCCATGCCTCTTGCTTTCCAATGTAGCACTCAGGGTGAGCATACTTCCTTCAGAAGGCCGATCACCAAATTTCTGAACATCTATGTAAGAAATAGCTTTTCATTTTTGTTTTTCAGATAAGACCTTACTTACTTTGTAGCCCAGGCTGGCCAGGAATTCACTATGTAGCTCAAGCTGGCCTTGAAATTGAAGTAAACCACCTGCCTCGGCTTCCACATTACTGAGACTGATTGCAGGAGTGAGAAACTATGACTAATTTCCAATAACTGCTTTAAAATATTTATTATTAAAATATATACTTTTACCCATTCTCCTTCATCACTCAAATCGCCCCCCCCATTTAACACCTCTGAGTCCCTTTCAAATTCCTGACCTCTTTTTCTTTGACTATTATTATTGCAAATCTCTCTCTCTCTCACTCACTCACTCTCTCTGTGACATTTTCTTTTTCTACATTAACATGTCTACTGGTGTCATTATTCATATTGTTGAGGTGTCATTACTTTTCTTTTCTTTTCTTTTTAGGATATACAATCTCACAGCAGACCTCCTAGTCCTCTAGCTCTTACACTCTTCCCACTCCCATTCTATGATGTTACCTGAGGCTTGGATATTTTGAATAATACTTTGAGAATTTCATGCAGTGTATGAATTTCATACAGTATATATATATATATATATATATATATATATATATATATATATATATATATTATACATAATATAATGTATATATGTATATATACATACATATATATATATATATATATAATTTACCCTTATTCCTCCCAGGTCTAATTCTACCTCCCTACCCACCCCCCACTTTATATTTTTTAAAAAATTTTAATAAGCCATCACTCAAATTTGTGCTGTTCATATATTTTGGGGTGTGGGGTATCCACTGAAGTATATTCAACCTATCAGAAGTCACACTCAACTAAAGATAGCTCTCATAGGGAGTGACACTGTTAGGAGGTATGGCCTTGTTGGAGTAGATGTAGCATTGTTGGAGGAAGTGTGTCACTGTGGGCAAGCTTTGAGGTCTCAGATGCTCAAACCAGGCCCAGTGGGGCATTCACTTCCTGTTGCCTTCCTATCTGAGTTCAAGTCTAAGTCCTCTCAGCTCCTTCCCCAGCATGATTGTTTGCCTGTGTCCTGCCATACTTCTGGCCATGATAACAATGGACTACAACTGTGATCTGTAAGCCAGCCCCAATTATATGCTTTTCTTGGTAAGAGTTGCTGTAGCCATGGTGTCTCTTCACAGATATAGAAACCTTAATTAAGACAACTACTAACCAAAGATATGGGATAGGTTCCATCCCTTTGGTTGCAAATTGCATGATTTGTTGTTTCTGATAGCTGTGTAGTATTCCATTGTGAAAATGTACCACAGTTTTTTTTTTTTTAATTCATTCTTTGGTTGTAGGATATCTGGGTTGTTTCCGGTTTCTAGCTATTACAAATAAATCTGCTATGAACATAGTTGAGGATATGTCTTTGTGACTTGGTGAGGAATCTCTTGGATATATGCCCAGGAGTGGTATGGCTCGGTCTTGGGGGATGTTGACTAGTAATTGACAGTCATCCAGCCAGCATGCTGTCTAACATGAGCACTGGATTTGATCCCACATTTCTGGAGATACTCACAACACAGTAAAGGTGCAGACAAACACAGCAAGCCCTGGTATGGCTCCTGACACTAAGAAGAATTATCTGGTGATTACCATCTTCTCAGAGGATGGCAATCAGACAGAAATACCACTGTTCATACAATGTAAGAGCCTTGAGATCAAAGATTGTTAGAATGCAGGATTTAAAGAAACACTTACCAAGAAGGAAAGTTAAAATAGTCACTCCACATACCCAAAACCAGAATTAGGCAGTACAAGTTGGCTTAATGTCCCAGTGCATACTCAGAACTGTGAGCCGTGTCTTCTAAGATACTAGCAATGGTAGCGAAGCATGAACATCAGTTTAGAACAACTTGTGCAATTTTTACCAAAGGGTCCATATTCCCACTTCTGTGGCCTCTTTGATTAATCTGTGCTTTAAGATCTATCTGCCTCATGAGTCATTCCTCTTCCAATCTATTAACATGAGGTGGGAAAAAGACCATCAGTTATTACAGCCACAATCCTACTAATCAGAGTATATTAATAATACATCTATCAAATTCACTACCACAAACAGGAAAACAACTTTCCATAATTAATTTGAAATCTTTGAGACACAAAGAGACAACATGAAATCCTGGAGTATTGTAGTATTTTCCATGGAATTGTCCCCTCCCTCTGAAAAAGGGTTTGTTGTCTCACCAGTTCACTCTTGTGATGAGCCCTGGGATGTCTCTACTATGAGGATGTTTAAGTAACTGTTGGCTTTCCACACCCAGAAGAGAAGGTGAGCCAGTTATTCACAGCACCCTACTACTGTGGAAACAGGAGCAGATGATCCTAATGCCTGTAGAATAACAGATACTGCTAGAGAAAAGAGTCTATATCGTTCTCTTTCTTACATTTCCCTTATGGGGAGAGTGAAGCCTTCAGTGTATCAGCAATTTGTAATCTGCAGAACATCACAAGTTCTACTGAGGACTGCTTCTGCCAACTCTGACTTCTCACTAAGAGCTGTCATGATGAGACATAAAAGATGGCGTGAAACTGAAAGATGGTTGATTGTGATACTAAAGTGGCTTGGGGCTTGGAAGCCCTTCTTTAGACAAGCACAGCGTTTTGATTTTATGATACACACTTGGGTTCTGGGTAGGGGAATTCTCAGATGCAGTTCCAGTACGCTATGTCCAAATTGCAAGGACAGACTGGCCTACATAGAGGACAGATGGGCCTACATAGGATACCACATCCTTGAAAGCAAGGCAAAAGGCTTTCCCTCCCAGAACCCATCTGCTAGCTAGGGATTTATAGTCAGTTTGCTGGGTCAGTTGAAGCCTTTTTCCCATAGACTGTTAAACATGTATCAGAACTGAATTCCATCCTGTCCTTTGAAACCCACTAAACTGCTTTACAACTTTACAGAAATGTTCACTTACAAAATCAAGCTCACAGTGCCACAAACTGGATATCTGACCCCTGCCATGTATGTTCTTTTCCCACCCAACCTTTTGTCCATCATCCATAACATCCCAACCCCCTCTATCTCTATCTCCCTTCATCTTCACTGCTGGGTCTCTCCCATGTGTTGGGTAGATCTCCATTAGTCTTTCTTTTTGCCCTCCTGCTAGTCCTCCTCTGAGGTCACTGCTCCTGGCTCCAGTCTGTGCTCAGCAGCAGCTCCTTAGACTCCCACCTTGTTCACACCCACCGATTCCTCCATTAGGGCTGCCCCTCTCTAAATGAAAAAACTGTGACCTCAAAGCATTTTAGTAGAAGAGAACTAAGGGGTTGGATTCATATTATAGAAAAGGTTAACTCTTCCAAGACGTGTCCATGTGTCAAATTGCTGAAACTGAGCTCTGTACTCAATCTTGGTCCACCATGCCTCTGTTTTGGTACCCATTCTGTCCTTGCAACCTGGAAATATTCCTGTGAGAAGCATCCCCCATGTAGAAAGATGTCTCCTGGGGGCCAAGAAAATGTACTCAATGTTGTTGGACTGATCCACAAGTTGAGGCCGGTTGACAGCTAGATTCTAACTCATGATTCACGAATGATCTAGGTAGAGTGACATTGGGAGATAAGGTTCTGATTTGTGTCCAGAGAGAGCCCTACATACCTACAGTCCTCTCTATAGCAACCTTTGTCCTTTTAAACAGAAAAGAAAACACACATCAACTCTGATGACATGTGTAAGTCCCTGGGATAACACACACACCTTAAACACAGATGTGGCACCTCAGGAACCCCACTCTCCACATCAGCCATGTGTCAGTCTCATTTCACACAAATTAGTACAGGTGGTGCAACCACCACATATACTAGTCAATGCCAGTCAAGTACAACACAATTATATCTTATCCCTCTCTTACTCTCCATGCACAGTCATGAGTAGAGCTAGCACTGAAGAAGACATGATGGTTAGAGATGTATAGTTTCCAACCAGAAACCCATGTTGTCTTTATCCTATAAATAAGTAAGTAAATAATTGAAATTATTGTTCTTGCCTTGAACTGTGCAGTCAAAATACACTATTTCTTACACTGGAGGCCTACCACAAGGACAAAGTGCCTCCTTGACAGGAAAGAAAGTCTATGTTCCTGTTCCCTTTGATGCATTGGTTGTAGTATAGTTATCCTGTACTATATGGCTAAAATCCGATGCTGAACTGGGGTGGGGGACTGTTATGTAGGGACACTCCACTCCAGAGGAGTGGGATGGAAGGGATGGGGGTGGAGGGTGGGAGGGCGGGACTGGGAGGGTTGGAAAGAGGGCACTGTGATGAAGATGTAACCTGAAGTAATAAGTAAATATTTTTTAAAAATACACTATTTCTTGAAATTTTCATCTTTGTATTTTAGGCTTATATGAAATCATTTCTCAATAGAAGCTAAACGTTTATAGTCTGTTTGGGAATGTTATTTTATGCCAAGTGATTTTAATCTCCAAATCTAGAACACATTGGGAATTCAAAACATTTACTAATATTTTATAGGGGCCTTAAGGGAATTACTATAGCAGAGTCAGAAGTTGATTTGGGCATGCTTGAAAACCCCTCTCTGTTTATTGAAGATATTTCATTTTTCCGCTATTCCTTTTGCACGATGGTCATTTGATCAGTCCCTCCCCTTGAATGTGAACCCCTAAGAAACAAACACATGATATTCTCTCATATTTGGCTAACACCCTCCCGCACCCCTACTGAGAACAACACCTTGTCTGTGGTAAGCTGGAGTGTTTCTCTTGTGTGTTGTGTGGTCCTCATGCTTGAAAGCTCTGGTTTTGTAGGTTAGTAAAATGTATTCACACCCTGGAACATGAGGCCTATGTATAGTTCAATATTTTCATGCCCAGGGCACTGGGGAGTTGAGATCCCCCAAAACCAATCTGGTTGTTTTTCTATTTCATGCTTTTTTTTGTTGTTTGCTTGTTTTGTGACAGCAAACACATAATTTATCAATAAGTCTTTATTATCAATCTCAGAACAGATCTAGAACTAAATGTACATAATTTTACCCCTCTGCTCCTCCCTGCTGAGCCAAAGCATACAATTTTGTTTTTTTAAAACTAATCCTAGGGCTCTGAACCATGTTCTATTTAATTTTAAGAATTTGTGTGCTATTTATATAAACTGTTCTGAACTAATGAGGTTAGCATTTCAGACATTAGAACTAATTTTACGGCAGCAACATGCTACATTAATTGGCAACTCTCTGAAGACTGAGAGCCCTGTGAGGACACACACTGTCACCACCCCCCTCAGGCCTCACAGGTGAGGGGGTTTAGTTCTGAAAGGGCTAAGTGGCAGTTCGAGGCTTTGAGGATGAGTTCAGATAGCAAAGCAAGAGGCATTCTAACCAAAATCCCCAGCAAGGAGCCCTCCAGAGATGTGCCAAATAACACAGTAACTCAAAAAGATGTGTTATCAATCTCTATGTCTCAAACATTGCTAAACTTCACTTCAAACAGTGATTGAAGGCTGTAGGGGCCATTCAATGGGTAAAGTGCTTGTCCTACATTCAGGAGGACCTGAGTTTGGAGGCCTATGATCCATATAAAGCCAGACACAGCAGCACATCTGTAACCCTCCTGTAAGATAGCAGGTGCAGAAAGGAAAATGCCCAGGGCATTGCTAGGCAGCCTGTTGGCGTATGCTCTAGGAAATGATAACCTGTTTGAAGCAAGGTGGGTGGTTCGGACACTGGAGGTCATCCTCTGACCTCTACATACTTGCTGCACATGTACATGTACATGTCTACTCCCACCCACCCCAGACACCCCCACCCCCCAACACAGAGAAAAAACAAAGTGTCATAAAATAATACTCAATTCTTATTCAATAATTTTATGTAAAGTTTAGTAATCACTGAAGTAGATGCACATGACATATTTTATGTGTTTACATTCAATAATTTATAAGAAAAGCAATATACTCCGATTTGATATTTCATATCAATTATCATTTAATTTTTAATAAATTTTAAAAAGTGTTCTCTCTGGGCTTAGTTTTCACAGAAATGTTTTCTTATTCTGTTTAATATCAAAATATAAAATCGGAGTATATTATTTTTCTTATAAATTATTGAATGTAAACACATACTGAGTGAGCTAACCCAGACTCAGAAGGATGCATATGGCATCTATTCACTTATAGTAGGATTTTAGCTATATAGTAGAAGGTATCGATACTACAACTAACACACCAAAGGGAACATGGACATAGACTTTTTATTTTTTTATTTTTATTTTTACTTTTATTTTTTCTATTTTTTATTCTTTTTTATCTGTTTGTCTGCTTATTTGTTTGTTTGTTTTTTAGTTCTCTCTCCTGGGCAATGAGACATTTTTCACTGGTGGTACTGCCTTGTAGATCCCCAATGAACGAGGAGGCTCTTGGCCCTCTTATGACCTCTCAACTGAGATGAGGGACTGTTATATAGGACACCCCACCTCAGAGAAATGGGATGGAAGGGTTAGGAGGTAAAGAAAAAAAAATGAAATGTGATGTTTCAGCCTTTTACTACTAACTGTCATAAACTGTTTAGGATAATTAAGAAATGCAAAATAATGGTTATGCAAGCCGGTCATTTTGTTAGGTACTATGACAGCCTATTATAGTTACTTGCTAAGCTAATCAGAAATAAACCTGATAAGAGACAAGCAACATCTGCTTGCCCTAATATAAGAGATAGATAGGGCCTCTTCAAAAACCTCAAGAGATCTGCAGAATATGGCATTCAAAGATGTTTTTGTAACTTTAGATTTTTTTTTATATCGAGACATATCAACTCCTGTCAGCACCCCCTATTCTACTCCAAGTAGAAGATGAGCATCGAAGAATCTCCAGTGGGAGATGATTGAATTAGTCGCAAGCCTATCTCTTGGTAGGAAAAGCCCCTTGCTCCAACTGTAGACAGAATGCTGTCCAAAAAGGACAAAACCTGGAAGCAGGTAAGTGGACAGCCTAGCTCTGCCAAGACAGGGTAGGCAAGTCCTTCATAACCCCTGCTCTACAATCAATGTCTGTCAGAGAAATGGGGCCAAACAACTTAAGATCCATGCTGTAATGTATGGAGACAAAATGGGAATTGTCCAGGCAACCACTGGTATGTCATTTCTTAGATTTGGAAGCTGCAGGCCCTGCACTTCCTATAAAATCAGATATATTTATCCCTCTCTGGTCTCTGAGGTGGTTGAAGAACAGATAGCTAGAGTCTCATAATTAAATTTGGAGTTGTTTAGGAGTCAAGAGAGTGTTATAGATCTAAGAAGATACTTTTAAAATTGTGTTGCAAGTTAGTATGAATGTTGAGTCAGATATAGAACTTTAAACTCATGGAGATGTTTAGATAGTAGAATGTTAAAGTCAGGTACCAAAACATATGGACTGGACATTGGGAATGTATGTTAAGCCATATAACCCTCATAACTGTGGCCTAATTACCTCTGTTGTACTGTATTGTATTTATTATTATAAGAGAAAGAGCCATTTGTTGGACTGAAAGGGGAAACTGTAGGGGGAAAAAGGATATACCTTAAACTTAAAAGAAAAAAAAAAAAGGGAAGAGGATGGGGGGTTGAGGGTGG
>CAJQZJ010033660.1:2929669-2982182 GCA_907164525.1 Lophiomys imhausi | reverse complement strand
TATTGTATTTATTATTATAAGAGAAAGAGCCATTTGTTGGACTGAAAGGGGAAACTGTAGGGGGAAAAAGGATATACCTTAAACTTAAAAGAAAAAAAAAAAGGGAAGAGGATGGGGGGTTGAGGGTGGAAGGGTGGGACTGGAGGGGGAATAGGGAGGGGACTGCGATTGAGATGTAACTTGAAGAAATAAAAAATAAAGGAAAAAAAAGGGAAGAGGATGGGGGGTTGGGGTGGGAGGGTGGGACTGGAGGTGGGAGTAGGGAGTGGATTCTGATTGAGATGTAACTTGAAGAAATAAAAAATAAAGTAAAAAAAAGAATGATGACCACTGGGTTTGAGGATCTTTTTTAATTTAAAATTTTAAAAATCAAGATTTATTTACATTACCATCCCTCTTCCCTTCCCTCCTTCCAACCCCTCTGATGTCCTGTCCCTCAGAGAAAAAGAGACTCCATATTGATCACAAAAGCAGTCTGGGCTGCCCCTCTAAGCTCAGGGATAAGTGTGATGACTTTTCCATGTCAGAACCTCCACACATCAGCTGTTTGTTCCCCTAAATCTAGAATGTAATCGGCACGTTTACCATTAATGACCCAGTTGGCATTGCTTCTTCCTGCCACCCGGGTTATACAAGGCTCTTTAAAGCAAGAGACAGAACTGATATAATCAATATATATGGGATATACTCAACTTGCTGATGGGATGAGGTCTGAGGTAAGTTGACCAAGGTGTTATTACAGCAACAGAGCAATAACTAATACAGTGTCTGCAGACATTCAGCCATTTGCAAAGAAACAAAAACGTGTGCTGTATATCTGATATATGTACATATATATACATATATATCATACATATGATTTATTTATTTATATTTTATGTGTATAGAAGCTTTGCCAGCAGGCATGTCTGTGTACCAAATGTATATATGGTGCCCATAGAAACCAGAAGAGGGCACCAAATCCCATGGGACTGCGGTTAGAAACGGTCCTGAGTCACCATATAGATGTGTACTATGGAAGAGTAGCCAGTGCCCTTAACCACTTAGCAATCTCTCCAGCCCCATGAGAGTGTGTTTAAAGAATATTTTTAAATAATTTTTTTTTGGTATCTGTTTCAATGTCTCCCTAAGATCTGTTAATTCATTCATATGTTTACATCCTTACAAAATGCTGAGAATATCAACATTCTTTTCTATGTGAGAGAATATATCCCTGAAAACAGAACAACCCAAACCAAACAAAAACAAAACAAAACACCTAAAACTCAAACTTAGAAACATTCACCAGGCTTCCTGAAGGCCTTCGAAGGCTGTCTACTTTGTGTTGCCTTGGGCTCTACACTGAGCAGGTCCTTGGACAGGGCCTATGCCTGGATGCCTGGCTGTTGTAGGCCAGTTGGCCTCAGGAAGCTTTCCTCTCAGCAAGGTCTCTGCTCTCCTGGCTTCCACTTCCCTCAGTGACCTCTGAACCCTCCTCCTGAGGAGAGGAGTAGGTTCTGTTGCTACTTCCCCCTGTGCCAAGCATGCAGTGGGATCATTTTCATGTTTTGCTTAGCAGATGAGTGAGAGGTTGCTGGGAAATTACATGTCACTCACCCATAAGTCCCCTTTCCCTTGCCTCCCATAGTACTCCAGGCCCACTAGATCTGAAGTCCATATCCTTGGGGTGGGGGGGGGTGGTATCCTTGTGTTTATCTGAGAGCGCAGTGGCTATGTTCTCAGAATGAATGCACGGGGTGGTGTTTTTAAGGAAGCCACTTAACAAGAAGTGCTTTTATTTGTGTTGAGCAACCATGGCCCTGAGTCATCAGACACAAATTGATCACTGGGTGTTCTGGCATGCACCTTTAACCTCAGCACTTGGAAAGCAGATGCTGGAGGATGCCAAGTTTAGGAGCAACTCGAGCTACTTATGGCTCTGTGCTTCAAAACAGCAAGGACTGGGAATATTCCTCCATAACAGATCAGGTACTTACTACATACAAGGCCCTGGGTTTAATTCCAATACTGCAAAAATAAAATCTGTCTCACTCCATACAAGATAATGTAGTTAGAGACATTTTAAAATGTCATAAGTGGAGATAGAGCGTCTTCATGTTTAACTAAGATTATAAAGGTTTTGACCCAAGATTGCAACATTTGGGAGGCTGAAGCAGGGCATTGACAAGAGTTTTCCTTCAGGCTAGCCTAAATGGAAAGACTCTGTCTAAAAGATAATATGATAGTGAAAGAGTAAAGTAGGGAATAAAAGAAAAGAAAGAAAGGAAGAAAGAAAAAGCAAAAGAAAGAGAAAGAAGGGTGGAAGGAAAGAAAGAATGAGCAAAACAACAAAATGAGAGAAAAAGAAAGTGAAAAAGAATGGTTTAGTTACTTTTTTTAGATTAAACACCTCATTTTTCTTTTTTTTTTTAAATTAAGAAAGAATCTCATGCCATAGCCCAGGCTTACCCCCTAACCTGTGCCACATGTGTTCATCCTACTGCCTCAGCCTTCTAAATGCTGCCAGGACAGGCATGTGCCACCAAGCCTGACTCTGAACATTTTTTAAAACTTAAATTGCCTTTCCTAACTTAACATTTGAGCATCTAATAAGCTGCAGGGAAACTGATGTGCATCTGTTTGTGAAGCAACGAAATGCTGGGATCCTACAGCAGAATTTTACTGGTGTTTATTATTGTTAAATAATATACTTTCTAAAGACAGAGAGGTGGACATAATTCTGTTGAAAAACAGTGGTTTTTGTAGGTGTATGGGGGCTTGTGTGGTTCTAAGTGGAGACCTGTACACTGCTCCCTGGTCTCTGAATGACAGTGTTGCACCGTGGTACTCAGAGGTACCATTCAGAGAGGGAGAAGAAACAGGAAAGGAGACAAGACAGGGGTGATGGAGATAAAAAGCACAGCGGTGATGGAAAGCAAGTGAAGGAAATGAAGGAGGTGGGGAAAAGGATGTCAGAAAAAGTCTAGGAAGGGAGCAGTAGGCATGGAAAATGTGGAAGTGCCAACCGTGAGGGAGATCGATTGTTAACACGGAGGAGAGGCCAGCTGAGCCTGCATGAGCAGAAAAGGGCAAATTTACATTTGGAGCCAAAATACCATTTTTCTTTTTAAATCCCTCTGTGTCCCACCAGGGAGCCCCCTTCAACCTCTCTGGAAAATAAAAGGCATCCTGATGTTGTGGTCTTTCTTTTTGCTTTTTAAAAGCATATTTTGATGGAAGCTTACATTCTCAGGGGGCTGGCAAACAGAATGTCAAGCCACCAGGACCCAGTTTATTATGCACAATATCCAAGATAATATCAGAGAGGATGTACAAGTTGTAAAAACATCACACTCTTTGTGCTGAAACATTACCCAAAGTACTTAGTTACTTAACAACGGTTCCTCAAATGCACTGTGATGATGTAATTGTTGTGGTTGAAATGTGAAACCCCTGTGGCACTGTCCTTATGTACTATGCAGTACTCCCTTGGTAAACAACTTCAATGTCCAGAGCTGTGTGAACAGCAGGAGCCCCATGGCAGCCTTGTGAGAAAATGAGTGATGGGCATGTTACTTGAGGTAGTCTCTGGTGGATATGGGGGACAGTCAGTTGAATGCAGAGGTTCATGTGGCCTAGGGAATTGTGTTGTTAGAGTGTCTAAGTGCCCATAGGCTCATCTCAAATGAATGTGTAGCCTCATACTGGAAAGGTATTTTGGGACACTTTAGGAAGTGAGATTGACTGGAGGAAGTAGGGCACTTGGCGGTGGGTGCACCCTTTAAGGTATCTTGTCCCTTCCTACATTTTTTTTTGATCTTGCTGCATCCTGCTCTGCAGTGAGTTAAGGAACTAGGCTCTGCCACATTCTATGACCCAATGGACTGACACATGAGCCTAAAGAACTCTTCCTACTTCTTAAGTTGCCACCTATTTGGCCACGGTAATGGGAAGCTGCATTGATACTGGAATGTGTCTTTGTGAAGGGAAAGTGGGCATGTGTCTGCTACCAGCACCACACTGTGGCCGGGAGTGATATCTGGCTTTTGGAGTTACCTAGGGACAGAAGCTTCTTTTCATTCTTTAATTGAATAAGGATCCCAAGAGCCTGCAGACCTTCCCTAGGATAACATTTAATCTTTGTCAGCCAATCACTAGGGGCCAGAGTGTCTGTTTTAATCAAAATCACATAGTCACATAGTTAGTGATTTTTGTCTGTTTTCCTTTGTGTTGTTTTTAAGTTGGGGGTCAGAGTTTTCATTGTGCTGCCCAAGCAGGCTCAAACAGCTGAGATCACTTGGAACTCTCACCCTACCCCACCCCAGCCCACCCCACCCCACCAGACCCTGTAGCTGGAAAGGTGATGTGCTACTGCACCCAGCCATCACCATGAAGTTTTCATAAAAGCCCCAAGGCAGGGGGTTAATCCCACAGGAATATCTGTGCATTTATTCTAGCCTGAGCCAAGCCCTTCTGCTTCTTAGACTCTAATTACTGCCTTTACATTGAATTGGAGGATGTTTGTTTGTTTACTAGATAGGCTTAAGTGATAATGCCTTTCAAAGAGTCAACAGTTCCCACAGGAATAAAACAACAACAACAACAACAAATTACAGCAGGAGCCTGCCAGTAAGACGAAAAGGGAAGGAAAAAAAAAAGAATAATGTCCATTTTAAAGCATATTTGTAAATGCAACTGAAGCCATGTGAGAGAGCCCCGACTCCTCTTTGTAAATTAGTATCTTTCTGGGGGAAGTTAGAGGCCTTAAACTGGGCTCCAGTTTTTTTCTGTCTGTCTGTCCAGTGCCCCCTTCACATGGTCTTCCACCTGTGAACCCGTAGGACATGTGTCCACCCTGAAGCACAGCCTCTGCACATGCTACCCCATCCCCTTTCCCCTACTGCCGTTTGTCCACTCATGTTTATAAAACTAGGAGGGTAAAACTTGAAAAGAATGTGTATGTATTAACATGGCTTAGCACAATGGGTGTATATGATAGAGTGTATGTATATTAGTGTGGCTGTTTCAAGTTAATACACACATCGCCCACTCCCAAGCTCACTTCATGGTGACAGGGGTCTCTGCAGATTTCCAGAATACAGCTCAGTGGTTTTCAACACAGTCAGCATGTTGCGGCCCCTTGTGCCAGTTCCTTCTTTTTGTGTGTGTGTTTTTTTTTCCTTTATTTTTAATTTCTTCAAGTTACATCTCAATCGCAGTCCCCTCCCTATTTCCCCTCCAGTCCCACCCTCCCACCCTCAACCCCCCATCCTCTTCCATTTTTTTTTTCTTTTAAGTTTAAGGTATATCTTATTTCCCCCTACAGTTTCCCCTTTCAGTCCAACAAATGTCTCTTTCTCTTATAATAATAAATACAATACAAAAATATAACTAATATATAAAAAATAAATTAAAAATTAAAATTAAAAATAAGAAGTCTATGTCCAAGTTCCCTTTGGTGTGTTAGTTGTAGTATAGATACTTTCTACTATATAGCTAAAATCCTACTACAAGTGAATAGATGCCATATGTGTCCTTCTGAGTCTGGGTTAGTTCACTCAGGATGAGCTTTTCTACTTCCATCCATTTGGCTGCAAATTGCATAATTTCATTGTTTCTGATAGTTGAATAATATTCCATTGTGTAGATGTACCACAGTTTTTTAACCCATTCTTCGGTTGAGGGACATCTGGGTTGTTTCCAGTTTCTAGCTATTACAAATAAGGCTGCTATAAACATAGATGAGGAAACTTCCTTATGTTTCTGTGAAGAGGCATTTTGGTGTATACACAGAAGTGGTATGGCTGGGTCCTGAAGGCAGAGCTATTCCAAGTTTTCTAAGATATCGCCATACTGACCTCCATAATGGTTGTACATGCCTGCAGTCCCACTGGAGGAGGGTTCCCCTTTCTCCACACCCTCACCAGCATGTGCTGTCATTTGAGCTTTTGATCTTAGCCATTCTGACAGGTGTGAGATGGAATGACAGAGTGGTCTTGAGTTGCATTTCTCTGATGATTAATGATGTTGAGCATTTCTTCAAGTGTCTCTTGGCCATTAGGGATTCCTCTTTGCGAATTCTCTATTTAGCTCTGTCTCCCATTTTTTGATTGGATTATTTGGTTTCTTGGCATTTAGTTTCTTGAGTTATTTGCAGATTTTTTATAATAGCCCCCTGTTAGATGTGGGGTTGTTGAAGATTTTTTCACAGTCTGTAGGCTGCCGTTTTGTTTGAATGACAGTGTCTTTGGCCTTACAGAAGCTTTTCAGTTTCATGAGGTCCCATTTATTGATTGTTGGTCTCAGGTCCTGAGCTGTTGATGTTCTGTTCAGGAAGTTGTCACCTGTGCCTATGAGTTCGAGGGTTTTTCCCACTTTTTCTTCTAGTAGAGTTAGTGTGACCGGCCTTATGTTAAGGTCTTTGATCCACTTGGACTTAAGTTTTGTACAAGATGATAAGTATTGGTCTAATTTCATTCTTTTACAAGTGGACAGCACCATTTACCAGTTGGACGAGCACCATTTGTTGAAGATGCTGTCCTTCTTCCATTGTGCTGTTTTGGCTTCTTTGTCAAAAATTAAGTGGCCATAAGGGTGTGGGTCTATTTCTGGATCTTCAATTCGATTCCATTGATCTACTGGTCTGTTTCTATACCAATACCATGCTGTTTTTACAACTATTGCTCTGTAGTACAGCTTGAAATCTGGGATGGTTATACCTCCAGATGTTTTTCTATTGTACAGGATTGATTTAGCTATTCTGGGCTTTTTGTTGTTCCATATGAAATTGAGACTAGCTCTTGCCAAGTCTATAAAAAATTGTGTTGGTATTTTGATATCAATTGCATTGAATCTATATATTGCTTTTGGTAGGATGGCCATTTTTATTATGTTGATCCTACCTATTCATGAGCATGGGAGATCTTTCCATCTTATAATGCCTCTTCCATTTCTTTCTTCAAGAGCTTGAAGTTCTTGTTGTATAGGTCCCTTACTTGCTTGATTAGAGTTACCCCCAGGTATTTTATGTTGTTTGTGGCTATTGTGAAGGGGGTTGTTCCCTTAATTCTTTCTCAGCCCATTTGTTTGTTGTATAAAGAAGGGCTTCTGATTTTTTTGAATTAATTTTGTATCCAGCCACTTTGCTGAAGGTGTTTATCAGCTGTAAGAGTTCTCTGGTGGAATTTTTGGGGTCGCTTATGTATACTATCATATCATCTGCAAATAGGGATAATTTGACTTCTTCGTTTCCGTTGTTTATCCCCTTGATGTCCTTTAGTTGTCTTATTGCTCTAGCAAGAACTTCAAGTACTATATTGAAGAGATATTGGCCACTGGCCTGCTGTATATTGCCTTTATTATTTCTAGGTACGGCCCTTGTATGCCCGTTCTCTCTAGAACTTTTAGCATGAAGGGGTGTTGAATTTTGTCAAATGCTTTTTCTGCATCTAGCGAGATTATCATATGGTTTTTTTTCTTTCAACTTGTTTATATGGTGAATGATGTTGATAGACTTTCGTATGTTGAACCATCCCTGCATCCCTGGGATGAAGCCTACTTCATCATGGTGTATGATACTTTTGATGTGTTCTTGAATTCGGTTTGCGGGTATTTTATTAAGTATTTTTGCATCTATGTTCATGAGTTCTGAAGTTCTCTTTCTTTGTTGGGTCTTTGTGTGGGTTAGGAATCAGGATGATTGTGGCCTCGTAGACTGAGTTTGGCAATGTTCTTTCAGATTCTATTTTGTGAAAGAGTTTGAAAAGTATTGGTGTTAGCTCCTCTTTGAAGGTCCGGTAGAATTCCATGCTAAAGCCATCTGGCCCTGGGCTTTTTTTTGGTTGGGAGATTTTTAATGGCTGTTTCTATTTCCTTATGGGTTATAGGGCTGTTTAATCTGTTTATCTGATCTTGATTTAGCTTTGTTAGGTGGAATCTATCAAGAAAATTGTCCATTTCACTTAAGTTTTTAAATTTGGTGGAGTATAGATTTTTAAAGTAGGATCCAAATATTCTCTGGATTTCCTCAATGTCTTGTTGTTATTTCTCCCTTTTCATTTCTGATTTTGATGATTTGTGTTTTCTCCCTCTGTCCTTTAGTTAATTTGGCTAAGGGTCTGTCTATTTTGTTGATTTCCTCGAAGAACCAACTCTTGGTTTCATTGATTCTTTGTATAGATCTTTTTGTTTCTAGGTTGTTGATTTCAGCCCTAAGTTTGATGATCTCCTGACTTCTGCTCCTCTTGGGAGTGTTTGCTTCTTTTTTTTTTTTCCAATTCACCCAGTTTAGCTGTTTATTTGCTAATATGAGCTGTCACAATTTTCTTTTTGAAGGCACTTAGTGCTATGAACTTTCCTCGTAGCACAGCTTTCATTGTGTCCCATAGGTTTGGGTATGTTGTGTCTTCATTTTCGTTGGATTTTAAGAAGTCTTTGATTTCCTTCTTTATTTCTTCCCTGACCCAGTGGTCCTCCAGTAAAGAGTTGTTCAATTTCCATGTGAGTGTAGACTTTCTGTTGATTCTTTTTCTATTGAAGTCCAGCTTTATTCCATGGTGGTCTGATAAGATACAAGGGGTTATTTCAATTTTCTTGTATCTGTTGAGGCTATCTTTGTGTCCAACTATATGGTCGATTTTGGAGAAGGTTTCGTGAGGTGCTGAGAAGAAGGTGTATTCTTTTGTGTTTGGGTGAAACGTTCTGCAGAGATCTGTTAGGTCCATTTGGTTCATGATCTCTGTTAGACTCATTATTTCTCTGTTTGGCTTCTGTCTTGATGATCTGTCCATAGTTGTGAATGGGGTGTTGAAGTTTCCCACTATTAAAGTGTTTGGATCGATGTGCGATTTAAGTTTTAGAAGCGTTTCTTTTATACATGTAGGTGCCTTTGTATTTGGGGCATAGATGTTCAATACTGAGAATATTGAACCTCTTGGTGTATATTTCCTTTAATGAGTATGTAATGCCCTTCTCTGTCTTTTTTTTATTAACTTCAATTGGAAGTCTATTTTGTTTGATATTAGGGTGGCTACTCCAGCTTGTCTCCTTGGTCCATTTGCTTGGAAAACCTTTTCCCAGCCCTTTACTCTGAGGTAGTGTTTATCTTCAATAGTGAGGTATGTTTCTTGTATACAGCAAAAAGCTGGGTCTTGTTTATGGATCCAGTCTGTAAGTCTGTGTCTTTTTATTGGCAAGTTGAGTCCATTGATGTTGATGGATATTAGTGACCAGGGGTTGTTATTTCCCAATATTTTGGTTTAGCTGGCTGTCTTGTGTTTCTCTTTTGTTTAGTTGCTGTGGAGGTTTCTATTTCCTCTGTTTTCTTGGGTGTAGTTATCTTCTCTGTGTTGGAATTTTCCTTCTAGGATCTTCTGTAGGGCTGGGTTTGTGAGGAGATATTGTTTGAATTTGATTTTGTCATGGAATATCTTGTTTTCTCCTTCTATGTTGATAGAGAGTTTTGCTGGGTATAGTAGTCTGGCTGGGCACCTATGTTCTCTCAGGGCTTGTAGATCATCGGTCCAGGCCCTTCTAGCTTTTAAAGTTTCTGAGGAGAAGTCAGGTGTGATTCTGATGTGTCTGCCATTGTATGTGACTTGGCCTTTTTCTCTTACAGCTTTTAATATCCTTTCTTTGTTTTCTACATTTGGAGTTTCTATTATTATGTGGCGAAAGGAGTTTCTTTTCTGATCTAATCTGTTTGGTGTTCTGTAAGCCTCTTGGATTTTTACTGGCATCTCTTTCTTTAGGTTTGGGAAGTTTTCTTCTATGATTTTCTTGAAGATATTTCCTGGACCTTGGAGTCGGGAGTCTTCTCTTTCCTCTATGCCTATAATTCTTAGGTTCCGTCTTTTCATTGAGTCCTTGATTTCTTGGATGTTGTGGGTGAGAGATTTTTTAGCTTTCTCATTTTCTTTGGATGTTGTACTGATTTCTTCCATCGAATCTTTCATGCTTGAGAGACTGTCTTCCATCTCTTGCATCCTATTTTTCATACTCACATCCATACTTCCTGTTCTCTTTTCTTGATTCTCCATTTCCTTTTTTAACTCTGACTGTGTTTTCTTTATTGTTTCCATTTCTATTTTCATGTCTTGAATGGTAGTGTTCATTTTGTACATTTCCTTCTCCAGTTTGCTTGTTTTTGTCTGGAGATCTTTCATTGCTTTATCCTTTCCCTGTTCAAGCTGGGTCACCTTGGCTTGGAGCTCTTTAATGATGTTATGCGTTGTTTTGACTTGTAAAATTGTGGCTTCTTTGAATTCCTTTATAGTTTTAAGTTCTTCTTGAAGGGACTTTATCACTTTCCATAATGTAGAATTGTCATCGTTTTCATGTGTTTCAGTTATGGTGAGGTGGTTCGGGCTGGACAGAATAGTGTTGCTTTCTTTTGTTGGAGACATTTCGCTCTGTTTTTTTGTTTTTTTTTTTTTTTTGGTCTGGGGCCTCTGGCCATGTGGAATTTGCTGTCTTCTGGACTTGGGTCCAAAGGGGGCACTGTGGTGTAGGATTCGAGTTGCCTTACTCTACCCCTATAAGGTGAGTCATTCAGTCCTGCCTCCCAGGTGGAGACCTTATTAAATCAGGTGGTGGAGCTGTGTACAAGTAAGCTCTGGTTCCCCACAGGAAGGGCCCATGCTAGTACATAAGTCCGATATAAAACAGTTTCAAATATCTCTCAGTTTGCCCGGGGTTGGTTCCTGTAGCGGGTAAATCTGCAGTTCAGCTCCAGTAGCCTTGCCGCTCCTGCAGCTTGGAAACTGGCCAGTGACATCACAGACAGCGATCTGTGGTCTGAAGGCACTTTGCAGTGGATCTCGGCTCACTTCCAAGGGTCGCAACCTTTTGCTAGATAATTGGATCGTCTGTGTGAGACCTGGGAGTGCCCAGCAGGGTGGGGATTATCTCTGCGTGGTTTCTGAATCTGCGTGCTGGGTATTAGGTTGGAACTTACCAGGGGGTCTCTCCTTTTGGGGGATGGGTGATCCCAATTCCCGGGTCCAGAGGCTTCCTAGCGTGTCTGAGAGTTGGAAGGGGCATCCTGCCCAGGGATCTTCCATGGTCCCTGTGTAGCTGGGTGAGATTTAGAAGCGGTCGTGCCCTTTGTACAGCGTCCTGGAACACTTGCCGCCTTGTGACTATTGTCCCCGAAATCAAAATACGTCTGTGCCGGCCTCCGCCATCTTGGATCCGCCCAGTTCCTTCTTCCAGGTGATTTTTCTGTCATTTTATCCATCCCTGACCTTTTCTCAGTCCCTGTCTTCAGGCTTCTCCTTTCCTTCTGTGGGCTGGCTTTCTCAGACTCACATTTAGTGGCCACTGTCTCTGAGGCTGGCTTATGTCAACTGGAATAAAGCTTTCCAGCTTCAGCCCTGAGCTGCAAGAGAAAAGATTTTCTTGTTTCGAGTTGACTAATGGTACACCCAAAATTCTACTTGTTACAGGGTTGCATAGCTTCCCTGCCTTGTTACTGTGAACATAGCTAAGATGAACAGGGAAGTAGAGAAATCTCAATGCATGGCATCCATTCTCTTGGATATTTATCCAGTGCTTGATTACTGCATCATTTTGGCTCTTTCTTTCTTTCTTTCTTTCTTTCTTTCTTTTTTTCTTTCTTTCTTTCTTTCTTTCTTACTTTGGGCAGAGGTAATGCAGAACTTTAACCTCAGCAGTCAGGAGGCAAATGCAGGTGGATCTCTGTGGGTTGAGGCCACCCTGGTCTACTTAGTGAGCTCCAGGACAGCCAAAGCTACACAGAGACACTCTGTCTCAAAAAAAAAAAAAAAATTTCCCCTAAGGAAACTTCATGCTATATTCCATAGTAAATCTGCCAATAATATTCTTTCTTTAGTATCACATAATTGAGATAGTATAGTGTGAAATCTCATGCCCCCTGTGTGTGGCAAGGCTGTCCTTATAGAGTCAACAATTACAAAATTGCTCATGTTGGGACTGGAGAAATATCTTGGCATTAAGAATGGCTACTGCTCTTAGTCCACACATCCTGAGCTTGGTTCCTAGTACCCACATCCAGCAGCTCACAAATGCCTATAACTCCAGCTCCAGGGAAATATAATGCTTATCCTGGCCTCCTTGGGTGCTGTACTCAATGTATACAAACACACATTCAGTCACACGCACATATACACATTATAAAAATAGCATACATCTCTTTTTAAAAATTAGCCAGCAAATGTTCCATTTGTTCCTTCATTTGTGTTTGCAATGAAATGTTTTAAAGCATGTCTCAGTTGTGATTTACAATAATACACATTTCTAAGAGGTGCCGAGAAGTGAGCTCATGCCCTCATTGATTGCTGCTCTGCCATGCTTTCAGTCTCTGGTGTTTTCCACTCACTGTTCACAAAATGTCCTCGGTAGATTGTTACACGTGCTTCATTAAAAATTTCATTTTTCAGATTAATTTCCAATATGACTTTTGGGGAGGTGAGCAGTATGGGGTTTGTGGTAGGCTTCCACACCCCCCACACACAGGTCTAGCTAGTCTGTGCTCTTTTCTGGCTGTGTGTGAAAGGCTGAGTTTTGCTAGAGCTTTGGGCTGTGAGTCAGTGGTTCTTGTCCTGCATTCTTGTACTCATGCTTACAGAGCCCAGTGGCAGAATATTGGACCTAAGGTATAAAGGAATAGAGGCTTGCTGTTCTTCATAGTAATAAGCCCTGAGCTGTTATAATGGTTCACAGTATCAAGCCGGCAACTGGTTCCATGAGCCATCCTTCATTTGTGGCTCTAGGCTGAGGGTTTGGCGTACGCATCCACATATGCCAAAGAACAGGTTTCCAGGTAGGAAGCAGGGCCAGCTCATGGCAGGAAGGATGCCTTTCTCCAGCCAGGCCGACAGCCTGATCATCTTATCAGTACAGTTGGAGTCATGTGCTCCCCTGAGCTAGATTAGAAAGAGACCATGAAGCTCAAAGCATGTAGGATAGGAAGGAAGCTGACCTATCAAACCGAGAGGGAGGTTCAATATGGGAATGAGACCTCAGCCTGAGCTCAGCTGAGCACAGAGCATCCAATCTTGGGGTCCTGAGAAAGAAGCTCATGGTCCCTCATAGGCCATGCTTCATTCAGAGCTAAGGCCTCCATTCATGTTCCATGCCCCCATTCATGTATTTATGCCCCCATACCTCTGTGTATAGTCCATGACACCATTGTGAGCATCTCTTCTGTCTGACCCCTGTTTCCTTATCACTGTGGTTAAGGTGACCACAGGCAGTGTGGACAGTTAAAAACCACTGGGATAAGAACAACATCACAGCTCAGAAAACCCTGCACTAGCCCTGGGCCTCAAACATCCAAGGAACATTGACATGCGCCACTCATCCTGGTTGCCTGTTGTCCCCATGGCCCCACTAGTGAGACCCTCTGACAGGGTCATGGTTTCAGAGCTGTAGATGTGGCCTTCCCACAAGATGCCTTTCCCCTGAGATCCACATGCCCCTGTCCCAGGACCTTCCAGACATCTGTGCTGCAGGGAAGTTGTGCACACACACACACACACACACACACACACACACACACTCCACCTGTCACATTTCCCAGAGGTTATCCACAGACAGTAAATGGAAACATCTTTACTAGGCTTTGAAGGATGCAGAGCTGCATATAGGGTGGCAGGTGCTGGAGTGCCGGTATTCTGGTCCCTATGGCTCTTGAGTCACAGGAAGTGAAGTCATGTCTTGTATGTTCACTTATATGGTGATATCTAGAGTGCTTACCTTCAGCAGCTCCTGATCTCTGCCTTCTAAACAGGAAGATGCTACCCAAGACATCTTTATATTGCAACTAACTTGTAGTGAACAAGTCTACACTCTTACAAGTGGTCCTCAGTGGGAGATGTAACTTCAAAGTTCTTTCCTAGCAATACCCACTGAGTCATCTTGGCTGGTTGACTGGTGCTCTTCCATCAGGTGTGCAGCACATGTGTGTTCAGTCTTGGGGACCTAGCTGATCCCTGTAGGGGTTGGTTTCCACACAGGTGGGAGATGCTGTGTTTATGTCATTATACTCGTGGAATTTAAGGAATAGTCTATACATTGAACAATATATAATATTCAAAACAGAATAAGGGTGTGTGTTAGAAGTTGAGGACAGAAAACATATGCAGTCAGGTGTCTTCTGGCTCATGGGTCCTGAGTTTAAAATGATCAGAGCCCAGCATCTCAGAGACTCACTGTCTAGTATACTTTGCTGACTACTCATGCTCAAAAGAAAGACATCTGTGAACCTGAGATGTCCTCACACAAGCTGGTTAAAAGAAGCAAAACTTTGAGTTCTCAGATGGTGAAATCTTTGTAGTACACCTCCCCACCCCCATGTCCTGTGCATTCTAAGAGGTTCACCAAGGCCAGGATGTCTTCCATGGCCACCACACTCTCTGGCTCTCTAGCTGGAGGCTGCTCCTGTCTCCTGACCCAGGGTGGAATCAGTTCATCCTCCACATCTGGAGCCTGGTTGGGGAGGGTGAGATAGGACACAGTGGGTCTCTGTGAATTCTGGATGCTTTGACATCACTGTGGGGAAGGAAGCACTGGGAAAGCCCACATGAGCTCTTAGCTCAATTCTGACCTGCTTAAGCTCAAGAGTCTTTCATTACTGACAAGACCCTTGAAGTCCCCATGATTGATCCTTGCTCAGCTGAGCCAGTCTTTCTGGATTTCTCATCTCCTTCTTCCACATCCAGAGAACCAAAGGCTCAATTGCTTTGGAAATGGTATGAGGTATGAGGATGTGAAGAGTTGGATTGCTCTTATCTCTAAAACTCCAAATCCTGACAGATCCCTGCTTTGGACATTTGTTTCCCTTAAGAGTATAGATGTAACATGTTTTCTCTGAAAGGTTTTGTTTTTGTTTTTTTGCTCTGTACCCCCTAACCCTAACACATATTCATGCTCTGGTGTGGGTGCATGCACACGTGTGTGCTTGCATGTGGTAGCATAACAATGAGGGACATTTTGTTCTGACACCCCCAACTCAACACAGAAGCGACATCACTGTGACTATTTCTTCTAACTGGGTGTGATGGTTACCCTCCAAGCAGTGACATAGCTCTTCACATCATTGAACCAAGATCAGATCAAATTTTTACAAGACAACTTCAGGCTGCCATGGGTGAAATAAGACTGGTGACCCTCAGACACAAGAGCAAGTGGTGATTTGCACACTGATGTTTTCAGGATCAAACTGAACTTCTGAACTCAAGAATGAAACACACACACACTCTCACACACACACTCACACACACTCAATCTCACACACACTCACACACACACTCACAGACCCACTCACACACTCTCTCACACACTCACTCTCACACACACTCACACACACACTCATACACACACTCACATCTGTCAGTGTCTGCTGGCTACTAAGCTTGTGCGACTTCTTTTGGCTTAGTTATTCGCTGGCTTGAAGATGAGTAGGGATGCACCTGCTGCCTTCCTAGCTGCTGCTCTTTGCACAGGGGCAGGAGGGGGGCTATTATTAGCAGGGCCAGGAATGCTGGTTAAGCTTTTATGCAGTTACCAAAAGAGATCACTCCAGTCTTTCAGGATGTTCATTTTGTTATTTAGCAAACACTAAGTGAGTGACAAGTGTGTCCAGGCTGTTGTAGCTCCTGGAAATACAACGGTGAGAAAGTCCCTGGCCTGTGGACTTTTAAACTACAGTGCATTCTGGTAGAAGACAGAAACAAACCATGAGAATGTATAACAATGAGAAGATAATTGATCATGGTGGTCAGAGCTCTGCAGTAAGAAGCTGGGGATGGACAGGCCCGGAGTAGAGTGATGCTCATGGGATGGTCACTAAGTCCTTGTTCCTGTGGTGACATTAGGAGTAATGAGGGGTCCAGCTATGCATATCAATGGAAGAGTGTGTTTAGAAACAGCACTCCCAGTGTGCAAAGGCATCATGTATATAATATATGAATTCTTTACTTTTCTTCTTGCTAGGACAAAATACCTAACAAAAGCAACTGAAGGAAGGGTTTGCTTGGCTCAAGGTCTGAGTACAGACCCTCGCAGGAGGGAAGGTATGGTAGCCAGTGTGAGGCTGCTGAGCACATTGTATTCACAGTCAGAAAGCAGGAAAGGGTAAATCGGGATGCTATACGTATGCTCTCATTTTTATTCAGTCCAGGACTCCTGCTCATGGAACGGTGCCACCCACATTTAGTGTGTGTCTTCTCGCCTCAGTTACCCCAATCTAGAAGCTGCCTTCCCCACAGACACATGCATGTCTCTTAGGTGTTTCTAGATCCCATCGACTGATAGTCAGAATTTCCAATCACAGGGGCTCATGGAGCTCTCTGCATAGGTGATGTGTCTGAGAAAAGAGTGAGATGCTCCAGCAGGGAGTTGAGTAGGTGTAGACGTGGAGGTCAGCCGATTCCACAGCAAGAGAAAAGAGGATGGGAACCATTCTGGAATCCTAGCTGTGGGGACAGGGTGGATGTCCAACAGAGTCCTCAGGATCTTTTCTGTGTGTAGCCAACCTTCATGGTTTGCCATGAGCAGTCATAGCAAATGTATTGACCTTTGCCTTACATGTGTTTAGAATAAATAGCAAGGCCTGACACGTGGGAGCGAGGAAGTTGGGTGATGAGGTTGGGCTACATATACCCTGTGCCCACTGGCTAAGCTTTATTTTGTCTACAGCAAAGCCACTAGAGAATAGGTCATAATTGGGTCATAATTTGTTCCAATGAGAACATAGCAGCCAATTTTAATCAAAGCTGTGCTGCTTCTGTGCTATCAACTGAGGCTTTTCTGCCCTTTTTTCACATCTCCATCATCAAAACTGTTCATGAGAAAAGACAGTAGAGAGAGATAGCGGGAGATGCCCAACATCAACCTTCACATACATATATACAAGTATACTCAAGTGAGTGTGTGCACACACACACACTTATACACACATGCATAATGAATACATTCACACATAAACTCTACCGCCATCACCAAATGAATAAATAATTCTTCAAAACGAGAAAACAAAATATCTGGCTGTAAACACTGCACACAGTGCATTCACCTCCTAAGCAGTCAATATGTAGTAATATATCCCCACACTGACAATTTACTCTGAAGTAATATCAAATTTTATATGAATGATTTCAGTGTCATTGGACAATAACACCAGTAAAAAGTAGTGAAAGGGGCCCGAGAGAGGGTTTGGAAGTGAAGAGAACTTCCTGCTCTTCCAGAGGACATGAGCTCAATCCCCAGGACTTATATTGGTCAGCTCAATCATCCTGTAACTCCAGATTCAAGGGATTTGACTTTCTTTTCTGGCCTCCACTGGTACTGCACCCATGCAGCAAATAGAAACACACACACACACACAAAAAAAAAAAAAAACTGAATTAATTAATTAGGTAAGTAAGTAATACAATGAAATAAATCTGTAAAAAGTAGATAGTGCATATATTTCTGAGATTGAACTAAACCAGATTTGTACACTGGGCATGCAACCCACAGATATCAAGTACACCTTACTCACCACTCCTGGGAGTATTCATGTTTTATGAAGTATTTATGGTTTGCCAAAAATAAAGTTATTTTAGAATAATTCCTAACTAATAGAATACTTAAGAGAACCAATATATGAAGTCGGAATGCCTTTCACCCAGTTTACCAACTCCACTTGCTTTCTCCCTTGTTGTCCAGAAGGCCTCTCTTTGCCCTGTCCCTCCCTTTCCTTTCCCTTTCTCTTCCCTCTTCCCCCTTCTCAATCTTTCTCTCCTTTCTCTTATCTTTCTATGCAATTAATACTTTAATTATCTCTATCTCTATCTAATGACCCGAGAGCATACTTAATATTTTATAATTTCTACAGTGTAATTCTTTAATTCACAGAACTCAGCACCTTTATCCGATGGCATCACACTACACCAAAACAGCACCAATAGTGTCAACTGTGTCATTTAGGGTACAGTGGCCCCACTAGGTTTATTCCCAGGATCCCTTGCTGCTCCAGTGCCCTGAGTCTTCTTAGGTGTAAATTCCACTTCCTATTATTTCCCTTTTATATCATAGATGTTCCTAGAGAATTTGGATAGCATGTAGACTTCTATTTCTATTAGTAGTCAGAACTGACAACCAAGTCCTGCCCCATCAGCTTGTCAGGCCATGACAGGGTCACAACACTTGGTTCCACAAGAGGGCTGCACTTAAAGGTACCAAAGTCATAGCAGAGGGGTATGGAGAGAACAGATGGAGAACTCACATTTGCATATCTAGCCCTGGATTGGCGAGTATGGATGGCAAAGTACAATAATTGGAACGCTATGATTTTCTCTCCACCTCACCCTCAAGGAGAAGATCACCCAAACTCTCACATCCGAAATTGAGCCAAAAGCATGGAACCAGCATGTGGGTAAGCTGCATGAAGAACAGCAGAATAGATGGAGAGGCAAAGATAGATGTGCAGTGGGCTCTAGAGAGATTGGAGTCCTGCCTTCTGAGGAAGGGGATGTGCCTGGTTGAAGCCTGTGGCTTCTGGCAGGGAATTCCCAGCCTTGTCTGATATCAGGCTGGAAACACATGCTTCTCTGCTGGAAGGACCAGAGTGGGTCAGTCCAGGCAGAAAAGGATGACTGGGCTAGGCCAGAGAGGCAGGGGGAATGTTTTTTTTTTTTTTTTTTTTAATATTGCTAGGTGATGGGGTGGTGTTAAGCATTCTAAATGTTACTCACATTATCTGTTGCTTGGTGTCTGTTACTTACATTGTCTCTGATTGGTTAAATAAATGTTGAGGCCTGGAGATTGGGCAAAGACAGAGATAGGCAGGACTAAGGTGCACAGGCTTCTGAGACAGAGAACATCTTGGGAAGAAGAAGCTCCAAGAAGAAGGAGGAACACACGCCATGAGGTAGATTAAAGAAGATCATTCCATGTGGCCTGGAACATCAGCATAGCATGGAGAATAACAGTCCAAAAGGACATATGTATGTATGGGGTCATATTTGGGTAATAGAATTATGAGCTATTTTATATGGACTAGGATTACACAATTCAGGCCAAGGCTTGTTAAAATCCATCCGATGTCTGTGTGTATTCATTTATAATAGTGGTTTAAGGATTAACAACACCAAGCCAACTAAATATAAATACTGGTAAATAATTTAATTGGCCATTTTTCTACAGCCAGGTATTATAGCTCTCTTTGCTAACTGCTGGTTCTGGGCTGGGCAGTTTCAAGGAGTCTGGGGCTCCTGGAGCTGGGCCAGGAGGTTGGGTGGGTGATCCAGGAGAGGTGGTGGAAGCTCAGTGCTTCTCAGTGGGAGCTGCCCCCAAGCAGACCTAACTAAGGCAGTGGCAGCAAAGTGGGAGCTGGTGCTCAGAGGTAAGCCCTGGCTGATGGTGGTAGGAGACCTAGCTAGGCAATAGCTGCCAGGCAGGAGCCTAGGGCACATGCAAGCCTGGCCAGCCAGGCAGCCGGCAGCAGATTCTTCATGAAAGGAAGAGTACTTCTTTCCCTGGCCCAAAATAAGCAGTCAAGTCTCAGGCAGTCATGGTGGAGGCATGGAGAAAGGGAGTTTATTTTATGAATCAGGGGCATTATATACCTTTGGGCAGTGGGGAGGGGTTTTGGAGGTGAATGTGTTTGACTTATGGGTATCATTCTATCAAAAGAAAGAAAACACAGTAACTAATTAGCCCATGGGAATTAGGGTGGGGCAAGAACTCCAAGTAGGCTAGAGGCATAGACAAATGTCAATCAGCTGAAAGTCAAGGCACTGACAGACCTCATTAACATGGGGAGGTACTTTCAGAAATCTCCAGGTATTCTCTGGGCAGGTTTCTTAGAGTTGGGCTGCATGACATTCCTTACTTAGAGGATCTGGAATCCTCAGATAATATGGAAGAGGGAGTTTCTCTGGAAAAGGGGAGTCTGCCATTTTAGCACCAAGCTCAGAGGCTTAAGGCAACACACCAGACTTCTGCCTCATCAGCAGAAATTCCCCACAGAAGACCTGTTGAGAATTGCTGATGAGCTATGACCTAGGAGGTGTTAGAGGGAAGAACAAGGAAGTGGCTCCTTTGGAGAATGCTTACCTGTTGTTCTGGGCAGCCCTACTGAGCACCAGGGAAAAGAATGTGTCCCTAATGAGATGCTGGTTTGAGATGTTAATTCTTCCTTTATCACAACTTCTAAATGAACAGTTGATTATTTACATCTTAAGAGAAAATGATAACTGTCTTCACAGATGTGATTTTTTCCATTATGTTCACACAGGGATTTGTTTATTTATTTATTTATTATTGAACTGAATTATTATTGTGGTTTCTTAATTCAAGGTAATGTGTACACAGAAAAATACTGGAAAATACAAGACAGAAAAAAAATACTTAATAGCAATCTGTGTTTTAACAACTCGAAGAAAATGTCCAGTTAATGTCAGGAGTATAAGTCTGGCCTGCATTATGAGTGTGGACATACAGGAAGCTTTGCAAATGTGCCAGGTAGCACTAACTGCTTCTACTGCTGTTTCATTTATTACAGAGTGAAGATTTTCCAGTATTTTCAAACACTCCTCAAAATGATATTTATGAATGAAGAATTTTCCTTTTTTCAATAATGCAATATTTAATTTGTTTCTTTTTCTTGAATATTTAAAATTCTCATAGCTCTTTTAAATATACCACAAGTTGAAACTAGTGTAGTGCATGTATATAGCTAACTTTTAAAATTATTTTTTATTTATTTTTCTTAATGAGAGAGAGAGCTACTTGATAGCCCAGGCAGGCCTCAAATTCACAACCCTCAAACATGGAAGACTGTGTTAAGGTGAGAATATAAAGGCACATCCCCAGGGCCAGCCTTTGAATTATTTATTTGTTATAATTTCTATGAGAGAAATTGCAAGAAAAGAATTATACAGAAATATTTCTAAGGATGATAATCTTCACTTTCAAATTGTTCTATACATATTTAAACATCTATTAGAGGATAAAGTTACTCCAGAACAACATGATTTAGTATTTATTTACATACTTTTGGTGGGACTGGTGATTGAACTAATGGCCTCACACAGCCTAGCTCATCCCCTATGCTAGGTCCCCAGCTCCACTATATTTTGTTTTCCTTAACAAACCCCCAGCTTGTCTCTGTGACCAGACACTTGTAGAAACCTCCACGTCCCTTGCTATAAGCTATAAGCTCTCAAAATATGATTGCGCAGCCTATGGCTATCTCAGTGTCTCCCAGTAGCTTCTGTAAGTGTGGAGGCTCACATCTTTCCTGATTTTCTTCAAATTCCACTTGAGCCCACAAAGCCTCCTTGTGTCACCTGCCACCAGCAGCCAATGTTGTCTCCCTCCATTCCCAGTGAGACCTCAGCCTCTTCTGAGGACAGAGGCAGAGACCCTTGAGTTCAGCTACCATCCTGACCCAGCTTCTCACATTTTACCTCTGCAGTGTGCGCTTTGTTCCTGATGTTTTCTTTGTGGCTGCTCAAAGAAAGAGAACATACCTGCACATTGTGTGTGGCTTCTGAGACAAAGTAGTGAAGACACTCTGCTTTGTGGGTCTCAGGGGTCTTGATCCTATTGTGCATTGATTGGTTTTTCTGCACCATCCAAGACTGAGTAGAGATAGGGAACTTACATTCTTGATCTGATCTTAGGTCACGGAATACAGGGTGCAGTGTGTACATGGCACTTGGTGGACTGCAACAAGGAGACAGACGACTAAATACTGTGAGCAAGTGGGGTGGAAAGGACTTTGGGGCCCTCCTCATGCCCATGTGCATTATCTCACAGCCTACAAGATCCTCTCTGGCCCCTGAGCAGTCCGTGTACTGGAGACAGGTTGGAGGTCTCCATTTATTGTCCTCTTCACTTGGATGAATTTGAAAGGCCATCTTCTCTGAAGGCCCTGTCACCTCCCATGTCAGGACCTCTCTGCAAGGTCAGACAGAAGGTAATCCTGCCACTGTGTCCTCTGTGGCTAAACCTCCTTGGAGCTACATTCAGCATCTTCCAAAGATATCAGAAA
This sequence comes from Lophiomys imhausi, assembly GCA_907164525.1. NCBI lineage: Eukaryota > Metazoa > Chordata > Mammalia > Rodentia > Muridae > Lophiomys > Lophiomys imhausi. The sequence continues at coordinate 2,960,179 of CAJQZJ010033660.1, read as the reverse complement.
CTAAGGCACAAGGGCACCTTTGTAACTACCACACACAGTGAAAGAAGATCAGCTTCATGGAAAAACATTAATATCTTTTGCATTGCGACTTTGCCCTCCTTGATGGGCTGTTCAAGAGGATCATGGGAAGATGTCCTCTGAAAATGACGTCTGGACCACCCTGATTTTGGAGGGTAGAACAGCCACTTTGCCCCATGAATATGCCTCCCACCTCATAAATCTTTCTTAAAAACTCCTTGGAAATTCACAATGCAGCACCCACTGAGCTAATAATACACACCCTTTAGGGTACACTTTTGTGTAGCCCAGTCTAAGCTCTTTTTGGAGCGTTTGCCTTTTTGTTTGCTTTAACTTCTCTGTGTAGCTAACCCTGATTCTCAGCTTGGTTCTTTGTCCTCTCATAAAACAGGAATGAGAGGAGAAACATTTCCTGGATAAGGTATCTACAAGCCACTAGTGCCAAGCTTTGTATGCATATTCCCTTAGGAAGAAGCCTGGTGTTGGGATGCTTTCTCAGAGCTCATTTCTCATTGAATTTTGCTAGGGACTCATTCTGACTTAAGTTTCATATTTAGCTTCATCTGAGTTAGTCTATATACTTGGTTTAAATCTGGGGCCTCAGAGAGGCAGATTCATAGAGAATAGAAAAGTTCTGATGGGTTAGAAGGAGGACTTTGGTACAGCTAAAACCTCTGACGTGTGACATTACACAGGTGGGGATTTTGAGAATTGGGGTAAGGTAATGGTCTGGAACCCTTATATAGGGGCTTTCATGGTAGCCTGATGCCTGTGTGGACATCCTGTCATGGAGATCTCATGTTTTCAGCTTTACAGACAAAAATATGTTTGGGATTCCTGCGCCAGCATAAACTTTATAAATCTGTGATGACCTCTGAGTGATAAAAAAACATTTCATGATCTCTTGAAAGGATTTTCTGCTTCACACACTCCATTTTTTGTGTGTCCAGATAAATAAGTTTACTCAAGACATAGGTTGATTCTTTACTATAAGCATCTGCGTATCCTGTCAGATAAAATGAAACCACTCAACAGTGCAGTGGGAAGTGCGTGGATTTGAGACGAAGCAAAATTTCACTGCTGTGTCTCACTGCCAATCCATGTAGTTGCTACTGGGGGCTGAAGGGTCAGGCTGGGGACCCTGCTTCAGTTTGGGGACTCACTGTTTCCTTACATGCGTATTCTGTGGGCACACACTTAATCTGGTTAGCAAGTTAGCAAATCACAGGGAAGAAGTCAAAAGGAAAGGCCACTGGCTAGATGATGTGAGTTGTGTTAGCTGCTACTGTCACAGACAGCCAGGGGTTGGTCAGTGTGCTGCACTGATGATCAGATCCCCTTAGGCTTCTCAGAGACCTCATTTGTTATGGTGTCTGAAGCTACTGTTTAGAGAGGCAAGTGAACAAACTGAAACCTGGGCACTGACAATACAGGAAAGCAAACAGGGAATCCAAAATAGGCCAAAAGTTGTAGAAACATTAACATATGTTTTTTGTCATGTTTGCCTGACATATCCTAGGACAGATCTGGTATACAGCAACCACCACAAAGTGCACTTTTGTAGTGGGATTTTTAAAAATGTGATCATGGAGAGATGTTCCCTGCCACACTCAACTGTGTTTACCCAAAGTCTTCTTGAGAGAAGCCCCTTCCTCAGAGAGATGTGGAGTCTGTGCTTCAAGTGTGATGAACATATATCAGAAGTGATACAGTTGCTACCCCACCCTCATTCCAATCAAATGCTGTGGCTGCCATCAAAGGACTTCTACCTCTGCAGAAGACTGGGCACTCAAGGATCCACCAGTCTGTGAAGACAGCAGCTAAAACAGACACATCATCTAGCCAACAGCCTTTTCTTTTGGCTTCTTCCCTGTGATTTGGTAATTCCCACCAGACCCCACTTGTGCACATGGGGAAACATCGAGTCTCCAAAATGCTTGATGGGAGAGACCTGCTTTCTGTTATTGTCCAGTCAATGGTGAAAGAAAATGAAGTTTATTCTTGGGTTGTATTTATTGCTTTGTTCATTTCTGAGACCAAATACTTCATAATAAACAAAATAATGGAAGAAAGGTCTTATTGGGTGCAGGTTTCAGAGGGTCCTGTCTGTTGAGGCAGAGAAGGCAGGTGCAGGATCACCCTGGAAGGAACTAGATGCTGCCTGCACACACCCTGGAGGATTAAGGACAGGGAAACCAGACACCATTGCTCAACTAACTTTCTCCTTTCTCCTTTTTCATTCAGTCTAGGACTCTGGCCCTTAGGTTGGTGCCACACACATTCCGTGGAGGTTCTTCTGAGATCAGGTGACTCTCTCTGAGGTGGACCTTACTAATGTCATAGGCGTCTCACAACCCAATCCAGCTGGCAGTTGATCAAATCAGCTGTAACAGATGTGCTTTTGTAAGATAATCCATATAACGTTCCATTAATTAATATTTTTAAAAAACAAGCTGGAGACTAGCTAGAACCTAAGAGGGAAGGCAAGGATCAGAAAACCTGGTCTGTGATACTAGTCAGGTGTTGTTATTTTGGGAAAACATTGAGAAGAGTGTCACTGAGATGGTCTGGGCTGTAAATCCTTGAGTATATGGCATTGCTTTAAACAAGCTATAGACCGCCATCTCATACAATGTTGATTTGAAGCAAGAGATTCTAGAATGGGCTCATCATTTTAGCGGGTCTGTTCAGTCTTTGCCCTTGTCTGACTTTGGCACATTGGTGCATTGGAAGTGGGAATGCACCCATAGCAGCCTCTAGCTGTAAGTTAGTCTTCCCTGAGCAGTGGCAGGTACTCCTCCCAGCACAAATCTGAATCACTTTAATAAGCTGGCCACTATTGGTTCTGACAGTAGTATATCTATGCATTTAGTCATTCATTCACTGCTTCAATGAAAGTTTATCAAGAATCTCCTGTATCACATTCATCAAAAGGTGTTAGCTATAAAATGATGAGTTCATTAAATTCACTCCTGCCGTCAATAAACAATAAACAATTATAATTTTATAATTATAATTATGCTAAAAAAGAAATGATATGATTACATTTTTGCTTTAGGTCCATTAGTCTAGAAATATGCTCAGTAGTTCAAATATGAAAAAGAACAAGATATCTAAATAATCATTGAGAAAAACAAACATTGACTATTGCTTAGTACCTTTGGATATATCTCTATATATTTTCTCTTGGGTATTGTTATGTATTGGTGTATTTATATACACATATTTTAATATGTAAATGTGTATTCATGTATATTCAATTTATGTGTGGACTCATTTTCAAATCAAGAATTGTGACTCAGAGTAATTAAGTAATGATTTATATTTAATCAGGTCATGTAACATATTCCTAGCTGGTCTATGGAGAGCAGGGAGCCAAGACTTCTGGTGGTTTTGTGTTTTCTGTATCTCATGCTGTACTTAACACTCTGTGTCATTATTTGTGAATTAATACCAATTAGACAATAAGCCCAATTAAGCTAAATGAGACAGTTTAGCATGTAGTAATATTTATCAACTATTTTTCCAACAAAGAAATTCCTCAGAGATGAAACATTCCAAGGCCTTGGCTGGTACCTTCTAAAGTAAGACCAAGAACCATATGTTCAGTGTACAGGGTAGGTACACCTCAACTTACAAATCTATCAACAGGGGCAGCAGGATGGTAAAGATAGCCACTTTCTCTGGGGTGACCATGTTTGCCTTCATGTTTCCTATTGAACCATCCTGAAACAGAGTGAGTGCTTCTGATACTTTAAGCAATCATGAGTAAATTTACCAGAGTTATTTTTCCCTCTGTTGCTGCAATTTTCACAGCATAGTATTTAAAATGCTTAGCTTGTTACACACTAGGCATGGGATGGACACTGAAGAAATAGAACCAGATGAGAATGAGACAATCATGTGGTGGCTGGAGGGATAGTTGATGTTGTATGTGACATTTGCATATTTAATGTAAGGATAATTGAATAGTTTCAGTTTATAATAATTTCACACATTTTGTTTGAAAAAATAGATACTATTAACATTTATTTGTAAATAAGACAAATCAGCTCACCTTTTCTTTCTTTTTTTTTTTTAATAATTTATTTTTTATTTCTTCAAGTTACATCTCAATCACAATCCCCTCCCTACTCCCCCCTCCAGTCCCATCCTTCCACCCTCCTCCCCCTCAGCCCCACCATCCTCTTCCCTTCTTTTTTTTTTTTTTTTTTTAGTTTAAGGTATTTATTTTCCCCCCAACAGCTCTCCCTTTCAGTCCAAATAATGGTTCTTTTTCTTATAACTATAAATACAATACAAAACAACAGAAATAAATAGGCCATGATTATAAGAGTTATATGGCTTAGCATACATTCCCAATGTCCAGTCCATATGTATTTGGCACCTGACTTTAACATTCTACTATCTAACCATCTCCATGAGTTTAAAGTTCTATATCTAACTCAGCTTTCATACTAACTTGCCTCATAGTTTTAAAAATATCTTCTTAGATCCAGAACACCCTCTTGATTCCTAAACAACTCAAAATTTAACTATGAGACTCTAGGTATCTATTCTTCAACCACCTCAGAGACCTGAGAGGGATAAATATATCTGATTATATAGAAGTGCAGGGCCTGCAGCTTCCAAAACTAAAAAATGACATACCAGTGGCTGCCTGGACAGTTCCCATTTTCTCTCCATACATTACAGCATCAATCTTCAGCCATTTGGCCCCATTTCTCTGACAGACATTGGTTGTAGAGCAGGAATTATGAAGGACTTACCTACCCTGTCTTGGCAGAGCTAGGCACTTAGTAATCTGTCAGTGAAGCAAAATATGACACCCAAAAGGTGGCTTCTGCTCAGAGTCCTTCTGAGGTCCCAGAAGCAGAGGCCTCCAGGCAGCTCTTTGAACTCATGGGTACAGATTCCTTTCCAATTTGATTGTAACTGAGGTTGTGTTTTGCTAGCCAGAAGTATTCTAGGCTGTGTTGGCTGAAGGTCACACGATATGTGTGAGGAAAAGTTTTCACTATAAATTGTGTTAAGAAATGTGTCCTACATGTCTTCACTGGAAGAAAATCAGTTGAAAAACTTAAAAAGAAGGTATCATCAACCAAGAAATAATTTGTTTATGATGAATGTAGTGTGGCAAGTGACTTTGCTGTAAACACTAGCTACCAGGCTCCTTGTCCTTTGCTATACTAAGTCCCTTCACCCCCGGACATGGGGAGTAAAGGGAGACAGACCGGGAGAGAAGCAGAGGAAGTGGAAAGGAGCCAGGTAATGATGTCTATGCTGCCAACCTTTTTACCAAAATCATCCTCATGCAAACATATCACTGATGAATAAACCTCTCAGGGTTTTCAGGCACTTACATTAGTTTTTATAGTTAGTGAAATTATTTGAGGACAATTTGTGTTACAATTAAGTGGTAAACTCAGAATTATCTTTCCATGCATTGAATACAAGGCAGGGATACCACTGGTTTAACCAGGATTCAAACCTACCACATAAATCTGAAATCTATGATTCTGCCCTCATTTAAAGTGAGGCATCTTAGGAGTTTTGGGTGTTTTTGTCAGGCAAAACATATCTATAACGTCCACAAGATGGAGGTACCCTGGAGAAGTTTGTGGTGTTAGCTCAAGGTCTCTGTGGAGATGAGCAGGTGAGGACAATGTGGGACAAACGATGGAGACTAGAGCCACAATACCAATGAGAGCTCCAGAGTGACCCAGCACTGTTGACTTAAGATATTCCTCTCCAGCAAGAAAAGGCATAGCAGACTAAAGGTCAGAAATAGGGTCAGAAATTGTGGCTTTATCAAACATTGTCTTAAGTCGTTTAGCTTTTGTAACTTTGAGTTTTAAAAATTAGATGGATTTTTCTCTATTGAGAACTTAAGGAAAATATATGATCTGTTCTGTTCATGCAACAAGATCATCAACAATAACAAAGCTTGACTAGAAAAATAAGTATTTGATCTATGAACAATGGGCACCTGAGGGTGAATTCATTCACAGCTATAGAATCAATGTTGTATGTATGTAGCCTGGGGCTCCCGAGCTGCCCTTTGGTACTTCAAGGAGAGGCAGGCAGGCTCTCTGGTGGGTTTTGATACAGGTCTATGTGATGGTTGACACTGACTGTTAGCTTGATGGACTTAAAATCAACATGGAAACACGTCTCCAGGTGCTATATGATAGATTGTGTGGGTTAGGTTGTGAAGGGATCCACAGTAAATAGGAGCAGCAGCAATTTGTGTGTTGTGATGCTGACTGAGGTTCCAGCAGGGAAAACTGAGCGTGGCATTCATCTGTCTCTTGCTACTATGGATGCAATATGACCAGTCACTTCCTGCTTCTTCTGCCACACCCTGCTTGTCATGACAGTCTGTGTATCTCCTGAAACTGTCAGTCAGAATGAACCCTTTCTTCCTTAACTTGCATCCGTTGGGTATTTTGTCACAGAAAAAGAACAAGCATCTAGTACAGTCTACCACACAGAAACCTAGCTTACGTACCTACAGACCAGAGGATTTTTTTTTCTTTCTCAGACTTCAAGTTTTTAAGGCACAGTGATATTTCAGGTTACTGATTAATTTGAATTAGACTTAAGTAAAATCTTGACCCACCTCAACTTAAATCACAATGACACTTTGCTTAATCAATTGCAGCACACTATACTTTGCATGGAGAGTTAAATCTCTTCGAACCTGTGGAATCCAGTCTTTTGTATTTTCACCAGAAGTGGACTTGTTGACATCACCACAGGTTCCTCATGTGATGAACCAATGAATGACTCTTACCTTTACATCTCCTTGACATCTTTACATTATCTCTTTGCAATTCTTTTTATCTTGAAAAGATCTCTTCTTTGGCCCCTCCTATAATACATACTTCCTAACTGCCTGTTTCTTCCCAGCTGGTTTGAAATTGTAGTCTTAACTCCAAGTGCTCCTCCTGCTTCAGTTTGGCTTGAGTTTAGTTTGCCAGATCAGTCATGTGGTTTCCCCCAATGTGTTTTAGTTATTGCGTAGTTTCTGGGTGTAGAAAAGGGAATAAGATAGAGAATACCTACTACACCTGGGCTCATGCTTCAGTGGAAATAAACAAATAACTTCATCTATGTTAAATGCCATATTTCTGCTGAGGCCCTGATAATGCTGTTAACTCAGTGAAAACCTCACCAGCTCCCTCTCATTGGGGCTGACAGCCATCTAGCCTGCCATGTTCAGCTACAACGCATTGCTTTCAGACCGCATTGACATCTAACTCTTTCTCTCTCACCCCAGCCTTAACCTCAAGCTCATTCTGCCTAATATGTAGCAACAATTGTCTCTTGGAGAACTTTCTAACTTTCTCCATCAGGTCTGGTTCAACTGTGTGTAAGTTGAAGGCAGATACTCATACAGCATGCATGGGCTTTTAGTTCATTGCTAGCTGCATGGATATTGAACCAACACTAAAGACTGGCCACAATCAGCTTGCTATTTCTTTTCCCAAATGTTAATTTCATGTTGACTTTGGTTAACCTAACATATAAAAGTCATTTGAATTGTGTGTCCCCTACCAATAAAATTTCATGGTCTGTCAAAAGTTCTATTATCCATTTTTACTGTTTAAATATAATTACTATAAGAAATAGACACAAACACTGTAAAATTAAACTCCACACCTCTTTACTTAGAAGTGGAAAAGCACGCTTCCATTTGTAGCTACCTGGGTTTGAGTTATGAGACATTAAACTCTGTGCTTTTTGGAATGAAAATTCCAAGCACAGCTCTCAGCCTCTGCTTTTGGTGTACAAGTTCTTTCTTCATTTTTAATAAAAAGTTCATGTTGCTTTTCAGGAAGATTATATGTCCTGAGAGTCTTTCTGTGTTGATTTGATGATAGTTTTTCCATCCCATATTCTTTATAAAGTAGACACAGCTCGCTAACGTCCCTGGATGAAATTCCCACAAGGTCAAGTATTGCAGATGTAAGCTCAAGGTTATGTGAGAGCCCCGTGTGATTACTCAGTTCCCATTGTCCCCAGGGGAGAAGGGATGGGGTACATGCTCACCGAGACAGTTTGCGTCAAGCATCAGTGAATGGAGCATGAGGTGATCTTACAGTCTCCACAGCTATATTGCCTACAGATATTGGAGATGGGAAGACAAGAGTGTTCAGGATCCATTGTATCTCTCCAGGGACTGCAACTACAGGCAGATTCATGATAAACTCCAAATGTGCCTCATGCAGCACCCAGACAACAACCCCACATACCTCCAGGCTTCATCTACCCCTCTTTTATCAGAAAGCGCATAGTATGGTATGTTTGATTTTTATGACAGATTTTTACCATGTAGGCAGTTAGAATCTTTGACACTGGGGATCATGTCTGAAGTGTAATGTGCAACCTTTCCAAAAGGGGTGAAGGGTGGGCGGGGTTGCTCATTTTACTTAGGTGTTCTCTCTAAACTTATTATTCTTCTTGGAAGATCGCTTTAAAGGGGAAAATAGGTTAATTTAGAAAGAAACACTGGCTTTGAAATCCAGACCCTGATGCCCTTAAATAGAGGAGCAGATTGTGTTGACTCATTCCTCTTTCCTCATTTATTAAACAGGAAAAATTATTCAGACACAGAAGTTTGGGTGAATTGGATGAATTCAAACATGCTGATCATTTGTGGGTCATATGCAAAGTTCTTAGTACTGCATTTAATGTTAATATCTTATGGTTTCTACACTAAATTTTACATATCTTTAAATAGATAGATGAGAGTATTAAATTGTTTTCCTACGTTTATCAATATAGAATTTTCTGATTAGGAATACAGCAAAGACAATTTAATATATTCACTTAGGGCTAAGAGAATAAATGCCATAGCAGGACCATATATGACCATCAGTGATCTTAGGTGATATTAGGTGACCTTCAATGACCTACATGTTTTTAAATTTCTTCTTAGTGAATATGAATCTCTATGATCTGAGAACTAGAAGTGACATGCCATGCCTTCTGTAAGGAGACAAGAATTGTTTGTTTACAATTGGTGACCCCAACATTGTGCATATATTATATTGTATTTGTTATAATCACTGTGTTCCCCAAGTGTTACACAATGCTGTCTTCCCAGGGTTACTGTCAGCCCCCACAGGAAGTGCTTCTATCAACTTGATTCTCAGCCACTGTTCTCTGAGGCTTCATATGTTCAAAGAATCTAAGTGATGCAGAGAATGAAAGGGCATATACAAATTTTAAGAAATATTAAGGTTTCTCCTGGACAACGCAATAGAACTGGCCCTGGTGGAGGGGACACAGTGGGATGCCCCCCCCACCCAAGGGTGAGAGAGTGGGAAAGCTGGCCTTTCCACTCCTTTTCCATGAGGTGGCCTGGACTGCTGGAGATGCCCTCTATCTCCTCACCCTTCGACACCTGAGGCAGTGGGGAGAACTGAGCCCAGGGCCATGAGAGTGGGAAAGCAATCCCTGCCCTCACCTGCTGCAGCAGTCTTGAAAGAGGAAAGAGGGCTCTGCACCTTGCTTGACAACACAGTAGGGCTGGGCCTGGTCAAGCTATGAGAGTGAGCCAGCCCGAAAAGTGAGAGTTCAGGAGAGCTGGCCCCACCATTCATCTCTGTGTGTGTGTGTTTGATGTCCTCTGCTTGCCCTTCACCCCCTTCCGTGGCTGGGAAAACTGACCCTGGGGTCATGAGAGCAAGTGAGCTAGCCCTGCCCAGCCCGGGCTGGCGGAGGCACTCAGAAGAAGAGCCATGCACCTCCTCTATGCTACACAATAGGACTGGCCCTGGTCAGGGATTGCGGGTGAGTCAGCCTGCTGGAGAGTAAGAGTACAGGAGAGCTGGACCCACCACTCATCTGGCATGAGGTGGTGTGGGTGCAGGGGTGATCTGCCTTGCCACCTTGCCACCCACAGTAGCCTAGAGAGCTGTCTCTGGGATCATGAGAGCAGGAGTGCTAGCCCTGCCCCCTCACTGGCTGAAGCACTTGGGTGAGTGGGCTCTGCCCTGATGGTAAAGGCACAGGTGAGCCAGCCCCAAGGGTGTGAGAGTGGGAGAGCCTGCTCAGTCTCTCACAGCCTGCAGCACTTGGGAGAGTGGGCCCCATCCTCGGCTGGGCAGCATAGTGGAACTGCCTCTGGAGGCCTGGGTGCAGGTGAGCTGGTTCTGAGGGCTGGAGAACAGGAGAGCTGATACAGCCTCCTGCAGATGACAGCTTTGTGTGGCCTAGCCAGAGCAGTGCTGGAGAGCTCACCCTGCTACTGTAGATAAGGGAGATCCTGTGTGCTGACCAGCTTGTCTACTAGGTGGCCCACCCCAAACTCTATATTATCTGTGAATGGCTGGGACACATGAAGGTGCCAGTACATCTGATCCAGGGCTGCAGGATCTCCATGACACAGTGCAGCAATGGGGTGACCCAGAGGAGCCCTGGTTAGGATACAATATTGATGGTGTCACAGAAGCCAGAGATCTCAGGCCAGACTGATGACTCATTGCAATGAATATTTGCAAGTGAAGATATGTGGGCAGAGGGATATACTGTGGGACACACTGTGACATACTACAGCTTCCACAATGAGATTTTTTTTATGATTTGTTGTTATTGGTGGTGGTGGTTGTTTGTTTGTTTGTTTATTTCTGTGTGTTTTAGTTTGGGGGGAGGTTGCAAGAGGAGAGGGTGTATATGAGGAGATGGAGGGATGAGTGGGCCTAGGGTGCATGATATGAAACTCACAAGGTATCAATGAAAAGTTAAAAACAAAAGAAATATGGAGGTTAGAGGTTAGATCACTAGCTATTCTTTCAGGGTTCCCAGGTTCAGATCCCAGCACCTACATGATAGCTCACAGCCTCCTGTATATAATGAAACATGTATGCATGTGTATGTGGACATACATGTAGACACACATGTGCATATACTCACATACACACAAACACACACTAGATTCCCAAATCAAACATATATTTAGTTCAAGCCCTTTCCTCCTATTTCTGCCCCCGCAAATCTTATCATCATTATCGGAGGCTATAGGACCAACCTATAGGGTCTCTCTGCATGAGCCCTGAAAAGCATTTTATGAATCCTGAAATCAAAGTTTTAAGTGTCCAAAGAGACTAGAGGAAAAGGCCAGGCTGTAGCGTTTGGCTGTGTCCTTCCCTTGCACTCTCCTTGTGGGTGTAACCTACTCTCACAGGTCAGAGTAGGGCATAGCTGTCTCCCAGTCCTGCAGAACATACTTCACATTACAGCAAGGACCTGAAGAGTCTGTTGGCAGGTCTGTCTCAAGGCTCTTGTGAAATGTTCCATGATGCTAATTGTGTTAAGCTTACAGAAATTTCATATTTGAGTGTGTTTATTTTCTCATTTTTTTGAACAAGTAAAGAAACATTGTGGTTTAATGTGAAGATACATAAGGGAATTATGTCTCTTTGGGAATTTCCTGCTGGAACAATTTGTCAGCAGGAAAGGTAACTATTACTGTGATGGTATTTATCAAGTACCCTGCTTGCCTCTGCCTCTTTCAGCTAAGCAGAACCAGGAGAAAATTATGTGAGAAAGCACAAGAGTTCCAGTATGGGCCAAGAAGACTCTCTTTGTTATGTTATCAAGACTCATTCATTTCTTTTTGTGCTTCTCAATAATGTAGTAATGGAATCATATTAAAATTAAAAATATATTTTAAATTCATAAACCACTATAAACTAACAGATTATTTGAAGCACATGGCAGCAGAATTTGAGGTGAGAGAACATGAGAAGTTTTCAGATATAAAATTAACAAAGACATTTGTTAGCAAAATGTGTTTAATAAGCATTGCATTAACATATTTGTTTAGAAAGAGCATATTTACATAACTTACATATTTGGAAAACTCAGCCCTTGGCTCTCACAGCACATCAAGTTCTATAGGTTTGAATGGAGATCTGTTATTAAAAATCCTTAATGCTACCAGAAAAGTACTGTGTATGACTATTCTGTATAAACTACTCCTCCAACCTGACCAGTACTAATAAATATTCCTCATCAAACGCCAACAGCTCTTACTTTACTCATTATAAAGGGGTAGTAAGTATTTGTTGGATACTGGTAGATAAAAACCAAGCCCTGATATATATTGAAAATATTCTACAGAAACAAAGGAGAACCCAGTGTCCTTTAATGCTTCTGTGGCCTCAGCCATTACAATGCTCTAAAGAACACCATTGTGCTACAGTTGTACTATCATCAAACCAATGGCATTATTGATTCAAGAGGAGGCTAGCTGAAGATCCCTTTGTTGAGCTGAAATTCATTAAAGTCCTAAGGAAGGGGAAGGCATTATTCATTAGTATCTTCCTGTTGGTGAGGAAAGAGAAAAGTCAAGGGCTCCTGAATTCCTAAGTCAAAAATGCCCCTGCTTATCTATTTCAAACTGAGAAGTCTTTGGTCCACGGTGTCCCCCAACTCAGGAACAGGCTATCACTCACCAAAAGGGCAGGGATGAAATGGGGACATAACTGCCAAGAAATCTGAGCCAGAAAATATTTTATATGACATTTTTGATTGTGTCACCTCCCTGAAGGTTTTAAATGGTTTGTTTCCCCAAAGTTGATCCAGAAGAAATATATATGAAGGCTACTAAAGAAAAGAGGGTCAGTGATAAAAAAATAAACAATAATAATAAGCCACAAAGTTCACCAGCATTAAACACTGAGAACTTGTGAAAATGTCTTCTAATCTGGATTATTTATTCCAATGATAAATGAAAATTTATCTTGGAAGGATGCCCTGTAGGGAGACTTAGTCCTTATTTTCTATCCAGCACTGGCCATGTAGAAGACTGCACCTTGTGCATATCTTCTTTAGAATCTAGGTTTTAAATGGAAGGCAATTGTATCCACAGAGCTCCAAGGAATGCCCAGAGCAACTCTGGTTGGGAGTGAGATGACCACGCTATTTTTCTCTCTTTTTAAACCCTCACTACCATTTTGTCATTGTTATGATTTGTGTAAAAGAATGTGATTATTGTAAAAAGAAATTTTCATGAATAGTTCTACTTTAGTTTGCAAAGTGCTGTCACATTTAAATCCCCCCTATATCACTCCATGTGCTCAATCTAGAACCCAAGTTTAGGCTTGTCCTAGTTAATTTTGACTGTACATAGTCTTAGAGTCATTATTCAACTGAGGGATTGCCTAGATCGTATTGGGCTGTGGGTGAGTACGGGGGTTGTCTTTGTCCATAATTGACATGGAATGGCTCAGCCCACTGTGGTAGGCACCGTTTTCCCGGGTTTTATAAGAAACTAGCAAAGCATGACTGAGTGAGTAAGCCAGCAAGCAGCATTGGCCATGCGTTCTCCTGCTCTGTGGCTTGGTGAACTCTGTAGGGGTTAGATAAATTAGATTTAGAAAATATATAGGAGTTTCTGATACTGTCTCTTAATTAGGGGCCTGAAGAGCATTATCAGCATGAAGTCAGGAAAAACAGGAAAGACTCAATAGACTGAAAAACAAGTTTGAAGTCAGGAAAACAGGAAAGACTTAATGGACTTGAAGAAACAAAGTATCTGGCCTGACATTGTTTTCAGCTGCTAAGTGGGCGGAGCCCAAATTAAGCTGAAACAGAGTTCCTCCTATTTAAGGACAGTGCATGGAGCCCAGAAGAAGAAGAGGCCCCTGATGCTAGACAGCTCCAAGAGTCCTGCTGAAAAAAGTGCTGGCCATTGATGGCCAGCTCTCTCCCTGAAGCAGAAAGAAGCCGGTGAGCAAAGAAAGCCTGAGCAAGACACCAAAAGGCCAAGGACTAAACCCTGTGGCTCAGCTTTTGCCTAGAGGGGTTTGATCTGTCCCAACAGTGGCCTAAAGGAAACCGTGCCTGGCTTTAAGGACTCTGAAGTGGAGCAGCAGAGTTGCTGATGCGAAGGGGCTGAGGTCTCCCAGAGAGAAGAAAGCATCAAGCCTTATTTAAGGTGAGACTGCAATAACCAACTTACCCTGATGAACCTGCATCTGAGAGATCCAGAAAAAGGACTGCTAAGTGCGTTAAAGAATCTACAACAAAGACTGTGTTCCTGAGGACCTGCCCCAGAGACTGTATCATTCTAAAAGGTTATGAAAGTAGTTGTTATAATTATCAATAGGTTTAGTGGATAGGTTAAAGGGGTTGTAGGAATTTATAGGATTAATAGATAAGAAGTTGTTGGTGTTTGTTATAAATGAATTTAGTAATAAATAAATAAGTGTTAAATAATAATTTAAAAGTTTGGTTACAGAACTCCCTGGTCATAGTGACACCACATGGTGTGTACTAACGAGCCCTGCCTCTAGATTGCTGACTTGATATCCCTCAATGATGGACTGCCACCTGGAAGTGTAAGCCAAATAAATTATTTCCTTCCCAAAGGAAAGGATTTTTGGTCCTTTTGGTCAGAGTGTTGTATCACAGCAACAGCAAGGAAACTATCATGGGAGTCAATCGTATCAAAATTCATTAGTTTGCATCTGTCACCTGGATTTTAATATGAAAACCTTGTGGAATAATTCTATGGAGTAGAGGCCAAGCCGTATCCAAATAGCACCTGGAGTTTCTCACATTGTTACCTGTTAACTTTTGCATCACTGATGTCATAATTTTTATTTTTATCATTTATTATTGTGTTAGCACAAGCCTCATCTCTAACCTCCCTTGTCATGGAATCAGGTTAGTTAAAGCATGACAGTCTCAGTGGTTCATTCCCTGGGCCTCTGCTCTAACTTTGAGTTTTGTTCCAGATAAATTCAATGTTGATTTTAACTGTCATTCACTAGAGCAGGGCACTTAATGTAGAAGTATATTAAACCCCAGTGCTTACCTCACAGGGCTTTATACACAGCTAATGATGTACTGTGCCCAACAAATTATGAAAAAATGGTTCAAAATATTTGCAGTAAGCTTCAGATGTGGCTCCATTGGTGGAGTACTTGCCTTCCAAAAGGAGAACCTAAGTACTTTAACATTTAAAGTCCCCAGAACTCACACTAAAAATAAAAAAAAATTAGAAATAGTAGTGTTTGTTTGTAACCTCAGTGGAGGTAAAGGCAGATTTCAGAAGCTAACTGGCCATTTAGAGAGGCTACTTGGGAAATTCCATGCTAGGAAGGGACACTCCATCAGAGAAAAAGTATGGTAGATAGTAACTGGGGAATCATGAAGGACAATACCAGAGGTTGTCCTCCAATGTCCACACAAATGCACACATATATACCATGTATCTGCATACACATATACACCTTGCAAACACAGACTCCCAAGTAAATATCTATATTATCATAATCTCTACATTTTAAATCCCCAACCCATTCAACGTATGTGCAAATGTTCTCATCTGTACTTGATCACTCACTTGAAAATTTAACTTCATTTTTATAAAGTCAATGTATATAATGAGTTCCTCTACTATGTATTTCCAGTTTTGAGCTTTACGTGTTTTGACTAGAAATTAAAATGTTTATTGACATCTATGGCATATGTCCTGTGAGACTTGGAAAGATGTGGTCTAACAAAATCAGAGTTAAATTATATTTACGTAGTTAAGTCCTCTATTTTGAAACTATTTTTCTGAGGCTCTGTGGACCCCACTTAAAGTGGGATTATCCCCACATCTCTTTATAATCAATCCTCTTAACCCCTCTTCAGTTTGGAGAGGCACTATTTATTTGAGATGTCAAGAGTAGGTGTGTAGAGCTTACTGTTGGCTTGGCTGTACCCTGATTGTGCCCTGCATACACTCATCTTGTCATTACAAACATCTGCCTCTGCTTCAGTTCTCTATAGTCTACCTCCCACCTCTCCCCGTCTGTGTTACCCTCTGCCATATGCAATCATATTTTCCTTGTCTACAGCCTGTGCACTCAGAGAAATTAAGTGAAGTGTCTTTTCCTCAGTAAGATTTTTCTTATTTGTGTGTGTGTTGTCACTAAGCTCAAGAAAGTTCCATCTAATTTGGATGCACATACTCATTCTTCCCATTGCATCTTTGTATTGCCCTACATTAAATTAAAAAAAAAAGAAAAAGAAAAAGAATGGAGAACTAAAAGTAGACTTTCTAAAAACATTGGTGCATCTTCACTTTCTGTTGCTGTGATAAAATACTGTAACCAAAAATGACTTAAGGAAGGACACCCATTTGGACTCGCAGTTGAAATAGGGGAAGCGTGGCAGCAGGTAGTCAGTGCAGGAAGTTGAAGGGTCACATCTTCAACCACACAAGGAAAGCAGAGAGGGTAAACTGGCAGTGAGGTGAGGCTACACACTCTCAAAGCCCATCCCCATCTATGTATTCCCTCCACCACTATTCCACCTTCCAAAGCTCCATAACCCCACAAAAGAGTGCATCAATGGACCACCATATGTTTCGGTCCTGGGCCTATGAGGGACATTCCTTATTCAAGACAGCTTGTGTAACCACTATGGAGGTCAGTCTGGCAATATCTTCGAAAACTTGGAATAGCTTTGCCTCAGGACCCAGCCATACCACTTCTGGGTATACACCCAAATGCCTCTTCATGGAATCATAAGGAAGTTTCCTCATCTATGTTTATAGCAGCCTTATTTGTAATAGCTAGAAACTGGAAACAACCCAGATGTCCCTCAACTGAAGAATGGGTTAAAAAACTGTGGTACAGTGGTACACAATGGAATATTATTCAGCTACCAGAAACAATGAAATTATGCAGTTTTCAGCCAAATGGATGGAACTAGAAAAGCTCATCCTGAGTGAAGTAACCCAGACTCAGAAGGACACATATGGCATCTATTCACTTATAGTAGGATTTTAGCTATATAGTAGAAGGTATCAATACTACAACTAACACACCAAAGGGAACTTGGACATAGACTTCTTATTTTTAATTTTTAATTTTTATTTATTTTTATATATTAGTTTATTTTTTCTATTTTTTAGTCGTTTTTATCTATTGTATGCTTATTGATTTGTTTGTTTAGTAGTTCTCTCTCCCAGGCAACGAGACACTTTTCACTGATGGTACTGCTTCATAGATCCCCAATGAATGAAGAGGCTCTTGGCCCTCATACGACCTCTCAACTGAGATGAGGGACTGTTATATAAGGACACCCCACCCCAGAGAAATGGGATGGAAGGGTTAGGAGGTAAAGAAAAAAAAAAGGAAATGTGATGTTTCGGCCTTTTACTACTAACTGTCATGAACTGTTTAGGATAATTAAGAAATGCAAAATAATGGTTATGCAAGCCAGTCATTCTGTTAGGTACTATGACAGCCTATTACAGTTACTTGCTAAGCTAATCAGAAATAAACCTGATAAGAGACAAGCAACATCTACTTACCCTAATATAAGAGATAGATAGGGCCTCTTCAAAAACCTCAAGAGATCTGCAGAATATGGCATTCAAAGATATTTTCATAACTTTAGATTTTTTTTATATCAAGACATATCAACTCCTGACAGCACCCCCTATTCTCCTCCAAGTAGAAGATGAGCATCGAAGAATCTCCAGTGGGAGATGATTGAATTAGTCGCAAGCCTATCTCTTGGTAGGAAAAGCCCCTTGCTCCAACTGTAGACAGAATGCTCTCCAAAAAGGACAAAACCTGGAAGCAGGTAAGTGGACAGCCTAGCTCTGCCAAGACAGGGTAGGTAAGTCCTTCATAACCCCTGCTCTACAATCAATGTCTGTCAGAGAAGCGGGGCCAAACGACTGAAGATCGATGCTGTAATGTATGGAGAGAATATGGGAACTGTCCAGGCAACCACTGGTATGTCATTTCTTAGTTTTGGAAGCTGCAGACCCTGTACTTCCTATAAAATCAGATATATTTATCCCTCTCAGGTCTCTGAGGTGATTGAAAAACAGATAAAGTCTCATAATTAAATTTTGAGTTGTTTAGGAGTCAAGAGAGTGTTATACATCTAAGAAGATACTTTTAAAATTGTGTTGCAATTAGTATGAATGTTGAGTCAGATATAGAACTTTAAACTCATGGAGATGTTTAGATAGTAGAATGTTAAAGTCAGGTACCAAATACATATGGACTGGTCATTGGGAATGTACGTTAAGCCATATAACCCTCATAACTGTGGCCTAATTACCTCTGTTGTACTGTATTGTATTTATTATTATAAGAGAAAGAGCCATTTGTTGGACTGAAAGGAGAAACTGTATGGAGAAATAAGATATACCTTAAACTTAAAAGAAAAAAAAAAGGGAAGAGGATGGGGGGTTGAGGGTGGGAGGGTGGGACTGGAGGGGGAATAGGGAGGGGACAGCGATTGAGATGTAACTTGAAGAAATAAAAAATAAAGGAAAAAAATAATGAAAAAAAATACTCAAAAGAAAAAATAAATAAGGCACAGAGTTCCTGTATAATCTCAGGAAGTCCTGCCTTCCTATACTCTTTCTGCCCAGCTAATTGGCCATCAATGACTTTTATTAACCAATCAAGAGAATGCCTCAGAAAGGGTAGTAGCCAGATCTCAACATTGAAATGGGCCTATCAGAAGCAATGATATTAGACCTTCCCTCAACATTACAACTATAGCTACAATTATATCTTGTGTCTATATATGAAGAGAGCTGTATATATACACATATATGGCATATTTTAGGTATTTTAAATATACAATTCTTAAACATTAAATATATTCACAACACTAATTTATCATCATCATCATCATCATCCATTTTTCAAAGATTCTTTCTTACCCATTCAAGCTTCTACACATTTGAAAATAACACCATGTTCCTCCCTTCCCACAGTGTGGCACAGCTGCTGTTCTTCCTGTGGCACACTTCTTTTCTTTGGCAAGTGCTCTGTGTCCTTAGATGAAAGCTAAACCTCTAGTGAGCAGTGTTCATTGGTTCTTGCCACTTCTTTTGCTTTACTGTTTAACTCTTTGCCCACCCATCTTTGGTTAGCAAGGGCATTGATCCTTTAGAACCATCGTGGCACAGCACTATGGGCCCTCACTTAGGCACCAGACAGATGTGTTTTCCACAGACGTCCAGGTGAGATGTGTGGAGAGTCGGCAGATCTGGTTTCCTCTGAGGCTGCTTTTCTGTGGTTGTTAATGGCTATCTTCCTTAATATCCCCATCGGTTTGCCTGTGTGATTATGGCCTCACATGTACACCATTCCCAAGTCTACCAGTTGTACCAGGATTTAACTGAAACATCACTTCAAATTACCTATCTCCAAACACAGTTGCCCCTTGAAGGACTAAGGGCTGTGGTTTCAGTCTCTAATCTGGAGTGGGGGGGCTTCATTCAGCCTCTACAAGGATGTGGGGTACACTTTTATTTAAGCTAACCACTTCAAGGAGGATAGCTTTACCATCTGATTTCTGTTCTTGCCTCTTTTCTTTATTTCTATCTTCATTTCTGTTTAGTTTTTGTTGTTTTATGCTGACAAAGTTTGAGTCACATCTCCTTATATGAACATTCTATTTCCTTTGCCATTATCTGAGAATTACATACAATACCCCCAAATTATGAAATCATCTGAAATTAATATCAATGTAGTATCACTTATGTACAAAAATTTTGCTCCTTACACCTCAACCCCTAACCTCATGCTATTGACTTCATAAATTGTATCTTAATATATTAATATCATAAACATAAATGTGTAATTATTTCATGTATGTGTCTTTCAAATACTACATAAAATAAAAAATTAGATTACAAATCAAACTGATATTATTCTTCATATATATGTGTATATATATATATGTATACATATATTCACATATATATAGTTGTTGATGTTGTTGTGTGTGTGTGTGTGTGTGTGTGTGTGTGTGTGTGTGTGTGTGTGTGTGTGTGTGTTTACTCTTCTGGGCAAACTCATTTCCAGTGGTTTGAAGTTATATCAAAGGTTCTTTAATTTCAACTTAAATGGCTCCCCTCAGGAAAAATGTTAGTCAATTCCATTTATAATGAACTCATTTGCCTTTGGTTTTTCTGAAAGTCCATTACATTTTGTCTTTTCCTTGGAAGATAGAATTGCAGCATACACAGTACTCACCCTGTGTCTGTTTCTACACATGTTTCGTATAGTTCTACTTAGGGATCCTACGTTTGTGATCCCTTAACCTTTGTCCATGCATTGCTTCTGCTTCTGCCCTATGCTACAGCAATTAATAGTTTTTAAGCCCAGGCATGGTACGATCCAGAGTACAGAATAAATGGGCTTTACTCTCACACAAAGATCTCTCCCAGAAGTGTTCCCATGGGTGTACCCCAACATTGCACTGCACTTAACTGGATCACAAGCTCCCTGTTAAGACATTTCTGGCAAGAATATTTCCTTTATTGGATGAGACAGTTTATGTAGGGTAAGATGGATCTTTGAGTGCCATCCACTTTATCCATTATGCACATGATCTGTAGAAACTTCTGTGTGATGCTGGAAACCCGACAGGAGGCTTGGGAGACTCAGAGAAGGGTGATTTCTGTTTTGAGTTACTGTAAAGCAACTCAACACTTAAAATTGACTTAGATCTATTAAACTATATATTATATAGACCTTAGTTACTATCACTTGCAGTGTGATCCATGGGGGGAGGAGGGTAGACAAAGCTGCATTCTTTGTATGCACTGGCCTTTCTCCTGGCCCTATAAACTGACACAACTCAAGGGCAATCGTCAAGAACAAGTGAGCTTCTAATTATATTTTCACCTCTTCAATAGAGGAAAGAATTAAAACCAAAGGATGTCACCATCTTTTCATGGGCCGAAGTGTCTTTGATTTTTCAAGAGCAAAGATGCACTTTAATGTGGCTGAGCTGTCTTCAGTGTAAGAGAGCTCCCTTTGAGTCACCATCACTGAAGCTCTGAGTGTGCCTTGCATAAATGACCTGGGTGTTTGTTTCCTTGATGGTTGTACAGCCTTCTGACAACGTTTCTCTCTGTTGTAGTGACCCAGGGAGGCGTGGCTCTGGTCTCTGACATGTGTCCAGATCCGGGAATTCCAGAAAATGGCAGAAGAGCAGGCTCTGACTTCAGGTAGGAAACAAGACAAAGGAAAAATGAGTTCTTTTCCAACAGTTACGCCTGGACCTGTTGATAGGATGGCATAGCTTGCCAGTAATTAAAAACCTGCAGTTTTTGCAGAACTCTAGACAAGTTATGGTGATAATCTCCAAGTACCCTGACACCTATCAGAGCTAGGCTAAGATTTTGATTCTGAAAGTTTGTTAAAAATTTTGCCTTCGGATTTTCTTATGTTTAAAATTGTGTCACTTGATATTCTAATGCTTAATATTAAAGAACACAAAAATTTTATTATAGCCTCATGATTATTTCCTCAAATAAACTTTTTTAAAGAATCCTATATTATCTTTTTATTATAAAACAGTACTAAGGAAGCAGAAATAGGAGTACATTTTTCTCAGTTTTATAAAGAGAATCTATTAAAAATCTACAGCTTAATATAACTCTTTTTTTTAGTTTAAAAAAAAAATTTATTACTTCAAGTTATATCTCCATCACAGTCCTCTCTCTCCACCCCTCCTGGCCCCACCCTCCCACTCTCCCACCCTTTCCCCATTCTTTCAGAACTTATGATTTTTTGAGTAATTATGCCACAATTATGAAAATTATAAGGTATAACATACTTTCCCAATGTCCAGCCCATACATATTTGTCAACTGATATTAATAGTCTGCTATCTAAGCTGACAAATACTACTGGTGTGCAGTGCCATTTACTACCAAGATTCTGCCAATAATTTTAGGATTGGGAAGAACTGGAGACCCCTCTCAAGCCATTGTACCACGATGCAACTTCGATTAAAAACACTCTGGGGTTTTGTATTTCTTCATCTCTCTCAGTTCACAAAAGTCACCTTACCTTACATGAGCGGCTAGTAAAGAAGAGCAATCTGAGGAAAATCAAGAGTGAAGGGCACAAGAAAGGAGTTTTTCTTCCTTACACTCTGCCCATTTATTTGAGAGATGAGAAGAATTAAGGCTACTAACATGGGCTATCTGTGCTAGCCATACAGAGGAAAGGGGCTGGGTGTTCACTGAGCCTGACACAGCAACAGGGCCTTTGAAAAGGACGAGGAAACACGACACTTGTCTGTGGGGTGGCTGACATGAAGTTGATGCTATTACTAGAGTTTCTGTCACCAGCTACACACAACTCTAGACTGAGTGAGTTTTTA
Source organism: Lophiomys imhausi (assembly GCA_907164525.1). Taxonomy (NCBI): domain Eukaryota; kingdom Metazoa; phylum Chordata; class Mammalia; order Rodentia; family Muridae; genus Lophiomys; species Lophiomys imhausi. The sequence goes on along the minus strand of CAJQZJ010033660.1, from coordinate 2,937,995 downwards.
AAAAATTGAGTTTCGGCCCCAAGACCTCCAATTGTTTGCTTTACTGGACGAAACTGCTGTGGGTCGATTTCTGCGAGAGCGCCAGCTAACCTGAGGGAAACTTCAGGAGGGAACCAGCTACTTTCACCCCTATAACCAGGTCAAAGACCAATTTGCAGGTCAGGACCACTACAGACCTCCTCCAGAGTTTCCTCTGGCTTTGCCCTGCCCAGGCATGTGCCTTGTAATTTTCATAATCGTGGCCTAATTATTCAAAAAAGAATTGTGAGTTCTTGGACAAGAGGAGAGGGTGGGAGGGTGGGACTGGGAGGGATGGAGGCAGGGGATTGGGTTGGAGATATAACTTGAAGTAATAAATAAACATAAAAAATGAGTTTCATTTCACATCGTGGTCCTGAAAATCTAAGGTCAGGGGTCCTCATCTGGCAGAGTTCTAAAGTGGGGCAGGCTGTTGAATGAGAGATTGGGAGCCTTGTTGAATGAGGATGCTTGGGTCTCTCTCTCTCTCTCTCTCTCTCTCTCTCTCTCTCTCTCTCTATCCCTCTCTCCCTCCCTCCCTCTCCCTCCCCTCTCCCTCTCTTGCTTATTAGGGAGTTCCATCCCCAATCTGCCATCCCTGGTCACTTCACCTAAATCACCTCCCAGTTCCTACCTCTAAAGAGCACAACTTATTAAGTTCCCACTCTTACCATAGGGGCTTGGATTTAACCCTCTGGGTCCTATACTAAAATACAGCATCCACAGTGTTCTTTTGTAGCTAAAGAAACAAAGTACAGATGTGGCAGAAGGGGCATCAAATGCTACGTTTTATGTCTCAGACTCTGACAGATAGTTTAAGGGTCAGAGGCTGAGATAATACTCCTCTGTATAGAGTCAGAGACAGTGATACCTGTGGGCTCTTTAAGAAAGCAGGGTGAGCAAGCCATGGGGAGCAAGCAAGTAAGTAGCATTCCTCCAAGCTTCCCCTTCAGTTGTGCCTCAAATTCCTGCTCTGACTTACTTCCATGATGGTGTACCATAACCTGTTAGCTAAATAAACACTTTCGTCACCACCCTCATTGTTTTTGTGAGTGTTTTATCACAGCAACAGAAAGTGAACTAGGTGAGAAAGAGTAGGGGTTTGATTTGCTGGACTTACCCATGCTGTTTAGGAGCGTCTTTGTTAGGTTTTCTATTGCTAGAATGAAACACCATGACAAAAGCCAAGTTGGGAGGAAAGGGGTTTTTTGTTTTGTTTTGTTTTTGTTTTGTTTTGTTTTGTTTTGTTTTTGGCTTCCACTTCCAAATCACAGTCCATCATTGGAGGAAGTCAGGACAGGAACTCAAACAGGGCAGGAACCTGGAGGCAGAAGTTTACTACCTTGCTCCTCATAGCTTGCTACACTCCTATAGAATCAAGGGCCACCAGCCTAGGGATGGCACCACCCACAATGTGCTGGGCCCCCTTCCATTGATCACCAATTAAGAGAATACCCTGCATCCAGATCTTATGGGGGCATTTTCTCAGTTGATGTTCCTTCTATTTCAGGTAACTCTAGCTTGTGTCAGATTGACATAAAACTAGCCGGCAAAGGAGTATTGTGAAAATGTTTTGAACTTTGGCTTGGGAAGGGCATTGAATGCTCAGAGCTTAACGAGCTATAGTGGAAGCACAGAATATAGGACTGTCTGCAAAGGCACAGATGATTGAGGCCCAGCTTGTGAAGTTTCAGAAGGGAGCAAAGACTCTGTCAGGGTTGTTCATGTGATATTTTGAATTAACAATCTGTGGAGATGAAATCAGTGTTTCCTGGAGGCTATAGATACTGATCAGTGGAGGCTGAAGAGTAATCACCCATGAATAATAAGAGGCCACCATCATTGAGGCAAAACCTTCTCAGAGGTATTTCTTTTAGGTCAGCCCAAAGAAGCTGTGGTCCAGAGAGCGACAAGGCAGCAATTTTACAGACAGTGTATCCCACATGAAACTGGTTTAAAGGGTTGTAGGGGTCATGGTGTTCAGTTGAGGCTTAGCACTATGTTGGTAGGTCAGTATCTCCCTGAATGGAGGCCAGAGTGGCCACCGATAAAGATGCAGCCTCCATTTTTAGAGATCCCAGCAAAAGGGAGATGTCAGAACCATGAGAGCATCCCAAGCACAAGATTTATAGTGAAGTCAGCCTGAGCTTGCAAGACAGGTTGTACCTGTTGTGGAGAGCAGAGATGAAGAGGAGAGAATTGACCCAGAAGACCATCACTGAGTCCCACATGCTTCATGTTGGACTCTTTATGCTGTTGGATTTGTTCTTGTTTGATCAGATTGTAACTGTGCCGCCCTGGTTCTCTCTTAGACAAAGAAAGCATGTAAGTTACACTTGTGCATAATATATATACATTTATACATTATATGTAATGTATATATGCATCATATGTATATGATATATATCACAAGGGACATAGTTAAGAGACTTTGGATTTTTAAAAAAGATATTGAACTTTTAAAGTGTTGGAATTTCAAAGTTGGACTGTGTTTTATGTTGTAATACTAACTGCCTAATGTACGACATCAAGAAGCAGTCTAAATGTGCTTCTGAAGACATCCACAGTCATCCCTTTTATTATCTTAGTTTCTCTGGGTCTCTGTGTTCTCCAAGGATGCAACAACCAAGACTGTAACCCCTTGGAATTGGCTGGAAAGAAAAATCTAAAGAGTGTTTTGATTTTATTTTGAGATTTCATGGGACTTTCTTGCTAGATAATTCTTCAAGGAGAAATGGCTTGACTTTTGCTTTCCAAGTGTGTATTTCTTTGCCTTGCCTGAATGGGCAGCCTGGAACCTTATTACAAGGTTGGTTGGGGATGAGTGCTATCTACGGCTTCTTTATTTCCAAGCTGGGGAGGAAGGAATTCTGATTTTGGTCTTGAGTGTGATATCAGCTGTATGGTTTTTAGGTTGAGGATGTAGTGTTTTATTTTGTATTTGTTTGAATTTTAACACAAATAGATATAAGATTTTTGAAAACTATTTTCTACATCTACAGAGATGATTTTGGTTTATATGCTTAAATCAGTAACATAATGTGCTGATACATTTCCAATGTATCAGCCTCAGATTCAGTGATAAAGTTAATATGGCAAAAATTTTAAAACACCCTGTCCTTTTCTAGTGTTAGGGAGGAAAAGAACGCCTCATGCATCCCAGGCAAGCATCTCCTGAGGACTATGTGCACCACCCAGATTACCCTGCTTCAGTGCTGTTTGATTTCAATTTCTAAAAGTTTGCATGTGTTTACACACAGTTTCATGATATATAACCCTATAAAGACTTTGTCTGGTTATATTGTCACAGTAATGATTATCTGATAAAATTAATTGGGAAATATTTCCTGTAGAATGTTCTAGAACCCTTTGTACATAGTTGCCAATGACTTTTCCTTTTTTATTTATTTTTTTTAATAATGTTTTTTTTATTTCTTCAAGTTACATCTCAATCACAATCCCCTCTCTACTCCCCCCTCCAGTCCCACCCTTCCACCCTCCTCCCCCTCAACACCCCCATCCTCTTCCTTCTTTTTTTTTTTTTTTTTAGTTTAAGGTATTTCTTTTTTCCCCCCAACAGCTCTCCCTTTCAGTCCAAAAAATGGTTCTTTTTCTTATAACTATAAATACAATACAAAACAACAGAAATAAATAGGCCACAATTATAAGAGTTATATGGCTTAGCATACATTCCCAATGTCCAGTCCATATGTATTTGGCACCTGACTTTAACGTGTTGAGGGGGTTCACTGATGAGCCCGCCAGGAGAGGACTTTTCTCATGAAAAGTCTCTAGCTGCTGATTCAACATCTTCTTCACATATACCCTCTTGCTATCTGTTGATAGTCTATATCTTTCAGACAATTTTAAATTTTCATTCAAGTTGGCAAACTTACTGACACAAAACTTTCCATACTGCTTGCTGCACCTTTATCTTGGGTTTTTAAAAATGTATCTAGTTAGCATTACTGTAAGTAATATTTTTTTTATTTTTAAAATAGCGGATAGCCTATTGCCTATTGGGTTTCATTATGGAATTTTCAATTATAAGCCATTTTGTATGGAGACTCCTGTCTTCATCTGCATCTGTTCTCCAACATCTCTCTGCACCTTCCCTCTCACAGGAAATTTGTCATGTTGTAGGTTTTATATTGCTGCCACTGTTCTCCCTGAGCACCTCTCTTTTCTCCCTTTGCTGTCCCCTTTCTACTTTTACAGCTATACACACGCACACATGCACAGAGAGAACATGCAGATTTTTCCTTCTGAGTCTAAGTTATTTTGCTTAATGTAATCATATCCAGTGACATTCATTTTTCTGCAGATTTCATGGTTTCATTCTTCTTTATGGCCACATTAAATTCTACAATGTGTATATACCATATTTAAAACATTAGACTTAATTTTTATTTTATATATATGAACATTTAGCTTATATGTATGTATTTCTACCATGTGCATGTCTGCTGCCTTAAGAATCAGAAAGAGAGCATCAGTTGGAACTGAAGTTACAGATAGTAATGAGTTACCATGTGGGTGCTGGGAACTGAACCCATGACCTGAGCAAGAGCAGCTAGTGCTCTTAACCACTGAGCCATCTTTCCAGCTCCTGTACCACATTTCCACCATCCATTCTTCAAGGTATGGGTATTTGGATCGGTTCCATTTCTGAATGTTTTAAATCAACAGTGATGTCCCAGGCCAAATTCCTTGTATTTGCAATTTCTCTTTTGATTTATTGATCTGATGAGTGGTGTCATTAGTCCTCCAAAGTGACAACAACACTGTTTTCACTGAGTTTTCTCTATTTCTTTAACTTCAGTTTCATAGATGTGGTCGTCATTTGTTCAATGGTTTGCTTATTTCCCCCTCCCCACCCTTTGAGCTATGAACTTTGTCTGCTGTTCTTTTGTCTCATTTCTTAAAGTTGAGGAGGGTCAGTGATCTAAGATCATTCTTCCTCACCCCTTTCTGCTACTATTCTTTATGTTGCCCTCTATACTGTGGATATAACTCTCCCTTTGATGCATATACGTATGCAGGCAAAACACTCATACACATATGTCTGTCAATTTATTGATACCACTTTATACCTCAGACTATGTTAGTTCCTATGAAGCATTCCTTCCAAATTACCTTGAAAGGTATGTATATTTTTCCTATAAAAACATTTTGTTTCCAGTGTTAGGAGTAAAATAGATGGTGGAGCTTTCTCACACAGTGCTGTACCACCCACCATCTCTGTCCCCACCTCCAGTTTTCAGTAACAGGTTCCGCTCTGAAATCACACTCATTAATACTGAAGTGTCTCCTTAGATACATCGTTAGCTACAGGGAGTCTGTCAAGCTAATGGGGGTAGACAGGGCTTCAGAATTTTTCAATTTTTGTTAGACAACTTTGCTATGTCATTGACAACAAAAATACAATGTTTTCTTTGAAGTTAAAGATACATTTTAATAAAAATTTGTGATAGAGTACAATCTTATCAATCACAGTTTGTCAGTCATCCAGATAAATAGGTACTCAGTGGAGAGACAATCAGCCAGTTGGCCTATATGTCAATCACACATGTTCTTTGTCCTCATGACTGACATCCTAAGATCCCAGTCTGCACTGGAGAGGCACTGTGGATTTAAAGGATATGTACAGTAAAATCTAATACCATTCTTGCTTTACAGGGGACTTTCTTAGGTGGCCCTGGCCTTTTCTGTGTAAGGCCCACTGTCCTTGCTTGAGTGCATTGCATTCACCATCTGGCAACACAATGGAAAGATCCTGTTATGTCTTTATGTTGATGTATAAGAACTTTAATTTTACAGATCCTCTAAAAGGGTCTTTTATTCAGGGATCAATGGGTCACACCATGAGTAGAAATGCCTAGGCACACAAGCTGAGTTTCTATAACCCATGACTGAAAAGACACTATTCACAGGTGTGGTTCCATTGAACTTGGGTGGAATTGAATTGAAGGTCATATGTACCAATGTCATTGTGCAATGACCGCTGGGATCAGATGCATATGACCTATATTTATTGATAATACTTGCTGTCTGTTTTCTATGGGACTGGAGAACCCAGCTGTGTTCACACACAGTCTGAAGCACCCTACCCTCAAAGGATGCCCTGAGTCTTGTTTGGAGTGAGCTGTGAAGGCAACTAGTCTGTAGGTTTGCTACACTGCTGATGTTTACAACAGAAGGGATATTAACCTTTAATATTTCATAATTTTAGCTCTTCTTTTAGTGGAAGTCAGTTCAGTTCTTTCTAAATTCTTATAATCAATACTAATAACTATTATATAATCCAGATAAATGCCTCGTGTGGTCAAGATGAGCTGGACGTAATTATAGCAAGCACTATAATTGTATGTAAATTGGTGCTGCTTTTTCTTTGAAGAAGGCTCACTTTATTAAGTTGATAAAATATCCATCATCTGGCCTTGTGTGAGTTATTATTGTTTCTTTGGAAATCTTTGTATTTTTCTAAAGGCAATCTAAATATTAATTCCAGTGTTATCAATATGTAATTCAAAGTTAATGGAACCAAACACAAAGCTTTCCTATCTGAATTAAGTCTGTGGGAGACAGGTTCCAAAGTATTTGTTACCATTGACCACTGTCGAAAAGACAAAGCATATTCATTAACACTGAGAAATTGTGAGTAAGATTGATGGCAACTTGGGTGCCAGTGTGGGAAAGAAGGTGCTATGTTGGGAGAGATCCTGACCTCTACTCTCTGTCTGCTTCCCATCCAGAGCGGAATTCACTTCCACTATGTGCAGAAATACAATTATCGTCATTTTTAAAAGGAAAACCTTTTTTATTTTTCAGTACTGGGAAATTGACCTGAGGCTTCATGACTTTTAAACAAACACTGTACCAACTGCCAGCCCCCTCCACTCTTTGTCTAGTGCTGGGCTAGAACTTAGAACTCTGCATGTCCTGGGCTAGCACCCCATCACAGCTACATTCTTAGGGCATGAGTGCTATTGTTGTTAGCTGTTTGCTTGTTTTTCATTTCTTTGTTCGAATTTTGCTTCAAGACTAGGTCTTAATGTGAAGCCCAAGCTGACCTCAAGCTCTCAACTCCCCTACCTTGGCCCCTGCAGTACTGGGATACATATGAGCTACCTATGCTGGCACAGTAAATAGGTTCTTTCAGAATAAATCAAGTTAGTACACAACCACTAGGGGTAGACCCTGATATTTGCTGTTTTATTTTTGAGGTGGGATTTCAGTGCAAAGCCCAGGTTGGCCTTGAACTTTTAGTTGTTCTTCTGCCTTGTCCTCCCAAGAGTTGGCATTATATGTGCCTGCTGCCACACTCTTTCTTTCTGTGCATGGTTTTCTTTTTCAGCTTTTGCATAAGTTGATCAACATCTTGGGCCGCAGGCAAAACAAGTGCTCCACCACTAAGGTATACTTCCAGCCCTTACAAATGGAATCTTTAAACTTTAAGCATTGTTGTGGTTTGAAGCTGGATCTTACTGATGGCAAGTTTCTGTTAACCTTGGTTCTTTCTAGCAGGAAAGACTACAGGGACTACATTTTCTTTTGCATAGCAACCTTGATGGACCACAGGGTATGAGTTTCACAAAGCAGCTAGGTAGGAAGGAAGTCCTACCTTCAGCCTAGCAACAAACACACATAGTACCTGAAGGGAGTGGGCACTGAAAGAAAACATCCTTGTGACTGACTGCCACTGAGCCAGGGCTTCCTGTTCCCATGAGCAGTGGGGCGGGTTCTTTGGGTATATTGTTACTAATCTAAATTTTAGAAAATATTATAGGTAAAAGAGGTGAAACTGAAGGGAGGAAACTCCCCAGATGCCCTGAGCCCCTGAACACTGGGCTGTGCTGCCTAGAACCGGATTCCTGAGCTCACAGTCCCAGGTAGCCACCACCTCCCTCCAGTTTCCGTTTCCGCTTTAATTTCAGAGCCCCCATGTTTACACAGCATGGCTCTCTGTCACTCCCTACAGCCCTGCCCATAGCCTTTATTGCCATGGCTCTTGCCACGAATAGAATGAACCCACCTCACATGGAGACAGCCCAAGGATCTCGGAGTATCAAAAGCAGAAAATACCACCATGCTTCCCCCAGGATGGCTTTTCATTTTGTAAAATGGAGTGTGTCTCCATGCATGCCCCTGTCCTCCCTCCCTACTCAGCTAGCTCCTCCCTATCTCAAAGTGCTCTCACTCCAGTTCTCTGAAACCCACCCTTTCCAGCCTTTCCAGCCTCTGCATGCCCATGACACTGTGTGTGTGTGTGTGTGTGTGTGTGTGTGTGTGTGTGTGTGTGTGTGTG
>CAJQZJ010033660.1:2899464-2929659 GCA_907164525.1 Lophiomys imhausi | reverse complement strand
GTGTGTGTGTGTGTGTGTGTGTGTGTGTGTGTGTGTGTGTGTGTGTGCCTATCATCTTGTTAAATCATGAGGTCCTGAAGGGAAGGGGACAGGCCTTATTGATTTTATCCCTTACTGCTGTGCTCAAGTCATGGTAGACACTTTTATTTTCTTTTGAATTGGATTAAACTGAAGCTAACAAGCCTGTCCCTAGGGATATGTGATCACAGCCTCATTAGTACTGTGTTAAGCCAATTAAGTTAGCCATTGCTGGTCAGGGAATGGATTAACGACTGTTTTAGAAAAAATGAATAAATAACCTATATTAGAAAACAAGTTTGGAGAGTGGCAGGGTAAAATTATGACCTGAAGGTGAGACATTAATTTACAACATATTGACGTTGTGGTAATAATTTTTTTTCCTAAATAGAAGCACTATTTTAACCCTATGGCTTAACTTTGAGTCTTCACTTTATTGATTAACTGTTCTTTATGACACCGATAGCAGATGGGATCTGTTGTCATCAGATAGGAGGAGACCCCATAACTGAGGCAGGTAAAGGAACTGACTTGACCTGTGAGAATGAGAAACAAGTTAACTCCTCTCTCCGTGAGACTCTGCTCACCTCTGTGCCTATAGAAAGCCACCTTCCTTTCCGTGCAGCATAGAGATGGTAGTGTCCAGAGATGCTACAGCATTGCCATGAGGCTCTCTCCCTCTGAACCTTTTTAAAGAATCCATAGAGTTTCTCAGCCACGAGATGAGTTCAGTGTTCTTTAAACAAGCGCTGATTTCCCATTGAATATATCACAGGGTTATTTTTACGTAACGGGTAATGAGAGAAATGCAGCTGTGCAAGGAGCCAAAGTCCCTGTGGTCTCATTGTTTGGTTGTTCCAGGTGCCCATGTGACATCATGTTCTCCCTCCTGTCCCCAAGTGAACAGGGCTCAGTTTTTGTTGTGTTTGTTTTTGAGACAGCCTTGCTGCACATTTCTCATGGCCTTTAACGTGTAGCAATCCTCTTATTTTAGCCCCTCAGTGTTGGGATTATAGGCAGGAGCCCCTGCACCCAGTTTTGGCCCTGGCTCTGTATAAACAGGCATAATTTTGTTACTGTTGTTGTTCGTCTGTCTATTGATTCTTCTTCTTCTTCTTCTTCTTCTTCTTCTTCTTCTTCTTCTTCTTCTCCTCCTCCTCCTCCTCCTCCTCCTCCTCCTTCTTCTTCTTTTAATGTGTTAAATTCTTTTTTTACTTTTATTTATTTATTTATTACTTCAGGTTACATCTCCATCGCAGTGTCCTCTTTCCGCCCCTCCCAGTCATGCCCTCCCACTTTCTACCCCCTATCCCTTCCATCCCACACCTCTGGAGTGGAGTGTCCATACATAACAGTCCCTCACCCCAGTTCAGAAGTCATATGAGGGCCAAGAGCCTCCTCATACACTGAGGGCCTACAAGGCAGCACCATTAGGGAAAAGTGTCTCATTGACAGGGAGAAAAAGAAAAAGTCTATGTCCATGTTCCCTTTGGTGCATTGGTTGTGGTTTAGATATCATGTACTATATGGCTAAAATCCGACTATAAGTGAATAGATGCCATACACATCCTTCTGAGTCTGGGTTAGCTCACTCAGGATGAGCTTCTCTAGTTCCATCCATTTGGCTGCAAATTGCATAATTTCATTGTTTCTGATAGCTGAGTAGTATTCCATTGTGTAGATGTGCCACACTTTTTTAATCCACTCTTTGTTGAGGGGCATCTGGGTTGTTTCCAGTTTGTAGCTATTACAAATAAGGCTGTTATGAACATAGATGAGGAAACTTCCTTGTGATTTGGTGAGGAATCATTTGGATGTATACCCAGAAGTGGTATGGCTGGGTCCTGAGGCAGAGCTATTCCAAGTTTTCTAAGATATTGCCAGACTGACCTCCATAGTGGTTGCACAAGTCTGCACTCCCACCAGCAATGGAGGAAGGTTCCCCTTTCTCCACACCCTCACCAGCATGTGTTGTCATTTGAGCTTTTGATCTTAGCCGTTCTGACAGGTGTGAGATGGAATCTCAGAGTCGTCTTGAGTTGCATTTCTCTGGTGGTTAAGGATGCTGAGCATTTTTCAGGTGTCTCTATCTTCCCATCTTAGCTCCTCATGAAGGAAATATCAGTTGTATCTATCAGGTAGGGGCAGAACACACAGGCAAATCTTTGTGTGCTATATGGTCCTGGTTGTCCCGGTAGTGACTCTGCATTCCTGTGGCTCTTCCAACACAGCTAAGAGATTTGGTTTCCTATCTGACCCTATGACACAAGCCCTGTATCTACTAGCTGCCACTCAGGGCCCTGTCCACTGTGCCACCTGAAAAAGAGCCTTCATCCCTCTTCTGCCCACGTACTCTCCAGCCCTATCCAAGCACGTGCCACAATGGACCAGTATGTGTATGCTTTTCTTTACAATTTTAAGTAGCATGGTGCAGTCTTCTCTCCCCTAACAAGGGTGTACCCTCATAAAGAGGACAGCTTTGTCATTCACTATCACTTTCTCAATGTGAAACCCAGTTTGGGGCTGGCAGGGAACATTTGATAATTACTTATTAAATCATTCACTTTCACTTTTAAACGAGTTACATATTTACATGTCATAAGGCAGTGATACATGCTGGTAGGGGATGCAGATGTTTGATCCATGGGTAATTTTTCAGAACCATCCTCATTCTGCATGAGAGAGCTATAGTATGGATACCCACAGATGACTCCGTACCCATGCTACCTGTAGATCATTTACAGACGACATTGTTCATCTTAATAACAAGAGAATAAAAGTGCTTCTGTGCTGTCATTAAGAGGCACTGAGAGTCCAGTCTGCTTTTCTGTTATCTTTATCAATAAAAAAGTCAACTTACTAGTGAGAGAACCTTCTTACAGGCTGGAATTAAGACAATATTCAAAGGTTAATAAAACTCAAGAAGCCCTGGAATTTTTCACCTCTGAACTGGGCTCAGCTTGGAAGAGCTTGGCCTCTTTGTCTTTTACACATTTTCATTAGGTGTTTGGAAGTAGGAGTCAGTCAAACAGCTATCCTCATGTTTTCAAAACTCAAGTGTCGTCTTATTGCTCCTGTGTCGTTGCTGCTCCGTTAACTAGTGGAAACAGAGAAGAGAGAGATGTGGAGGCTGGCTCATCGTTCTCTGCCCAAATAGAACCAGGCTGGTACAGTCATCTATCTGTAGGCCTTAAAAATCTGCTTTTGAGTCTGTAACAGGAATGCCTCTTCTGCATTCCGAAATGTCTTCAGGATTAGAAAATAATGGAAGGATACAACACATTTCTGTGGCCACCCAGTGAGGCAAGCATATAGCTTTCTGGAAACTTGTGGTTGCTAAGATACTAAACAAGCCTAGGAAAGCATTTGCCAAAGATTATTGCTCCTCTAAAGAGTGACAGTACATCTTTCAGGGCTGCTAAGAAAGGTACCATTCCCATGTTGTCCTCCTTTCCCTGGGAAACCTTTCTGTATCTCTAACAAAAGGCACATTGAGAGTGTTTCAGATGTAATTCACCTATCAAAGCTAGTCAACTGACTGAGGGTGAGGACATTCTCACATCTTCTCCACCTTTAGATGTCTGTAAAGGTGCATTATTTTTGTGTAGATGTGTGTGGGACTCTCCGTGACCCCCTGAGGGATCATAGACATTAGTTCCCTAGGACAAAGGGAGAAGAGGCAAGGTGGGGTGCAGGGAAGGGATTCAGATGACCCTGAGCATGGCAGAATGACCTCCAGGAACCACTTGGGAGAGATAGCTCAACTCTTTTTCTGTCTTTTAGCTTTTATTGTTGTAAGTCTCTGTCTCTCTCTCTCTCTCTCTCTCTCTCTCTCTCTCTCTGTGTGTGTGTGTGTGTGTGTGTGTGTGTGTGTGTGTGTTTCACATCATGCACCCTGATCCCATCCATCTCCTACCTCCCCCTCAAGACCTGCCTGCTACCCTTTGCAACCTCCCCAACAGAGAAAAACATCTCATTGTGGAAACTATAGTGTATCATAGTGTGTCCCACAATATTCCCATTGGTCCGTACTTTTTTGCTTGCAAATGTTTATTACAATAACTTCATGGTTTGGTCAAGGCTTCTGGCTTGTGCTACTTTGTCAATACTGGAATTTCAATGGGACTCCTCTCAGAGATCCTGTTGTTTGCCTGTGTCATGGAGATCCTGTAGTTTTGGGTCTGTGGAACTGGGCTCTTCATCCACTCCAGCAGTTCATCCATGAGGTAGATGTTGGGGTGGGCCAATTCAAAGCCCTGGTTCTGGGCCTGCAACCCCCACATCCAGCACTAGCTCTACTGTGCTTCCAGGATGAGGTGCAGAGCCTTCTCTCCTGAGAGCTGCAGCATGTGAGGGGCAGGGACAGCTCTCCTGCTCTTGTGATCCCATGCAACCAGTTCTGTACACCACTAGAGGTGAGGGCAAAAGGGAGTTTATTTTGGGTAAAAAAAAAAAAGGCTATATTGTCCTTGGGGAGTAGGTGGAGGGTTTCCAGGGTGAACATAAATCATTGGCTGAGCTAGGAGTGCCAGGGATGCTTCATTTACATTTGTTAGCATGGTCCTATCATAAAAAGGGGAACAAAGGTCCTAATTGTTCTATGAGCAGCAGTGGGGAACAATGTTAACAGGGAACTGTGTCAAAGGTCACACTCCAGGTATGGTCAGAGGCATTTCAGGAATCCCAGGTGCTTACTGAAGAGGTTTCTTAAGGGAAAAAGGGAGTCAAACCTGTGACTTTGTACATGACATACTTCAGGTAGAGAGTGTGGGGTCTGGGAACCCCAGATCAGGCAGAGAGGAGGGAGCCCCACTGGGAAAAGGAGTCTGCCATTTTGCACCAAGTTCAGGAGCTTTCAGGTAATGTCAGACTTATACCTTAGCAGCAGAGCTTCCCAAGATATATGTGTGGGACTATTAGACCATCATTGAAACATGTATTCATCTCTCAGATTTGAAATACAAAGGACATCTGATGAACTAGTTAATTGATTCCAGCATCATCTTTAGAAACCATAGTCTGGGACAACCCAAGTGAGACTGCACAGTAGGCTCTGTCTCTGTTTCTTGGTTCTTCATATAAAGAAATGAGGCGAAGTAGAAAACAGAGAGCACCCTTAAAGATGGGACTGTAACTCCTAGCTGTTCTTTCATATTTTATATAACAATAAGAGTCTATAAAACCTGTATGATGCTTTTCAAGAACACAGATGACCTTGCAGGCCAGAGGAAGCATGTGATGTCAGTTTCCAGGGTATCCAGAAGAGGTATTGACTTTACAGTATAAAAGCTTAGACTGTTATATCACCATTAGATGCATTTGGTTGGAGCCATTCTCCCTGCTCCTCAATTTCCTCTCAAAACCCTTCAGTAACTGATTATTTATTCTGTTTTCCTCTATGCCTCTACCAGAAATTGAAAAGGAGAATGGCAGGGTTAGTGGTCATTGATCTGCGCTTTGCAGGAAATAGATTGACTTATTATAATAGTTTTGATCCTTGCAGTTAGATACAATCCAACTGCCACTGTCCCAGGTGATTGTTACACATGGCTCTTACTAAGAATGGCTGACTGGTTTCTGAATTTCTACCTAGCAAAAAAAGGGAAGGGAGTGGACAGGCTCCTATATACAGGAGAGAAGGAGGCATAGGAGAAAGAGAATGGCAGAGAGCCATTTGAAAGGTAGCAAACTGCTGATTTGGCAGATTTGTAAAGAATGCCTTCTATAGTGTTTTCTCTCTCTCTCTCTCTCTCTCTCTCTCTCTCTCTCTGTGTGTGTGTGTGTGTGTGTGTGTGTGTGTGTGTGTTTGATTCTCAACTTGCTTTATATGTGGAATTTTTGATAAGTGTTTAGCAAGAAGTTGGAGCTAACCATGTGCTCTCTGATAAACAGATAAAATAATGGCTCCTTAAGATGTTCATGCCCTCACAATGACAAATGACACCATCTTGGATTACTGTTGGTGTCTTCTGGAGACCAGCCCTCAATCATGAAAACCTATGTTCTGTTGAATGGACGCTGTCCTTGTGAGCAGGTGTGAAATGGTACTGAGCCACCAACTCCCGATGCATCTTGCAGTGCAAGGAAAAGTTCATTACATATTTTTTTCTAGACAGATTTTAATGAAAGTTACAAAGAAACCATTGCTCTCCTGGAATAGATCACACTGTAGACAGGGGAAGGATTCACAGCCAGGATGCCTGCGGAAGTTACTAAGGCTTGACCCAGACAAAGGGAGAGTGGTGCCCTACTTTACTCACATGGAAATACTAAAGCAATAGGGTACATGGAAGAAGCAGAGAGCTGTTGGCAAGGGACATGCTGGTGGGGGAGTCAGGAACAGTGATGTTGGGGAGGAGGAATCCAGCTCATCTTGTGGTGGTGTCCACTGAAATTTTACTCACTGTATAGGTTCCATGTGTCCCACCACACACAGAGAACTATAGGAGGAGGAGGAGAATGCACCTTTGCTGGATTGTACTGACCAAAGCACCATGGGAAATGTAGTTAGAGCTACTGTAATCCCAGGATGTCAAAAACCTCAAACATGGCACACATATTCCACCACACAAAGATGCACGTATAGGATCCAAACAATGGCCATCCTTGGTCACACTTATTTACTTTGTATTTCTATTATCTAAGGAAAGAAAATATGAGAAAAGGCAAGTCACCATTTTGACCATATCTGGGGAGAGGTCTAGGGGTCAAAGTGTCCTTCCTCAAATATTTCAATAATGCTCCGTAGGTAGAAATGAGCTGAGTCCTTAAGTGCCTCATCAACCTTGGACTATAAGAAACAGCAAAGACTAGGGAAAGGGCCACTGTGTGGGAGACAGTGTTTTCAAGCATTTAGAAGAGATCTTCCAGGGCACTGTGCAGCTGTGGCACAAGGGGTACAAAAGGTGGACAGGGGTCCAGCAGAGCAAAGACAGGTCCAGAAGCTGAATGATTCCCTGGGCTTGCATCTGTCCTAATGTTCCAAGTGATAATAATGGCTTGTCTTGAGGATGAGAAGTAAAAAAAATGCATCCCCTGAAAAGGAATGGTGCAGAGAGGAGATGTGTGGAATTCAAGAGCCTGTTACTTTGGTGAGATTTAGGGCTAGCTGCTATGCACCCACACCTCAGGGTGAGACTTTAATATCCACAGACTCAACTTGCCTGTGGCCACTTATGACCACTGTGCCCCTCTTCTCAGATTGACTTGGTCATCTTACTTAAACATATCAGTTCTCTTAAGATATTATTTTGAGGAATGCTGTAGGGTTACTATAAAATGGGAGAGAGGCTGTGATAAGAAGACAACATTTTGATGGATTGAATGAAATAGGGGAAATGATGAAGACTAGAGAGAGATGCAAGGCACAGTGCTGCAGTCAGTGAGGAATCCTCTTTCTCAGCAGCAGGACTGCATAGTACAAGAAGGATGTGAGCTGATGATGAAACCAGTCTGCATTTCTCTACACAGCTGCAGAACAGCCAGGCTACCCTGTGGAACTTGGGTTTGCATTGCATTGTAAGCATCTGATCAGAGATACCAACTTCATGTAGGATTTCCTAAAAATAAGTGCATGGCAGTTTGATTCATTTTAACTCCAGTGAAGAGGTAGAAATGGAATGAAATAAGGGACCAACAGGCAGCAGATAGGCAAGTGTTATTATAGCCAGATCAGACCCTCTGCAGCCAGATCCTCCATTGCCTCTAAATGTGGATTATCTGTCTCTTGTCTACTGTATACAATATTGTCAGCTGAATATACAGGGCATCAATATCTAAAGAACAAGGAAATTCCACACAGATCTCTCAAACCCCAGAGAGTTATGGTTTCCTTTCTGTTTTGAACTCAGAGCCCAGATTGATGAACCCAGCCCAGAGTATGCTTCAGAGAGATGGCTCTGTTCTGTTGGCTGATGGTTTCTCTGGGCTCCTCCTCATTGTGGTCTTAAACTCCAGTGACTGGATTTGGTGCAATGGGGTCATAGTAACATTTTGACTTTGAAGGGAAGAACAAAATATATGGACTACTCAAGAGTTGCTTATAAACTGAGCTCAGGGTACCTCTGTTAGCTTAGCACAAGCTGTATACTTGCTACTTTGTCAGCAGTGATGTTTGTATCTTCTAAATAATGACTTCTAAATTTATGAATGGCTCTCATAGGTCTGTGTGTATATGTGTGTGAACATGTGCTGTATATTCCATACAGTATCTGTGTTCTCCTCCCTATCTTCTTGGTTCCCTCCCTTCTTATGTCTGCCTTGGGAGTTGTTATTTAATTACAAAAAAACACAAAGTGAAATATAAATCAAAGTATTGGAAGGTTTTGTGCTGTGGAGATAGAGGCTAAGGACACAATATTTACCAGAAATTCTATGTACACATAGGACCATTTGTTGATCAATCACACATTGAAAAGATGAATTGCAGGGTGAAAAAAAAAACTTGAATACAGGCACTAAGTCTTGAGCACATTAACTCATGTGTCTTGGTTTTCCAAGTGAAGAAGTGAGGAGGAGGCAGGTTCTTCACCAAAGGATAGTAGAATCTTCATTGGTCGCCTGCCCCAGCAAAGGGGTTATCAGCACATGTCTTAGCCAGGGTTCTATTGCTCTGAAGAGACATCATAACCACAGCAACTCTTATTATAAAGGAAACCATTGAATGGGACTGGCTTACAGTTCAAAGGTTTAGTCCATTACCATCATGCCAGGAAGCATGGTGGCCTGCAGGCAAGCAGAGTGCTGGAGAAGGAGCTGAGAGTTCTACATCTGGGTCAGCAGGCAGCAGGAAGAAACTATGAGCCACTAGGATTGGCTTAAGCTTCTAAAACTTCAAAGCTCACCACCAGTGACACACTTCCTCCAACAAGGCCACATCTACTCCAACAAGACCACACCTCCTCCTAAAAGTGCCACTCCCTATGGGTTTATGGGAGCCATTTTTATTCAAACCACCAAAGCATGTCTCCTTCTGTGCATTCCAAGACATAGTGGGTTCCTGACACTCATAAAGTCCTTTGAGGAGAAGAAACTTTTTCTAGCTGGGTTACACTGTATGTGCTTCTCTGGGATTTGGCTGTGTGAGCTGTTTCTTTATCCTCCCTCTCTCTCAGTTTCTCAGCCTCTGTTTAAGACTCCTGGCAATGATCCCCAAACCCCTGCTCTTCTGACCCCCAATAGAATGTGTCTCAGAGGTTGTCGTGTCCTGTGTTAGACACCCTCCTGAAATGGATTTTGGGACTTCTGCCTCTGACAAGTGAGAGAGTCACAGTGAGAGTCAAGGGGCTTACATGAACACTCAGCCATCCAGGTAACCCAGTTTCTTCCCTGATTCTAGTTCTTCTTGGGCATGCCTTACCCACACACACCCTCTCTCTTCCTGCTCCTTCCAGAATTGCCTGGAAATGGTTTCTGCCTTTCTAAGAGTCATGGGTTCTGAACACAAGAATCTCACTTTCCCTTTTGCAGGACAAAGACATCTTGTTGTTTGGTAAATTAGCAGGATCCCATGAATTTACATAGACTCTGGAAAGTCAACTTAAGTTTTCTCATAGAAAAATGTACACATTTCCCTTAATGATCTGCTTCTGAGAACTGGTCCCTAGTCACTTGAAGGAACCTTTTGAGCAGCATTACTGCTGGCTGAGCTCTTGCCGTGCTCCCTTTGCATTGCTGTCAGGTCTTTCAGGTCTGTTAGCCTACAGTACCTAAAAATCACATGAAATATTGGTTCCCTTTCTGTCCTCAGGCTGAAGAGAGCCATCTACTTTCAGATGTGTGTTTAGTGCTGCCAAATTGCCTTGGCAGCTTGAGGAGATGAGTATAGAAGCCATCACTGTATAAAGAAAAAAAATGACCCAGAAATGACTTATGTGAGGAAATCACAAGTCTCATAAAAGGCATTCTGATATCTGCAGCCACACACATCTATCTTTGAGATGATGATATTTTCTGGAATGCTGAGCCAGTCTTCCCAGTGTATGGCCAATTTGCTTGGGATAGTCTTGGAGATACCCTTATTCTCATTTATCAAGGTGGTGTCCTTAGGCTACTGGAGAGCTTCCATGTGTGTATATGTCTAGTTCCTTCTTGGGTGATAGGACTCATGTGCTGGGAACTCCTGAGGCGACAGATATCAATGCGTTTGATATAAAGTGAATAATCGTAAGATACGGTTACCCTGGGGTGGGGGTGCAGTATTCACCTCCTAAACAAAATACCTTTTTGTACTTGTCAGACATGATCTGAACACCTCAGAAGTGCACTGTGGGCATGTAGCTCAGGGAATGGAGTTGGGGCTGAAGGGGTATCAGGTGTATAGTCCCTGCCAAGCCCAGTAGCTTTGTCTCCAATCATCATGGCTTTTCATACTCCCATGTTTGAGGATGGCATGTTTCAATCTAAACCTATCATGGAACAGTAAATGAGCTGAGTTTGGAGTCTCAAGGTGAGAGAGGAGTAGAGAAGGGAGGTAGGGCAGGTCCCCAGGGCTGAACACTCATGGCATTAGCATGGCTGTTTGACATTCTGGGCTATACAACATGATTACATGTCACTTCCTAACTAACTCAGGCTTTGATACCAACCAAGCTTGGTCACGGTGGACTTGTCATTGAGATATGATACATTCACTTTGTTAATAATTTAAAAAAGAAAATAGTGTGTGCATACATCATGCATATACTCCATCCACTCATCCCCCCCTCCTACCCCCTTCCCCAGATAAATCTCTCAGGGCCCAACCCCAATTGAAGTTTCTGGAAGACATTTTTCTATATTTTCATTAAATGTGATTGGCTGCTTCTTCACTCACATTCACATAGCAATTGATATTCATTAGGGACCCAGCCCAATATCTATTCAAATGAAGGGTGTTAAATCCAAGGAGTTCACCATGTTGTCCTGAGGAATCACAGTCCAGTGAGTGGCTGGCCAGTGAATGTCTTTGCCCAGTGTAACCAAGGGTTATGGAGGCCAGGACATGGGGAGGATGTGGCCGTCCATGCTTTCTCACCCCTCCTGTACCAATAGTAACATGGGCACACACTGGAATTGTCTCCAGGAGCCCTTGTGCCTCATGTATTCTTCTGAACTTTGTGGTATGCCAGGCTTATCTAGGTCACTGGGGACCTTCTGTGTAGGATGAGGGGGAGACTCAAATGCTCTGAAGATGTTGAAGAATGATCGACAGGTTCCTGACAGGTTTCCTCCCTCATTCTTTTCTTGGATCAAATGCATTTCTCTTTTTCTAAAAAATTACCTTCAGTATTATCCTTCTTTAGATTTCAGGAAAGTTTTTAGCACCTTTAACTTATAGATAATTTTTGTTATAGAAGGAACAAAATGTTTTAATGATTAAACAAAGTTGGGAGGAATGATAAAAAGAAAGGAAGAAATAAGACACGCACACACATACACATACACACAAAGAGACTGAGAGGGACAGAGAAACACAGAGACACAGACTGAGATGGACAGAGAGAGAGAGAGAGAGAGAGAGAGAGAGAGAGAGAGAGAGAGAAATGGAGATGGCAAAAACAGAGGGAACCCAGGCAAGATGAGTGCAATGTGAGTAGCAGGAAACTGAATTCTAAGGACATGTTCTCAGTGGTGCAGAATACAAATATTTCAACTGATAGTTTAAATACTCCCATTTTACTCATGCACACATGAGGGTTAAAAATTGAGATAGCCAATTGCTCGTTAATTCCATGTTTGAATTCTCTATCAAAAGTTAAATACTGTGCCTAGAAAAGAGTATGTGCCCAGGTAGGGGCCAGCATCTAGACCCATCTTGTCTGTGCAGTTTACATCCCTATCCCCCCACCACCTTCCTGCTGACTCTCACCTGGTCACCTCTCCTGACAGAGATGTTTTCCATGTTTGTGGTTTCTTTTTAAAATGTATTTTTATTACAGTGTGTGTGTGTGTCTGTTGAGGGTGTGCATATGGCAGTCAGACAACAATTTGTAGAAGTTGATTATTTCCTTCTACCATGTGTGTTTTAAAAATAAAACTCAGATAATCAGGCTTGGTACCAATTACCAGTTGAGCCATCTTGTTGGCACCAGATCTGTGGTTTTCTCTAAGCCAGCCAACCAGTGTGAGGAGCCACATGGGGTTGGAGTGAAGCAGAGCATCCAGCCAAGGCCACAGGGCCCTGCCTTCTTCTATGGTCTTTGAATTGTTGTTTCCCCTGTACAGAATCCATGCTGTCAGATACAGGATTCCCTTCAGCCTCAGCAGAGATGCAGGGCAGTACTTTAGTACTCTAGATCCCAAACACATGGGAGGGGAGGAGTCTGGGGATTGTGGATAGAACAAAGCTCAGACATTCGGAAATCCCCATATTACTTATAGCTTCAAGCCATACATATCAGGCTGCCCTGATCCCCTTAGATTTGCCCTGTTCTCCTCTTATTCATAGGTGCATATGCATACATTTACAGTTCATGCAGCTATGTTTACACACATGCACTTTGGTTCATGCAATGTTGTGTACACATGTGCGCATCCATGTAATCATGTATTCTAGTGCACATGCAGTGCATATGCACTCATTTGCAGTACACACTCATTCATGTATGTGTACATGAATGGGAGATGTACTCCTGTGTACATATTTTCACACTACACTCATTTGTGCTACACACTCATGCATAGTACATACCTGTGTACATATGTGTGCATGGTGGCTGCTCTCATATGCATACTCATGCTACATGTGCATACACATACCCTCTTGTTCCATCTTGTGAAAATATTTCAAGTGAAGCACAGCCTTTCTCTCCTGCTTGGGAATTGACTGCAGAAGCTCTGTTCCTATGTCCCCTATGTCCATTTTTTTTTTTTTTGAAAGATGTGACAATTCTGGCCTTTAGTTCAGCACTGAAGACAAGGCTGGTTCAGAAGTTTGTATTCTCTGTTGCTGAATAGGAGGGAGGGATGTGTGTTGAAATGACTTTGACCAGTGCCAGTCACAACTCAGTATGATGTTCGGACTGGGATATTGGACAGTGCAGTATCCATCTATGTTTGCTATCTATGTTCTATCTATCTGTCATCTATCAGCCTATCCTCTATCAGGGTATCAATCATCTGCCTATCATCTACCATCCATATATTTATCTATCTATCTATCTTTCATTCATCTATCATTATCAGTCTGTGTATCTCTCATCAATCATCTATTTTTCATCTATCATCCTATACTCATCTATCAGATAGCTCTTTCTCTCATTTATGTTTGTATATGTATATATCTATCAATTAGTTATTATATCTATTTGTTTATCTATCATGTATCATTTATTATCTATCTATGTATCTATCTGTCTATCATCTGCCTGTCTAGTATCTATCTCTCTGCCACCTGAAATTTATCTATCTTTCTTTCATCTCTCTATCCTCCATCTATCTCCCTGTATCTAGCTACTACCTATTTCTTTTTTTAATGTTTATTTATTACTTCAAGTTACATCTCCATTACAGCCCTCTCTCTCCACCCCCCATCTCACCTTTCCACCCTCCCCCCCTCTCTCACCTATCCTACTCCTCCAGAGTGGGGTGCCCCCACATATCAGCACCCCCTCAGTTCAGCAGTCATATGAGGGCTAAGAGCTTCCTCTTGCACTGGGGCCTATATGGAAACTCCATTAGGGGAAAGTGTCCCATTAACAAGTAACAAGGTCTATGTTCCTGTTCCTTTTGGTCTGTTGGTTGTAGGATAGTTATCCTGTACTACATGGCTAAAATCCAATTATAAGTGAATAGATGCCATGCATATCTTTCTGAGTCTGAGTTAACTCACTCGGGATGAACTTTTCTAATTCCATCCATTTGACTGCAAATTGCATGATTTCCTTGTTTCTGATAGCTGAATAGTATTTCATTGTGTAGATGTACCACAGTTATTTTTTTTTTATCCATTGTTCAGTTGAGGGACATCTGGGTTGTTTCCAGTTTCTAGCTATTACAAATAAAGCTGCTATGAACATAGATGAGGAGATGTCCTTGTGGTTTGGTGAGGAATCATTTGGATGTATGCCCAGAAGTGGTATGGCTGCATCTTGAGGTAGACCTATTCCAAGTTTTCTAAGATATCGCCACACTGATTTCCATAGTGGTTGTACAAGTCTGCACTCCCACCAGTCATGAAGGAGAGTTCCCCTTTCTCCACAGTCTCGCCAGAATGTGCTGTCATTTGAGTTTTTAATCTTAGACACTTTGACAGGTGTGAGAAGGAATCTCAGAGTTGTCTTGAGTTGCATTTCTCTGATGATTAAAGATGTTGAGCATTTCTTCAAGTGTCTCACGGCCATTAGAGATTCCTCCTTTGTGAATTCTCAGTTTAGCTTTGTTCCCCATTTTTCAATTGGATTATTTGGTTTCTTATTGTTTAATTTCTTGAGTTCTTTATCAATTATGGATATGAACCCTCTGTCGGATGTGGGGTTGGTAAAGATCTTTTCCCAGTCTGTAGGTTGCCGTTTTGTTCTAATGACAGTTCCCTTTGCCTTACAGAAGGGAACTGTCATTAGAACAAAAGGGCAAGCTACAGACTGCCTTTTCAGTTTCATGAGGTCCATTTATTGATTGTTGGTCTTAGAGCCTGAGCTGTTGGTGTTCTGTTCAGGAAGCTGTCACCTGTGCTGGTGAGCTTGAGTCTTTTCCCCACTTTCTCTTCTATTAGATTTAGTGTGTCAGACTTTTTGTTAAGGTCGTTGATCCACTTGGACTTAATTTTTGTGCAAGGTGATAAGTATGGGTCAATTTGCATTCTTTTATATGTTGACATCCAGTTAGACCAGCATCATTTGTAGAAGATGCTATCCTTTTTCCACTGCAAGGTTTTGGTTTCTTTGTCAAAACTTAAGTGACCATAGGTGTGTGGGTTTATTTCTGGGTCTTCAATTCGATTCCATTGATCAACTGATCTGTTTCTATACCAGTACCATGCTATTTTTATAACTATTTCTCTGTAGTATAGCTTGAAATCAGGGATGGTGATACCTCCGAAAGTGTCTCAATACTGAATATTTCACATTTGTAAAATAAACTCTTCTAAATCTTAAACCACACATGGATCCCCACCCACTAATAGTAGGAGACTTCAACAGCCAACTCACACCAATGGACAGGTCATTGAGGCAGAAACCAAACAGAGAAGTAATGAGATTAACAGAGGTCATGAACCAAATGGACCTACAGAATGTTTCATTCAAGCTAATACCTATTTATATCATAAACTTATTAATCTCTATCAATCATTAATCAATTTCCTGTATCTATTATCTATTCCTGTCAGTCTGCCATCATACTTAACCAGTCATTTATATCTTATAGGAGAGAGCTAAGAGACATGGGGATGTTTCTGGACAGGAGGGATAATCTGCCATGCCCTAAGGCATAGAACTTTTGTTGACAACAATTAGTTGAATTTCAAAATAGCTAGGTAAGGATTTTAAATGATCCCAACCTAAAGAGATGAGCAATGCCTATGGTAATGGATGGATGTTCCACTGCCTCTCTGATCTGATAATGGCACATCAATATATACTGAAATACCACACTGTACCTCAAATATATTATAGCTAAGTATCTACAAGTAATACAAACTGAGGCAGGAAAGATGGCTCAGTAGTTAAGAGCACTCTTGCAGAGGATTGGAGTTTGGTTCCTAGCATTAATGTCAAGTGGCTTACTCTCTAAATTATTACCTGAAACTAGATAATGAATAGAGAAGCATAGATCCATAGTTCTCAACCTGTGGTTCACACCCCTTTGGGGAGTTGAATGACCCTTTCACAGTGGTTGCATATCAGATTTTTGCACAACAGATAATTTATATTAAGATTCATAACAAGAGCAGAATTAGAAATATGAAACAAATTATTTTTTTCAAAACTAATTTTTTTAATAATTTATTTTTTATTTCTTCAAGTTACATCTCAATCACAATCCCCTCCCTACTCCCCCCTCCAGTCCCACCCTTCCACCCTCCTCCCCCTCAATCCCCCATCCTTTTCCCTTCTTTTTTTTTTTTTTTAGTTTAAGGTATTTATTTTTCCCCCCAACAGCTCTCCCTTTCAGTCCAAATAATGGTTCTTTTTCTTATAACTATAAATACAATACAAAACAACAGAAATAAATAGGCCACGATTATAAGAGTTATATGGCTTAGCATACATTCCCAATGTCCAGTCCATATGTATTTGGCACCTGACTTTAACATTCTACTATCTAACCATCTCCATGAATTTAAAGTTCTATATCTAACTCAGCTTTTATACTAACTTGCCTCATAATTTTAAAAATATCTTCTTAGATCCAGAACACCCTCTTGATTCCTAAACAACTCAAAATTTAACTATGAGACTCTATCTATTCTTCAACCACCTCAGAGACCTGAGAGGGATAAATATATCTGATTATATAGGAAGTGCAGGGCCTGCAGCTTCCAAAACTAAAAAATGACATACCAGTGTTTTGCCCCATTTCTCTGACAGACATTGGTTGTAGAGCAGGAATTATGAAGGACTTACCTACCCTGTCTTGGCAGAGCTAGGCTGTCGACTTATCTGCTTCCGAGTTTTGTCCTTTTTGGACAGAAGTCTGTCTACAGTTGAAACAAGTGGTTTTTCTTGCCAAGAGAATGGCTTACCACCAATTCAATCATCTCCCACTGGAGATTCTTCGATGCTCATCTTCTACTTGGAGTAATATAGGGGGTGCTGTCAGGAGCTGACATGTCCTGATATCAGAAAATCTTAAGTAAAGAAAACATCTTTGAATGCCATATTCTGCAATCCTCTACCAACACCTATTCTGATTCTTTGGCCACCCGGAAGTATATATCCTAATCCTACCCGGATTTGGTATGATTTTCCATGTAGTAACCTACTACTCAGGAAAAAAAGAACCCTTTGGCTACATAGGAATGGTTTGAGCTATGATATCAATTGGCTTCCTAGGATTCATTGTATGGGCCCACCACATATTTACAGTTGGACTAGATGTTGACACACGAGCATACTTCACATCTGCCACCATAATTATTGCCATCCCCACCGGAGTTAAAGTATTCAGCTGATTAGCCACCCTCCATGGTGGTAATATCAAATGATCCCCAGCTTTACTATGAGCCCTAGGATTCATCTTCCTAGCTAATCATCTCCCACTGGAGATTCTTCGATGCTCATCTTCTACTTGGAGTAATATAGGGGGTGCTGTCAGGAGCTGACATGTCCTGATATCAGAAAATCTTAAGTAAAGAAAACATCTTTGAATGCCATATTCTGCAGATCTCTTGAGGTTTTTGAAGATGCCCTATCTATCTCTTATATTTAGATAAGCAAATATTGCTTGTCTCTTAGCAACTTGATTTCTGAGTAGCTTAGAAAATAACTGTGATAGACTGTGATAGTAAGTAACAAAATGACACGTTTTCATGACTATTAGTTTCCGTTTCTTAATTATCCTAAACAGTTTATGTCGGTTGGTAGCGAGAGGTCAAAACTTGACATTTCATTTTTAAGTATTACTACGAACAATACCTTTAAGAAGCGTTACCCTTAATTTTGTATCAATATACAAAGATCAATACCAATGTGGCCAAATATATTCTTAATTTTGTATCAATATACAAAGATCAATACCGATGTAGCCCAATACAATCTTAATTTTACATTAATATACAAGGGTCAATACCATTGTAGCCAAATATAATCTTAATTTTGTATCAATATACAAAGATCAATACCGATGTAGCCCTATACAATCTTAATTTTGCATTAATATACAATGATCAATACCAATTTAGCCAAATATAATATTAATTTTGTATCAGTATACAAAGGTATAAGGCTAGATTCAATAATCTGTCCTTTTTTCTTGTTCTTTCCTATACTATGTCTATGTCCCATTTTTCTCAAGTCTGTTCACTCCTATATAGGAGAGAAAGGAGGATACAGAAAAGCAAAAGAGAGAAGTCCCTGGGTCTAACCTCCAAAACCCATTTAACAAGACCATTTAACAGCTTGTAGTCTTTTCCCCTAAATAACAAAATTTTCTATTATCTATCAAATAACCAAAGGGGGAGAACACCCTCCCCACCTTCTGGGGATGGGACGTTGTTCTCTTAAAATGACTTCCTGCTGATTTGGGACGTAGTAAACCTGTTTGGGGTCCAAATAAGAATGGAAAAATGGTTAAAAATGTTAATAGAATCATTTGATGTTCAGTCCCTTTGTGCTCAGCTATTTAGATGTCCTACGAAGTTCATAGACAGAAGCTGATCTTCAGAACTTTACTGAAGATCTGGCTGGAGTAGTCTGTGGAGCTGAACGATCTTAGCGATTTTGAGTTGTTGTGGTTATAGACTTTTGAGGAAACTGCTATTGAAGAAGTCTGCAAGGCTGGATCATCTGGGCCACTCGTCTTCTTTGGTGTCTGATCTGTTTTCTGCTGAGGTTTCCGTTGTCCAGTTGTCCCTGGATTCCTTGAATGGATGCTTTAAATCTCCCGGAAAGATAAGAACAGAGCCCTGCCCTAATCCTAACTCTGGGACAATTACCTTTTTGGGGGGGGGGGTCAGGTAATATTTTTCCTGGAGCAAATTTGGTTTTTTTGATAATATATAAAGTATTACCTTTCAATCCGGATTAAAGAAGAAATTATTTTGATATTTTGGAGCTAAACAAACCTTTAGTGTATATATTTTGAGATCTCAAAGGACAATTTGTTTGAATTGCAGGCTGCCTTTTGTAAGTAGCTTTTAAACTTAAATCTTTCCAAATCCTATGTGCCTGTCTCTGCATTCTAAGTTTTGGGATCAAAGACATGTGGTTTCCAACTGATGGGATTAAAGATGTGCTCCTCCACTCCTGGATCAAAGTTTTTCTCTGTTTAGAGCTTGTTTTGTATCAGGTGGCCTTGAGCTCTGAGATCAGCCTGTTTCTGTCTCCAGTGTGTTGGGATTAAGGGTGTAATCTTCCCCAATGATGTGACTAAGGGTGTGCACCATCACCACCCTGTTTCTTGTAACTCTAGAATTTATAAGACAACTAACTCTATAGTGATCCTCCTGTCTCTGCTAGAGGTAAAGGCATGGGCTAACACCATGCATTATTTTACCTTAGCTCTAAGTTTTTTCAACTCTTGGAGGTTTGTAAAACCAGGTTGAACAGCTGTCACCTTTAATTTATTTACAGTGTTTTAAACCTGTTACCTGCTTTTTAATGCCAAACCATGGAAATAGCCTATACCTCTACAAAAAAAACGAAAAAACAAAAAAACCTTTTAAGCTGCTATCAAGTTTGTGTAATCTCTGTAGCCACCTGCAGTCTAACATTCTAATCTGAAATTAAGGCCATTTTCTTTTCATGCCAGTAAGGTAAATTATAGTTTGAAAATTTTATATTGTATTTTTAATATATTTTTAAGCTTATTAATTCTTTTCTTAAAAAAGTATTATTTATTTCTAGAACATAGTTTCCTCCCTCCTCCCCTCTTGGCCCCTCCCTTCATCTCTCCTTCCCTCCCTCTCTCCTTCCCTCCCTCCCTCCCTCCCTCCCTTCCTCCCTCCCTCCCTCCCTTCCTCCCTCCCTCCCTCCTTGTTCCTCTACTTGGTACTCTCCTTCTCCTCAGATGAGGTGGGTCCTCACATATCATACTCCCTCAGATCTTGCGTCATGTGAGGCCCAAGAGCTTACACTCGTACTGGAGCTTGATAAGGCACACCATCTAGGGTGTGAGGTTCCACTAACCTGCAGCAGATTCCATGACTCACTGGTGGGTAGAATTTTTCCTAGGATAGGTATGCTAGGTTCCTGTCTATTTGGGTGTGTGGGTTGTAGGATAGTTATCCTCTGATGTATGGTTAATATCCATTTGTAAGGGAATACATACCATGTTTATCTTTCTGGGACTGCGTCAGCTCACTTAGGATGAGCTTTTCTAGTTCCATCCATTTGGTTTTGAATTGCATGATTTCCTCATTTCTGATAGCTGTGTAGTATTCCATTGTATATATGTACCACAGTTTTTTTTATCCATTCTTCAGTTGATGGACATCTGGGTTGTTTCCAGTTTCTGGCTATTACAAATAAAGCTGCTATGAACATTGTTGAGGCAATGTCCTTTTGGTTTCGTTTCAGGTCTTTTGGATATATGCCCAAGAGGGGTATGGCTGGGTCTTGAAGTAGATTTATTCCCAATTTTCTAAGATATCTCCAGATTGATTTCCAAAGTGGTTGCATAAGTTTGCAGTTCCACCAGCAATGGGGAAGTGTTCCCCTTTCTCCACATCCTCGCCAGCATGTGCTATCATTTGAGTTTTTGATCTTAGCCATTCTGACAGGTGTGAGATGGAATCTCAGAGTTGTTTTAAGTTGCATTTCCCTGATAACCAAAGATGTTGAACATTTCCTCAAATGCCTCTCAGCCTTTAGAGATTCCTCTTCTGTGAATTCTCGGTTTATCTCTGTACCCCATTTATTGATGGGGTTATTTGATTTTTTGGTGTTTAATTTCTTCAGTTCTTTATATATTTTGGATATTAGCCCTCTGTCAGATGTTGGGTTGGTGAAGATCCTTTCCCACTCTGTAGGCTGCCGTTTTGTTCTAAGGACAGTGTCCTTTGCCTTACAGAAGCTTTTCAATTTTATAAGGTCCCATTTATTGATTGTTTGTTTTAGTGCCTGAGCTATTGGTGTTGTATTCAGGAAGTTGCTACCAGTGCCAATAATTTCAAGGCTTTTTCCCACTTTCTCTTCTATTAATGTTAGTGTGTCTGGATTTATGTTGAGGTCCTTGATCCACTTAGACTTAAGTTTTGTACAGGGTGATAAGTATGGATCTATTTGCATTCTTCTACATGTTGACATCCAGTTAGACCAGCACCATTTATTGAAGATGCTTTCCTTTTTCCATTGTATGTTTTTGGCTTCTTTATCAAAAATTAAGTGACCATAGGTGTGTGGGTTTATTTCTGGGTCTTCAATTCGATTCCATTGGTCAACTGGTCTGTTTCTATACCAGTACCATGCTGTTTTTATTCCTATTGCCCTGTAGTACAGCTTGAAATCCGGGATGGTGATACCTCCAGATGTTCTGTTATTGTACATGATTGATTTAGCTATTCTGGGTCTTTTGTTATTCCATATGAAGTTGAGAATTGTTTTTTCCAGATCTGTAAAAAATTGAGTTGGTATTTGGATAGGAATTGCATTGAATCTGTATATTGCTTTTGGTAAGATTGCCATTTTTATTATGTTGATCCTACCTATCCATGAACAAGGGAGATCTTTCCATCTCCTGATATCTTCTTCAATTTCTTTCTTCAGGGTCTTGAAGTTCTTATCATACAGGTCTTTCACTTGCTTGGTTAGAGTTACCCCCAGGTATTTTATATTATTTGTGGCTATTGTGAAGGGTGTTGATTCCCTTATTTCTTTCTCAGCCCATTTATCTTTTGTGTAAAGAAGGGCTACTGATTTTTTTGAATTGATTTTGTATCCGGCCACCTTGCTGAAGGAGTTTATCAGCTGTAGAAGTTCTCTGGTGGAATTTTTGGGGTCACTGATGTATACTATCATATCATCTGCAAATAGGGATACTTTGACTTCTTCCTTTCCAATTTGTATCCCCTTGATCTCTTTTAGTTGTCTTATTGCTCTAGCTAAAACTTCAAGTACTATGTTGAAGAGATATGGAGAGAGTGGGCAGCCTTGCCTTGTCCCTGATTTTAGATGGAATGCTTTAAGTTTCTCTCCATTTAGTTTGATGTTGGCTATTGGCTTGCTTTAAATTGCTTTTATTATTTTTAAGTATGGTCCTTGTATGCCTGATCTCTCTAAGACTTTTATCATGAAAGGGTGCTGTATTTTGTCAAAAGCTTTTTCAGCATCCAATGAGATGATCATGTGGTTCTTTTCTTTCAGCTTGTTTATGTGGTGGATTACATTGATGGATTTTCTAATGTTGAACCACCCCTGCATCCCTGGGATGAAGCCTACTTGATCATGGTGTATGATACTTTTGATGTGATCTTGGATCCGGTTTGCAAGTATTTTATTAAGTATCTTTGCATCCATGTTCATAAGGGAAATTGGTCTGAAATTTTCTTTCTCTGTTGGGTCTTTGTGAGGTTTAGGTATCAGGGTAACTGTGGCCTCATAGAATGTGTTTGGCAGTATTCCTTCTGTTTCTATGTTGTGGAAGAGTTTGAAGAATATTGGTGTTAGCTCTTCTTTGAATGTCTGGTAGAATTCTGTGCTGAAACCATCTGGGCCTGGGCTTTTTTTGGTTGGAAGACGTCTAATGACTTCTTCTATTTCCTGAAGGGTTATAGGACTGTTTAATTTGTTTACCTGTTCTTGATTTAACCTTGGTAGGTGGAATCTATCAAGAAAATTGTCCATTTCACTGAGATTTTCCAATTTTGTGGAGTACAAGTTTTTGAAGTAGGACCTAACGATTCTTTGGATTTCCTCAATGTCTGTTGTTATTTCCCCCTTTTCATTTCTGATTTTGTTGATTTGGGTATTTTCCCTCTGCCTTTTAGTTAGTTTAGCTAAGGGCTTGTCTATTTTGTTGATTTTCTCAAAGAACCAGCTCTTGGTTTTGTCGATTCTTTGTATTGTTCTTTTTGTTTCTAAATTGTTGATTTCAGCCCTGAGTTTGATAATTTCCTCTCGTCTGCTCCTCTTGGGAGTGTTTGCTTCTTTTTGTTCTAGCTCTTTCAGGTGTTCTTTTAGGTGGCTAGTATAGGAATTCTCCAGTTTCTTTTTGAAGGCACTTAGAGCTATAAACTTTCCTCTTAGCACTGCTTTCAATGTGTCCCATAAGTTTGGGTATGTTGTGCCTTCATTTTCATTGAGTTCTAAGAAGACTTTAATTTCTTTTTTTATTTCTTCCCTGACCCAGAGGTCATTGAGGAGAGAGTTGTTCAGTTTCCATGTTTTTGCAAGCACTCTGTTGTTTTTGTTACTGTTGAAGCCTAGCTTTATTCCATGATGGTCTGATAAGTTACAAGGAGTGATTTCAATTTTCCTGTATCTGTTGAGGCTTGCTTTGTGACCGACTATATGGTCGATTTTGGAGAAGGTTCTGTGAGGTGCCGAGAAGAAAGTGTATTCTTTTGTTTTGGGGTGAAATGTTCTGTAGATATCAATTAGGTCCATTTGATTCATGACATCTGTGAGGTTCATTATTTCTCTGTTTGGTTTCTTCATGTTGATCTGTCCAGTGGTGAGAGTGGTGTGTTGAAGTCTCCCACTATTAATGTGTGAGGTTCAATGTGGGATTTGAGCTTCAGTAGTGTTTCTTTAATGAATGTGGGTGGTCTTACATTTGGGGCATAGATGTTTAGTATTGAAATTTCATCTTGGTGGATTTTTCCTTTGATGAGTATATAGTGTCCTTCCCCATCTCTTTTGATTAATGTTGGTTGAAAATCCAATTTGTTGCATACTAGAATTGCTACTCCAGCTTTTTTCTTGGGTCCATTTGCTTGTTATATCTTTTTCCAGCCCTTTACTTGGAGATAATGTCTATCTTTTTTTGCTGAGGTGCGTTTCTTGTAAGCAGCAGAATGCGGGATTCTGTTTTTGCATCCATTCTGCTAGCCTGTGCCTTTTTATTGGGGAATTGAGTCCATTGATGTTGAGAGATATTAATGACCAGTGATTGTTACTTCCTGCCATCTTGATGTTGGTAGAAATAGTGTGTGAGTGAGCTTGTTTCCTTTTGTTTTTGCTGCAGGCATGCTATTTGCTTCCTGTGCTTTCTTGTGTGTACTTAACCTCTTTGGGTTGAAGTTTTCCTTCTAACATCTTCTGTAGAGCTGGATTTGTGTATAGATATTGTTTGAATTTAGCTTTGTCATGGAATATCTTGTTTTCTCCATCTATGTTGATTGACAATTTTGCAGAGAATAGTAGTCTGGCCTGGCATTTGTGGTTTTTTAGGGTCTGCAAGATGTCTGTCCAGGCCCTTCTGGCTTTTAGAGTCTCTGAATAAAAGTCAGGTGTGATTCTGATAGGTTTGCCATTATATGTTACTTGACCCTTTTCCCTAGCAGCTTTTAAAATTCTTTCTTTGTTCTGTACATTTAGTGTTTTGATTATTATGTGGCGGGAAGATTTTCTTTTCTGGTCTAATCTATTTGGGGTTCTGTAAGCTTCTTGTACAGTTATAGGCATCTCTTTTTTTAGATTTGGGAAATTCTCTTCAATGATTTTGTTGAAGATATTTTCTGGTCCATGGAGGTGGGACTCTTCTCTTTCTTCTATTCCTATTATTCTGAGATTCCGTCTTTTCATTGTGTCCTTGATTTCCTGAAGGTTTTGTGTCAGGACTTTTTTAGATTTGACATTTTCTTTGACAGATGTATCCATTTCTTCAATTTTATCCTCTGAGCCTGAAATTCTTTCTTCCATCTCTTGTATTCTGTTGGTGATGCTAGTGTCTGTAGTTCCGATTCTTTTCTTAAGGTTTTCCAGTTCTATGGATGTCTCAGATTGGATTTTCTTCATTGCTTCAACTTCCCTTTTCAGGTCTTCCATTCCTTTAAGCGCTTTATTCATTTCCATCACCTCCTTTGCAGTACTTTGTTGTTGCTCTCTGAGGTATTTGATTTCCTCCCTTAGGCCTTCTATTATTAATATAAGCGTAGGATTAAGGTCATTTTCCTTTGCTTCAATTGGGTTCAGCTGTCCAGAGTTGTCTGTAGCATTATTGCTAGGATCTGGAGACATCCTATTGTTTTGGTTTTTTTTTACCATGTTCTTGCGCTGACCTTTTGTCATCAGATGGACCCAGGTGTTATCTGTTTGTTTCTTTTGTTACCTGACCTTGGTGCTCAGGAAAACTCCCTGCCCTGGGGGTTGGCTGATCCTGAGATCCTGGTGTTTACCTCCAGATGATGGGCAGATTCCTGTAATAGACTGACTGGCTCTCGGAGAGGAGGTTGGCTGCTGCTCTCCTCAACTGCTTGTGACCCAATTGGACCAATATAGAGGGGATTGGAGTGTGGAGAGGACTAGCCTCTGAGGACCTGGGAGCTGACAGGTCTCCTCAGAAAGGCTGGTAGAGCTGTGGTTGGGTCTGTGTTCTCCTCTCACTGACCCAGTCGTTCTGGCTCCCCAGCTGGGCTGACTATGCAGGCAGGGAGCTCCACCCACAACAGATGCCGGCCTCAGTGTGCCTGTTGCTGACTGCCTCAGATGCTTGGGTGCTAGGGTGAGTGACCCACCCGCCCCAGTATTTGTGGGGAACACACTGTCGCGGGCTCTGTTTGCAGGCAGTCTTGGCTCCTAATTGCTTTACTGTGACTGGGTTAGGTCTCTGCCTCTCCGCTACAGTGCACACTGTGCCACCATGTTGGAAACTCCGGAAAAAAATAATCTCACTTACCTTTGCTCTTGTCGTGCGGCTCCAGTGCAGGCTGGATATCAGGCAGACAGGCGGGGCCACTGGTCTGTGGCTGGAGCCGTGGGCTGGATCCGCTCCTGGGCTAGATCTCTAGCCAGAGCTCCTTTCCAGACCGGTGAAGGAGCTGGCTGATCTCAGGGTTGTGTTCCCGGGAACTGCGTGGGCTGTTTTACCTGGTGACCGGTCTCAATGTTCGCTGTGGGAATTCAGACACCGTCTGTGTTTCACTGTAGGCTAGGGGACCTCACATTTACTCCACAATGACTAATCTCATTCACCTACTACTCAGATGCACTTCTCTATGGTCGGTGCCATCTTGGATCCTTCAAAACTAATTTTCATCAACAAAAATAATCTTTTTCTCTTTTCAGTTTTCGAGACAGGGTTTCTCTGTGTAGCCCTGGCTGCCCTGGACTCACTCTGTAGACCAGGCTTCCCTTGAACTCACAGAGATCTGCCTGCCTCTGCCTCCAAAGTGCTAGGGTTAAAGGGGTGCACTTTATGCCAGCAACAAAAATAATTTTGCATTTGGGGATTACCACAACATTAGGAACTGTATTAACATCCACAGCATTAGGAAGGGTGAGAACCACTGTTGTAGATGAGGGGAATCTGATGCCCTCTTCTGGACTCTTCAAAAACCTGTTGCACATATGTGGCAGAACCTTCCCCCTCCATGCCCCACCACACACACCCACATGCACTCACATATGCACACACACACACACACACACACACACACACACACACACCCATGTAAGTAAAATAAATCTTTTAAGATATATTAATTAATTTGAAAGAGAGCTACATATTTATCTGGCTGCTTCAACTGATTCCTCAGGTGGTAACTGAGGTTATGGGGGCGGTGAAAGCTCCTCTGTCCGTCCTCTCTTGAGCAGTGAGGATGGTGAGGTTCATGGTCACATCAGCACCCATCCTGTTTTGGACTCAAATTTAATCCTTAACTCATTCCAGGTCTTTTTTTTTTTTTCAGAATTAGTTAAACCAATATTTTTTGAAAAGTCCATAGATAACCATTCTCCAGGAACCCCATATTTAGAAGTAGTTTATATTAGCTCTAACATAACTAGAAATAGCTCCTTCACCTCAGAAGACTCTTACTGTAGCAGTAGGCATAGTTAGATAAGTGTCAACGAGTAGTATTTCCACCATTTGAAAGTTGAGGGATGAATGTTTTAGAAGCAGTGAGAGTCGAAAAGAAAAGAGTCTATTTCTCTCTATTGTATTCTATTTGAAAGAGAAAATCTTAGTTCTCCCACCATTCCACTTAAATTTGCCCTTTAAGTATCAACAGTACATAATATATCGAGACTGTTTTCATTTAGGTCTCCACTACCAATACTTGTCTTCATTATGAAAAGTAATTATTTTAAGTGTCCTATATATTCTTGCCAATAAAAAAGCTAGATATTTTTCTGGAAACCTCTTTAAAGAATACTATGAAAACAAGATTAGTCACTCTGATATATCTAATATACAGTATCTCAAATATAGTGATAATAAGCTAATGAAAACTTGGTTTGTTGTGTATGTGAAGTAGGAAACACACATGGCTTTTAAACTAAACTGATTTGTGAGCCAGAATAAGACAAAACCAAAGCTCAAATCAATAACTTAGAAGTCAGACCATATTTCTTTCCCATCCCATCTTGATCCATTACTGAGACAATTGTTTTTGGCTCTGCCTGAGGGTCACCCCTTGACCTGTATTTCTGACCTGCAGTGAGATGAAAGGCTGGCCACTGTTAATAAATTTAATGTTTTAATGTCAGAATGGTTCCAGTATCTACTGATGCCATTTCCACTTTGTTGTGTAAATATTCCACAATCCTAGTAAACTACTGTGTGGTTCCCTAAATGTCTTGGAAACTAATGCTCACAGCACTGGAGCATAGCCTTCTGGGAAAGGCTGACTCCATGGGAAGATGGCCAATTCTGGAAAAAGTCATCACTCAAGGCTGGAAGGGTTTCCTGATCATGTGCCTAGAAGGTGCTTTCGAAAAATC
The DNA here is from genome assembly GCA_907164525.1 of Lophiomys imhausi. Classification (NCBI taxonomy): domain Eukaryota; kingdom Metazoa; phylum Chordata; class Mammalia; order Rodentia; family Muridae; genus Lophiomys; species Lophiomys imhausi. The sequence goes on along the minus strand of CAJQZJ010033660.1, from coordinate 2,902,180 downwards.
ATTGACAGCTAGAGCTTCCTATTATTGACGGTAAAGACAACCTGAGGATGGTAACTTAAAATTTTTTTTTTAATTTCATGGAGTCTGAATAGCTCAATTACTAGAAATTAGAAGAGGTACTTACAATAAATAGTCCTACTGAAAAATACTTTTGTGTCTGTTTTCTGCTGTACAGATGTAACTGGAACTGATTAGTAGTTGGATCCTTAGATGCAGGTGACTCTGAGTGATGTCTCTTACTTTGTTACACTTATCCACCTCTATACTAAGCACCTTGATCCTTATTTGCCGTTCAGCTTGTATTCTGCCATGTAGTTCTGAGAGCAGCTTAGTCAAACTTGGCTCCACTGTTGAATGCCACCTCTGCAGCATTGCCTCATCATTTGGACAGACACTTACAGTGCTGCCACAAATGAGACCAATGAGTCACAGTGTCAAAACTGACAAATGTAAATTGTATATCCTGTAGTGTACAATATATTTTCAAATGCGCAAGCATTGCAGGTGCCAGAATCCAGCTGATTAGCATGTCTGACATCATATGGCCATATGATGATGATATTTAAAATCTGTGTCAGCAGTTTTCAGAAGAATGATATTTCATGTATTTTGTGTTAATTCTGCTCACTATCTACACATGAGACTACCAGAACTCGTATTCCTCCTAACTGTACTTTCCTGTCCTATGGACAGTATTTCTGGGAGCAGTCTCCCTCCTCCAGTTCCTGATAAACAGATTCTTCTCTGTGTCTGGGTGACTTCTATTGTGTAACTTTCCAAATATAAGTAGAGTATGCAGTGAGTCTTTCTGTCACTGAGCGAAGTGGCCTTGTGGCTTAACCACAGTGTTGCAAATAGCAGGAGTCCCTTCTAGTTTCCATTCTGTGTACCCACTGCACTTTATTTGCCCATATTTATCTGCTGCCATTCACTTGGTTCTGCATCTTCCTTGTGATTTTCAAAACTGGAAATGCATGCATCACTCTGATATTGATTTCTACTCCTTTGATCTATATGGCCAGCAGGGATACTGGGACATATAATAGTTCTCTTTTAGAGAACTCTGAAGAATTTCCATGACATTTTCCACAGTGGTTGTGCTAATTTACATTCCTTCCAGTAGTACACAAGGGGTCCCTTATTTCTTCACCCTCACCAACTGGTGTCTCCTTGTTCTTATTATATCAGTGCTTAGAAATGATTCAACATCTTTTTTTATGGTTCCTTAAGTGTATTTTGTTAATTCTTTGAGAATTTATTATAATAATTATGATCATATTCACCCATACTCAGTCCTAATTCCTCATCCCTCATTCATCGACTCCCTCACTTCTCTGCCCCTCCCAGTTTCATATCCCACTGAGTCTGATTTGTGTTGCCTATATATGCATGGATTTGGAGGTATCCATGAGTACATGGTCAACCTACCAGGGGACACACCCTTAAGGAAAACTCTCTCTCTCTCTTTACCAGAATCTGTCAACTGTCCTCAAATCCCAAGTTAAGGGTGAGACCTCATAAGCTTATCTTCCCTGAATGCTGGAATGCTTGATAACTTCATCTTGGACAGATCTTGTGCAGACCATAAACTGATGAGTATGGCTGCCCTACCGTGGCCAGAAGACACTATGTTATTCATGTCCTCCCTGATCTCCCTGACATCTAGGTCTTATCTAGATGTTGGCTTAGATGCCCCATTTGTGGCTGAGCATGCCACTGAAACATTTTCTCTACAGTCTGATCATTTGTGACTTTCAGCATCAACCATTTTCTACTTCAGAAAGTAACTTCTCTGATGAGGTCTGATAGAAGTGCCATCTATATAGAGATACAATTTAGGGTCTAGTTTGACACTATGTCCATTTTGCAAAGTACTTGCAGTAAGTTGACCTTCAGGGGATGTGAACTCTGCTATTGTTTGTTCTTTGCTAGATTTTTCAATACTAGGTATGTGTTTCCTCCAGTGGTGTGGTCCTTAAACCGAAGCAGAGAGATTAGTTGCCTCCATAACCTTTGTGCCACTATTGGTCCCATTGCATATCTAGTGGCATGTCTTGCAACTCCAGCATTTGTCGTTCATTGTTTACAGCTGCCTGAGACTCTTGATGAAGCTTCCTGATAAATACATACTTGATTTCTCTGTGTTCTTTAACAAATGTGTGTGGTATCTTAAGCACTACGTGTTGGTTTATTTGCTTCTTTGTTTGTTTGTTTTGAGACAATATCTCACTGTGTAGCTCTGGCTGACTTATAACTCCCTACATAGACCAGGCTGGCTGGCCTGGAACTCACAGAGATCCACCGATTTCTGTCTCCCAAGTGTTAGGACTAAAGTTGTGTGCTGCCATACCCATCATTACCATCAAGTTTTTGTGGGAAACCAAGAGTAATAGCAATGGCCTGTATTGTTCAGGGGGTCTCCAGGACATCTCCAACCAACAACTAGAAGAGAAGTAACCCACACTAGCTCTGGGATTTTTATTTAGCAACCTGGCTTATGGGAGAAACATAATCCCTTGTGTAGGATAATGTTAGCTAAGTTATTTTATATAAAAATAATATGAGTGTGGGGTATGTGTATGTGTGTATGTACATATGCATGTTCATGTGCATGTGTGTGCATGTGTGCGTGTGTGCGTGTGTGCGTGTGTGCGTGTGTGCGTGTGTGCGTGTGTGTGTGTGTGTGTGTGTGTGTGTGTGTGTGTGTGTGTGTGTG